>JBCEWE010000133.1:405000-435000 GCA_039877035.1 Silurus lanzhouensis
GGAAAGCAGAAACCATAACTGGCATGACGGCATAAGTACACTCAGGGATTTAGGAAGCCGGTGAAATAATCTGGCAAGAAGTAAATGTATCAGGTGTCCTTAAATACAGGGTGGCGTCAAAATGCGAAGGTGCGCGCCCTGAACCCGGAAGATCCTGACAATAAAAGCACATGCAGTGGAGATGGTGCTAGCTTCTTTTTGTTCAGGTAACACTACGTGTGTGTCTGTTTGTTTGCCACAGGTAAGTATTCACAAGTCAGTGAAAAAAAGAAAAATGGAAAAGCAAAACAAAGGCAAGCAGTCTTTTCCTCCTTGCTCCCACTTATCATACATCACTCAGTCTGTTTGTAGCTTGTTTAGGAGCAGACCATGCTAAGTTGGCTCTCGGGGAAAAAGACTGCTCACACTGCAGACGTATGCCCCGCAGTACACTCCACTCCCATAGAGTGCTCTTTGAGAAGAGGCACTCTTGCTAGAGTTCCTCGAGGTTAAGCTAATTCCAAGCTTAACATTGCTTGGCAAGTAGCAGTGTCCTCTAAATAAATTAGATGAGAGCTTCCTTAGATCAAGGTCACTGTCTCCATGCTGGGGCCTGCCCTTCTTTCCAGATCTGCATACTAAGGTGTCCAGGTCCTGGGGCAGCCCTTATTTGTCCTGTCTCTTCAGTCACAATGTCTCTTTCTGGGACTAAAAATGCAGTGGGACTAAAAGAGTGCGGCTGCAGGGTGATTCCCCAAGTCGAAGAGATGCTGGCCGGCTATCTCTCCCCCGGGGCTGCATCTTCCCCCATCATCCTTCATCGGCTTTGGTGGGAACATACTCTGGTGGGGCCCGAGCAGGCTCTGGTTATGGAACAAGAAAGAGAAACCCTCTCATGACAGCAGGCCATCGAAGTGGTCCCTCCCCCGACAAAGAGTCTGGGTTTTACAGCCAATACTTCAAATTTCCTAAAAATAATTAGTTGCTGTGTCCCATTTTGGAGCTGCGTCAGCTGAATTGCTCACTAATGAGGCTCAGGTTCAAGATGCTCACACTGTCTTAAATCAGTTTCGAGGACTGGTTAGTCACAATATATATCCGAAGGATGCATATTTCAAAATACCAATCCTTCCTTTACACAGGAAGTTTTTAGGGTTTGCTTTCGGGGTCGAAGATTACCAATGCAAAGATTTATTTTGCATTCCCACCACACACCTTCACAAAGTGTGTGGATGCAGCTCTGGCTCCTGAATCAGAAGTTTCTGAATGGCAAGAAAAGTGTACTTTCTTTAGTTCGGAGGACGACCTATCTGGGCATGATGTCTGATTTGACCACTATGCAGGCACAGTTGTCTCCTGCTCGAGTTAAGTCTATTCATACGGCTGTCAAGAGAGTAAGAGAAGGCCAGTCATTCACTAAAGACTTCTGGGTCTGATGCCAGCAGCATCCAATGTGGTGACACTTAGCCTCTTATACATGATACCCCTGCAATGGTGGTTCGGGACTCTCGCCTCCTTTACAAGCTGGCACAACAGATTCTCATGTGGGCCCCTAGGAAAGCTGCTCTCACTGAGGGCAGTATACATCACAGGGCAGTTGAACCAGGGAGCAGACGTTCTTTTGAGGCAAAGGCCAAGGACTGGGAAGTGGAAGCTCCATCCATATGTGGTGGAGCAGAAATGGAAGAAGTTTAACAGAGCACAGGTGGACCTAGTTGCAACTTAAGGAACCTTCCACTGTCCCCTTTGGTTTCCCCCCTGCACTCACCCAGCTCCTCTCGGACTGGGCGTTATGGTGCAGACATGGCCGAGGCTACATCTGAACAATTTTCCCCCTGTTGTGCTGCTCCTGGGAGTTCTGGAGAGAATTTGCCCAGGATGAAGTCTGTCTCCTTCTGGTAGCCCCATAATAGCCAGGTCAGCAAGAGTTTACCGACCTGGTAAACCTTCTCAAACACCCTCCCTGGGAGAGTTGTCTCAGGCGGGATCTTCTGTCTCAGAAAGTCGGACCACCTGTTCATCTGTTACAGTCCACTTCCTGTGGATAAGCAGAATCTCAGCAAGTGGATTGTGGATTCTGTCTCCTCTTTTAATGAGTCCTCTGGTCTCCCCGCTTGTTTCAGGGTCAGATCTCACTCAACCCAAAGTGTGGCGGCCTAAGTAAATACTCATTTTAAGAAGAAGGAGATGACATACCTGTAGAAGCATGAAGATGTTTAGGAGAGATGGCATTGGAGTTTTTAACAAAATTGTTTAACAAGGTTCCCAATTTGGGAACTTCGAGCTGTGTCGCAACGCTTTGGGAACGCCTTAAAGGGTTCTCCCGAAAGTGGTCCACACCGTACCATCAAGGTCTCGCGGCGAGCCCTCTAAACCTTAGATGGTTGGAGAGACCCCTCGTTCCTGTCCCAAGGCCCCATCCTGGGAACTCGAGGCCTGGGGAATGGAGGCCCACCCCGAGGTGGTGGAGGGACATGGCAGAAATTTTACAGAGCCCAGGTGGATCTGTTTGGGACTCAGGAGACCTCGCACTGTCCCCTCTGGTTCTCTCTCTCTCACCCAGCCCCATTGGGGCTGGATGCCATGGCCGAGGCTACGCCTGTACGCATTCCCCCTGACCGTGCTGCTCCCAGGAGTGCTGGAAAGTTCACCAGGAGGAGCCCATATCCTCCTGGTAGCACCTCATTGGCCCTCCTCGAGGGCCCTCCTTGGATAATTCCTCGCATATACCCCCGCCAGAGTTATGGAGGCTGTGGCCCCTGAGGTGGCACAGTTTTAGCAGCTGGTCTCTCTACTGAGGTAGTGGAGACCATCCTCTATTCCAGAGCTCCCTCCACGAGGAGGTCGCATGCCGCTAGGTGGCATCTGTTTACAATGAGGTGTGAGCACCACCAGTTGGACCCATTTAACTGCTATTGGTTCAGTTCTGGAGTTCTTGCAGGAACAGTTACCCACAGGGTTGGCTCCTTTAAGCCTGAAGGTTTACGTGTCCGCTATCACAGCTTATATTAACCCACCTGCGGGGCAGTCGCTAGCTAGGCACCCTCTTGTGACGCATTTCCTCCGCGGTGCCTGGAGGCTGAGGCCTGGGATGTAACCTGGAGTGCCTATGTGGGACCTGACCGTTGTGCTGTCGGCTCTATCTGAGCCCCCCCTTTGAACCCCTGACTGAAGTGGCCCTTAGGTAGGTGTCTGTAAAGACTACTTTCCTCCTGGCAATTTCCTCCCTGAAGAGGGTCGGGGACCTATAGTCTCTGGCCGTGGCCCCGTCTTGCCTGGAGTTTGCCCCTGGCATGGCCAGTGATTTCCTCTACCCAAAACCTGGATACGTACCTAAGGTGCCTAAGGCGCCCTCATGACCTGTTGTGCTGCAGGCATGCTGCCCCCCTCCATTTTTAGCCCCCAACCAGGAGTAGCAAAACCAACTGTGTCCAGTGCAAGCACCCTAGGGAACGAGATGCTGCATCCCCGAGCCACATCCCTGTGCTTACCTTCTCTTTTTGTCAAAAGCTAATGTCGCTACCATCGCTCAGCCATTATGTAGGTTCCTGGTTTTCGCGACGTCGCCCGCCGTTGACGTCACGACTTGCCTATTGGCCGGATTTCACACGTGGTTCATAGCGTTGACAATGCGAGGCGTTTCCAAAGTGTTGCGACGCAGCGTCTCATTTTCTCAGGGAACTAGGGTTACACACGTAACCTAGAGACATTTTGGAAGGTGGGAGGATGCCTGAGAAATGGAGAAGGAGTGTGCTGGTACTGTTTTAAGAACAAGGGAGATGTGCAGACCTGCACTAACTACAGGGGAATAAAGTCACACCATAAAGATATGGGAAAGAGTAGTGGAAGCCAGGCTGAAAGAAGAGGTGACCATCTGTGAGCAACAGTATGGTTTCATGCCGAGGAAGAGCACCATTAATGCATTATTTGCCTTGAGAATGTTGATGGAGAATTATAGAGAAGCTCAGAAGGAGTTGCATTGTATGTTTGTGGATTTAGAGAAAGCGTATGACAGGGTACAGAGAGAGGAATTGTGGTATTATATGAGGAAGTCAGGTGTGACATGTAAGACATGAAAGAAACATCTGAAAGAAACATCTGAAAGAAAGAAAGAAAGAAAGAAAGAAAGAAAGAAAGAAAGAAAGAAAGAAAGAAAGAAAGAAAAAGAACATGGGTGTATAGATGTATGGATGTATGAATGGATGAGGAAGAAAAAAATTATAAATTGGATCAAAGGGATGTTTCAACTCCATGAGATCCTGATAGGAAAATGCTTATTGAAGGTCATTAAGCCATTAGGAAGACTAGCAATTATTTCTAAAAGTGTTTTTCAATTCAGCAGGGGGATTGGACACTGCTCTCTCTCTCCTCTCTCTCTCTCTCTCTCTCTCTCTCTTTCTCTCTCTCTCTCTCTCTCACACACACACACACACACACACACACACACACACACACACACACACACACACACACACACACCAATTAGCACTAGAGGAATTTCTCCCAGCATGTGTGACATTACAGTTTTGCTCAATTGCTCAAGCGCATTCGTCAAATGCCAGTCCTTGTTTTCACAACGCTGTGTGAATTTCTCCACATCTGTGCTTCATCTGCTCACACACACACACACACACACACACACACACACACACACACACACACACACACACACACACACACAGACTAAGAATTCCAGCACCGGAGCCTATTTCTGCTAGCGTATATGTTCGATTGTCCCCACCTGGCCCGGTGATGCGGTGAGTAAATAAACGCCGGAGCTCGCAGCTCTCCACTCGTTCCTTTTTCCTTGCATGCAGGAACCTTTGTACAATCTGACTAGTACATCATTGTTATCCATGTGGATGTAATCAATACACTATACTGAGCAACAAACACACACATCATTTCTAAAATTGTGATTGTAAACTTATGTGCAGTTTGGCTTGCAGTATACTCCGTGTGGGCGTGGCCTGTTCCGCTTTTCTACACTTATTTACAATTGCTAACAATCTCCGCTTCATACATCGTTCCATATAAACACCACAAGCATGTTGCGAAAATAAAATCCTTCAACAAAGAGCATTCAGTCCAAAAACTACACTCACAGCTGCTGGCACTGTGTACTGATGATGCAGTAAATAAATTTTCTTTTTTTTTTTTCCGCTATTGTTTGTTTTGCATTGTCAGGGTTGATTTTCCATTCTGCTTCTCAATCGATAAACATGGTTTATTGTATATAAAAAAGATTCCTTGCCAAATCATTAGTGTGAAATCCAATACGATTATTCTCTTTCATCAGTTGCACATAGCCAACACGCAATACTGAAAAGCAAAACTTGCAAAAGCATTTCTTTTTTTTTGTGTATTTTATTTCAGAAACCCAACAATGTTTTTTATTTAGCTTAGTATTTTGCATTGTACGGAAGTCCTAAAAGGCCTTATAATATGCATTATATAAATTTTTTTTCTCATGATCGTGACTTAATTTTTTTGTGCTTTCCAAGTAAGTCGTTTTCCCGTTATTTTCTCGACATTATTAGTCATTTTTTTGTTAATCTCGGCTTCATTTTCTTGTGATCTCAAATATAAAGCCTCCTTTTAAATTGTCAGACATTCATTTGTAAGTTGTCAATCGCTAAAAGACACAGAGATAATTCAGTGTGAGTCCCTGATCAAAGTAAAAGCAAATGCGATCATTCATGATGCTGTCTCTAGAACATGCTCTTATGCTGAATACACAGTAAAATTAAGTACTGATCGTGTAATAATAATAATTTTCTTACTATAACAAAAGAAAATAACTTTTGTTACAGTGAGCAAATTATGTTTTGACCACGAGAAAACAACTTTTGTTATGGTGAGAAAATTATGGTGTGATCATGAAAAAAAAAAGTCGTGATAATGAGAAAATAACTTTTGTTGTGTCAAGATCACAAGAAAATTATGGTGTGATAATAAGAAAACA
This sequence comes from Silurus lanzhouensis, assembly GCA_039877035.1. Taxonomy (NCBI): domain Eukaryota; kingdom Metazoa; phylum Chordata; class Actinopteri; order Siluriformes; family Siluridae; genus Silurus; species Silurus lanzhouensis. Next base: position 410,945 of record JBCEWE010000133.1, read on the forward strand.
TTTGTAATGTTGAGATCATGAGAAAATTAAATTTTGATAACAAAAAACAACTTTTGTTATGGAAAGAAAATGATGTTGTGATAATGAGAAAACAATTTATGTTATGTCGAGATTATGATAAAATTAAGTCATGATAATAAGAAAACAACTTTTATAATGCCGAGATCACAAGACACTTAAGTTTTTATAGGTTTATAGGTTTTTAAAGGTTTTTTAATTTTCATAAGTGTCTGGGTGTACAATTTATTGCACTCAAGTGTAGCTTTTTGTTCCTAAATTATTTTTTTTTTTTAAGCAAGGAGAATTGACAGCTCTGGATAACTTGTGTCTGTGTCTGTGTGTGTGTGTGTGTGTGTGTGTGTGTGTGTGTGTGTGTGTGTGTGTGTGTGTGTGTGTGTGTGTGTTAGACCTTATTTAGTGAGAGGTTCTATTAATCTTGTTGAGAAACGAGGCAAGGAACCGAGGTTCTTTCAGGCTACTCCATCATCCAGACGTGGCTATTTAACATTTTGGAAGTGTTGGTTTAAGCAATAATAAAGGGGCACTTCATTTCCATGACATGAATGGATGGATTAATGCTTATAAGTGTGGGACTTTTGGTTTACATTTGCAGTGGTTAACAGGTAGCTTTATCCAGCGCTGCAAAAGAATTGTGATGGTATGAGTAGGGAACCATGGGATAAACCAGACTTTAAAATGTATTTATGCTCATGAATATAAACCATTTAAATGTATATCTGTGTACTTCAACCCCAATTCCAAAAATTGTTGGGACACTGTGTAAATTAAAACCGAATGCAATAATAAGCAAATCATATAAACCTATATTTTATTCCCAATAGAACATAGAAAGCATATCAAATATTTAAACTGAGAATAGATACTATTTTAAGGAAAAAATAACAGGGTTATGTTTACTACTGTGCAGCATCACATCATCTGTCTGTATACATCTGGTAACTGAGGAGACCGGTTGCTAAAGTTTTGTTAAAAGAATGCGGTCCCATGTGTGTCTGATACAGGATTGTAGCTGCTCAGCAGTTCTGGCTGTTCTTTGTTGTATTTTTTGTTTCATGATGCACCAAATGTTTTCAAACGGTGAAAGGTCTAGACTGCAGGCAGGCCAGTTCAGCACCCGGACTCTTCTACTACGAAGCTTTTATAATAGCTGCAGCATGCAGTTACCATTGTCTTGCTTGTATATACTTGTATATACGATTCAGCATTGATGGAGTCTTCTTAAATGTGCTAATTGCCATTCCACAGGAAATAATTCACTCCCATATGATCAGAGATGCAGCTTTTTGAACTGATCGCTTGATAACCATCCAGATAGGCCCTCTTCACTTAATTTCAGAGAATGTGTTGTCCATGTTTAAAATAAATCAATTAAAATTGTATTTGTCTGACCACAAAGGCTAATTGGCAAACAGTTTTCCAACTTGCCTCAGTACATTTTCAAAGAGTTTTGGCCCAGACAAGATGGCAGGCTTTCTGGATCATATTCACATATGCCTTCTTCTTTGCATAATAGAGATTTCACCTGCCACATTGTTCATTGTTTTGTATCATTGTCTTGTTGTCAAAGCAAAGAAAGAAAGCAAGGAAAAAGAAAGAAAAAAGGAGTACAATAAAAAAGAAAGAAAGTAATTAGATCATATTTGCTTCATTTACTTTATCAGTCTACACACAGTTGTTTTCCAGAATCCCTTTGACTTATTTCATCATTGACATTTATGATAAAGTTGCATTCAATGTTTCCTACTGATGACATTTCCATGCAGATCTTGCTTGCACAACACTACTCCTGCGTCTGATAAACCTTCCTACAGGCAGTTCTAATATCTACCTCTTTCAGATTTCCACATTTCCCCTAAACTCTCACTTCTTAGTTGAATCTCAGGATGTGGAAATCCTTCCTCTGCTGTGTAGATATCAGATCCTCAGCTGCTTACAGAAGGTCCTGGTTGAATTTAGCAAGGTGTGAAATTCTAACATTCATTCTTTCCTGACTCATGATTTCTGAGGAGTCCTGAGAGGGTCCTGAGACTTTACAACCAAAAGAGTTTCTAAACTTGTACTCATGCCATCATTCCTACTTAAGAGATTTATTATGTTTTTTTAGGTTTATTACTGTGCATTAGCATTTAAAGAAAATGTCCTGCTGTTCTTTTTTTTTTCTTTTTTTTTTTTTCCAGAAACATTTTTTTTTTATTATTTTAACAAAAACAAAATCTTTTTATTGGAACTATGTTTTTTAACAATAACATACGAGCCAAGATTTTTTACATCCCAAAGGAATATTTAAAATATATTCAAATAAATTGTAATTCTTGGAAAGCTATTTTTCATTGTGTGTGTGTGTGTGTGTGTGTGTGTGTGTGTGTGTGTGTGTGTGTGTGTGTGTGTGTGTGTGTGCATTGGAAAGCATTCTGGCATCTCTCTGTTCTCACTTCATTTTCTAACTAAGCACTCGCACAGCACATTTGACTTTGGATTTTGCCTCAGTTTGAGTTTCCCAGCAATATTTTATTTTTCTGCTGATGAAAAATCAATCAATTAATCAATCAATCAATCAATCAATCAGTCCGTCAGTCAGATAGTCAGTCAGTCAATTATTATTTAAATAACAAATCAATCAACGAATCAATCTTTAAGTTAATCAGCAAATCAACCAATTAACCAACAAACAAATCATTCAATGAATCTATCAATGAACTAATCAACAAATCAACCAATCAATTAACTAACAAATGATTAATTAATTAATAAATCAAGCTGTCTCAATCACAATCTGTCTGTCTGTCTGTCTGTCTGTCCGACTGTCTGTCTACCAACCAAGTGAACACTAAAACATGTAAAAGGATTTAAACCCAGGCAATTTGGTGATCTATGTGATGTGATATATTAGAAAATCTGCCTGTATGTTTATTTTGTGTTTTGGCTGAATCAGATTTGGAAGCCTGGATTTGGAGGCTGTACATTTTTCATTTTGTATTTCTGATGTCCTGCAGCAAACATCAGTCGTGTCTCGTTGTGCCCAGAGAAGGATGGAGGGAGCGAGTTATCAGCAGAGGACTGCGCTTTACTGCGCTGTGGACTAAACCCTCCGGCTCTTTCTGCATCTCAGTACAACCAGAGAGCACACTGTGATGCGAACTCCAGGTAAAATTACCTTCTTCATCTTCAAATCAAATTCTACAAACAGGAGTGCTTCATTTCAGCAAAATACTCAAGGGCTAATATGGTAATCTGTTACATCTGTTGCTGAAAAAGATCGATTACAACAAGGATTGAGTTTAAAAAAGAAAAAATATTATTGGGGGGGCTTGTTAATGTGATGTCATATCCTTATGTCTAGGTTATATTATTGTGATTTCTATCATTATATAAATACATGATTCATGTTATTATTTATATTTTATATTAATAATACATTTATTTAGAAATTATTTAGGGAAATGTGTGGAATAATAAAAAGATAAAGGTTTATCATTTTTTTCACATTAAGATTAGTTCTTAGTCCTTATACTTTAAATCTTAGTCTTATTTATCTTATTTTTGTATGATATTAATATTATTAGTATGGTTTGAAATACAATTTTTCACTCACCAGCCAATTTGGCTTCAAAATGTTAAAGTTACTGGTCATTCACCACTTCTACTAGCCAAATAAATAAAAGAACCTGATTAACAAAGTCACTCATGAGCCACTCAAGCCCAGTCTGCCATTAAAAATTGTAATAGAAAAGGTGCTTATTACTTGTCACATGTACGTTTACAGCACAGTGAAATCTTTTCTTTGCATATCCCAGTGACTTTAGGAAGCTGGGATCAGATCTCAGAGTCAGACATGATACAGCACTCCTGGAGCACAGACGGTTAAGGGCCTTTGCTCAAGGGCCCCAAGAGTGGCAGCTTGGCGATTCTGGGGCTTGAACCCCGACCTTCTGATCATTTTTTGTTGCTTGGGAGGACTTTACTTTTTACACTGTTATTAGTTATACCAGGCAACTGTGGCCACCTTATTAAGTATTTTGACTCTTTGCTATTGCTCTTTGCTAATTTTTCATACTGATTGGTACGTTCAGAAATGTGTAGATGCAGCACAATCAGGCTGTATTTATTATATCATGATGACTCACAAGTTGAGTATTTGTTCTAAATAAGTGCAGGTTTGGCATACACAGACTTCCTTAGCAAAGTGCGTGAGCATTATGTAACATGAGTAAAAAAAAAATGGTGATTTGACAGCGTTACTCCCAACATAGATTTTTATTCACATTTGGTGGGTTGGTGGGTGTTATTTTTTTACCCCTGGTTTAGTACAGATTTTAGTCAGAACGATGTTAAATCAGTTAAATTGATTAGAATGATGAAGAATCTGAAGAATCGTTTCAATCAATTTGTCTGTAGTTCGACTCAAAAATGGAAAAAAGGAGAGGCTTGAGAAACAAACGTGAGCCAGAGAGGAGGGGGCTTCTCACGTCACTCAGGAGCTTTGCACAAAATCCATAATGAGCCAAATGACAGGAATGATTATGTGGAAGATCAGAGCGATGCACCAGGAAACATGAGCTCGATCCATTCAGCTGGCCAAAGATTCCCGCTAGAATGGCTGCCATTGTCATCGTTTATATTACCCCTGATCCTCTGACTAACATGAACCGTTATCAAAAGCATGTCAAACACACACAGACACTGTGTGCTGTCCTGTCTTGTCTTAAATACCCTTTTATAACCACGACTAGGGCCAAATTTCCCGTATCATTTATTCATGAAGATCCTCAGAGACACTCAGCCGACCCACAATTATAAATTCCCTCTAATTCCTGAAATAAATCTGCCCTCAGAAGTGCAGCTATCAGGCAGGACATTAAAAACTCCCATGATCGAATGTTAGCTGTTAGCATGGGGCGTGTAGACAGAGGTTAAACAGACGAGCTTTGAGCATTTTTGATCCGTCATCATCTAGGCCTCAATCCGATTGTCCTGTTAGCTCTCGCTGCTCATATTCCTATGAGTGTGTGTTTGTGTGTGTTGCATGAAGATCCTCAGAGACACTCAGCCGACCCACAATTATAAATTCCCTCTAATTCCTGAAATAAATCTGCCCTCAGAAGTGCAGCTATCAGGCAGGACATTAAAAACTCCCATGATCGAATGTTAGCTGTTAGCATGGGGCGTGTAGACAGAGGTTAAACAGACGAGCTTTGAGCATTTTTGATCCGTCATCATCTAGGCCTCAATCCGATTGTCCTGTTAGCTCTCGCTGCTCATATTCCTATGAGTGTGTGTTTGTGTGTGTGTTGCAGGTCTTCATCCTTTCAGCAGGATCTAGGATACATCGTCAAGCAAGAGGAATCGCTCACTTTTAAGCCGTCCGTGGCGTATGCTTTTAATAATGAACACAACTCCTCCCTTTCTCCTGGCATGTCTCGTCATTCGGCGCTCGCGCTGAACTCTGGTTCTTTGAAGAGACACTGTCTGTCCGGCTGGATCAACGCCACCACCCGGATTTCATCATGCGCCAACGGCGTTGTTGAGCACCCAAACCCGTCTCCTCCCGCCTGCCTCCTGTCGTCTTCTTCGTCCTCGTCCACGTCGTCTGTGTCATCGTCGCTTTGCGAGGAGCCCGCACCCATGCACACACCAGCACCCGACAACGTGAACCTGCTCCTGCAACCACAGCGGACATTTCTAAAACAGGAGCCTCTGGATGACTTTTCACACTCTGAGGACGATCTGTTTCAGCACCAGTACCAACACCATCATCACCACCACCAGCAGCAGCAACAGCAGCAGCAGATCTCGTGCCCACTTCATACCCCAATGCCCCCTCCCTACCCCCTGCACCAATATGGCTCTGGGAACAGTGCCCAGCTCCACCTCCAGAACCGGCAGGAGCCGGTAAGTGCAGTGCAAGGACGAGGGGAAGACGGCGGCGTGGTGTTTGTGGACAAGCAGACGTGCCGGTGGATCGACTGCAGCGCGGCGTACGAGCAGCAGGAGGAGCTGGTAAGGCACATCGAGAAAGTCCACATTGACCAGAGGAAGGGCGAGGACTTCACCTGCTTCTGGGCCGGCTGCATCCGCCGCTACAAACCCTTCAACGCCCGCTACAAACTGCTCATCCACATGAGAGTACACTCCGGAGAGAAACCCAACAAGTGCATGGTGAGTGTATTACACCAAACACATGCGAACAGACACAGTTCAAACACCCAATCGTACGCCAAACACACAGCACACAATAAACACCCCTCGGATACACAATTATCACCCCAACACACACCTACACACACACTTTTTTGAACAACTCAGTCTTACAATACAATACAATCAGCACAGGCAGATATCAAATACACTGTGTTACACCAAACACATATACACCCCAATCATACACCAGACACACAACTTGCACACACACTTGCACAAAATTTTTCCAGAAACCACCAGAGTGGTTATTTTTATTCTCGGAGTCTTCCTCTGTGTCATAGGCAAACATGTGATATTCAAGGAATAAAACACAGTGTGGTGTGAAGAAAAGGACTTACATATTCCCACTTGGAGGTTATCATTTTCCTGTAACAGGATTAGTGTTTTATTCCTCTTACACCAATTACAAGTTGGTATCAAAATGTTTCTAAGCGTGTCAAGCTCCTTCTGCGATTCACGCTAGATCTCCACAGTGGTTTAATACCGGCGACCTTTGAGCTGAATCATCATCTTTGAGGAGAGGTCAAAGTCTGAGGCAAGTAGGGTGGGTGGGGAAGTGAAATCATGTGGATTGTTCTCCAACGATCATCATGCACAATTTAACGAATGGTCTTTTTCGGGGGCAAAGCTCGTGAGTGGTCTTCCTGATCTCTCATCGTCTTGCAGAGATGTTCTTCTGCTCTTGGAGTATGCCAGTCAAAACACCTCAAAGGACTCGTTGCAGCATCGGCGTATGTCAATCGTATATCATGTCAAATGACTCTGTGGCAGATTTACAGAGTTTCATGCAGAATTTCACATTTGCTCTTTGTTATAACTTGCTTTCTATGATAAAATTACAGACTTGGTTAGCTTTTGATGCTACCTAATACAATGACGTATAGTCATTATCCATTTATAGTTACATTTAACTTTGTTAAACAAGTGATTTCCTGTTTTCACTTATGTTATAGCAGCTATAAACACTCATTCCTTTACCGGCCTCTTTTTATTCTCTCTCTTTGAGTAACAACAAAACAACGCAACTCCCATGTACTGAAGATGGCGCAAAAAAAACAGCTTCAGCTCTGACTGTTACAAAGTGATGACAATGGAGACTACTTTCATCAATGCTAAATATATAAACACAGATTTCTCCTTACAAATAACAAGTTGTACTGTTATGGAAACCACAATGTATTTGAACAACCACATTTACGTTTATTTAATCTTGTGCTACTATTAGAGCTTCTGTTCCAGAACATTCATCAACATCTTCTTACGAATCGGAAAGCAGGATTCTAGAGGGATCTATTTCAGTGATTTCTTTCAGCGATTTTCTTAAAATTTTGTGACAAGATTTTTCTGTAAGAAGGTGTTTATGTAACACTGAAGGAAGCAGTCTGCTGAGTCATCCATCCCACATTCAGCCCTTCACTCTTCTGGGAAAGTGTTTCACTAGATTTTGGAGTGTGCTTTCATTCATAACAATCGTGTCCTATAGGTGCTCTATAACAGGAGACTTTCCACTCCAACCCATGTAAAGTATATCTTCATGGAGCTGGCTTTGTGCACAAAGGTATTGTTATGCTGGAACAGGTTTGGGTCTCCTAGTTCAAGCAAAGGGAAAATTCCATTTTAACGCATCCAGAAACATCCTCTACAATTGTGTGGCTCCATCTTTGTGGTAACAGTTTGGAGAGAACCCACATATGACTGGAAAAGTCTGCTGTTCCAATACTTTTTGTCTATATTATATAGATGTTGGGGTGTAAAAGAAATTAAACACCCAGGGTCATGCTATCAAAGAAAAGAATTAACTTCTGTGTGCTATTAATGACTCTGCTTCCTCACAAAATCATGGTGTTGATTCTTTTTATGAAAACAGCACAATGCTGGCATTTCAAAATCATGTGAAGTGAACCGTTTCAGTTCGGCTTCCAAAAGAATTTATGCTCTCTGTCCGGAAAATAAAACCTGCAATCAGCGAAGCATATAATGTCTTCTGAAGACATCTAGCTGTGTTCTAGAAATGAGATTGAAGTGATCCAGGTGAATGTCTCACCTTACGTCATATTAATCAGCGTCAAACAGTCTTCTCCCCTTTCTGTACATGTAAAAAAATCTCTGTCCAAACACACAATTAGTACAAGGTTTGCGTAGGATAAAGAGGTGTTTATTTTCTCAGTCTCTCTCTCACTCTTTTTTTTTTTTGCTGCCATGGGAAAGATGGAGATCTCAAAAAAAGAAAACCCCAGCACATCTGTTTAACATAACCAAACAATGCTTGCAGCTCGGCTGTATTCAAATCCGAATTTTAAACGTCCCACACGTATCGACTGAAAGCGTCCTGGTGTCCAAGACAAACAGTACGAAGGGGAAACTGCAGTAGTCTCTCAGAATGGACGAGCGGAGAAATTTCCTCTTCTTGCTCAACATCGCACAACATTCGATTCCTTGTCAGATACGTTCTGCTTAATATGAGCTACGCCGTCCAAAAACAATACGTTCACATGCTTCAGAGCACGTGTATCTTCACATTTGTACATGTTACTCCCCATAATTACACATATCGGATGTATTGCTGGCTAGTCAGTTAGCAAGCGTTAGCCAACACTTTTCTCCAATTGGTCAGAAGGTGTCGATGAAATTTCCATAACAGCAGCTCTAATAATATTACGGTATTCATATTATTGTGGTTCTATAGCAACAGCTTTGTAAAACAGGTATAATGGTTTGTTTAATGTTTATGGAAGGAGTCTGAAGTGTCAGCTCCCTCTGTAACATTCTGAGGTAAAGCCTTGAACAAGACTATAGACAGAAAATTTACAATAAACCATACACTACTAAACTATACTATAAATGCTACTTTTCGATAGCTACAGCTTTATTACAGAAACATGCGCAACTCTTACTTTTGGCATTGGACCTCCTGGAGTGTTTAAAGGCTCTGGCATTGAGAAGCTGGTGTTGGATCTGTGATGATCACAAATGTTGAGCTATTTTATGAGTTGCTAAGTAGCTCCTAGTTTTATAACCATAAATACTGTATAAGACTCTAGAAAGAACATTACTTATAATCACACACTCCAGTGCTCATGTTAGTTCTCACTCTCCAGTGTTCTGTATTATTTAAAGATTTATCATCCAACTCTTGATGTCACCCAAATGAGGATGGGTTCCCCTTTTGAGTCTGGTTCCTCTCAAGGTTTCTTCCTCATAACATCTAAGGGGGTTTTTCCTTGCCACAGTCGCCACGGCTGCTCATCAGGGATAAATACACACCATTCACCTTGACTGTTGATTTCTGTAAAGCTGCTTTGAGACAATGTCTGGAGTGTGCTTGTGGAGATTTGTGTGAGATTCAGGCACAAGTGTCATAGTGAAGTCAGGTACTGGTGTAGGCGAGGAGAGGAGACTTGGGATGCTCGTCTATATGGCCTCTTGACCAGTTGAGGTGAGAGCTCTATAACACAAAAGATCTTTTTACTCCAACCCTTGTGAAGCATACAAAGATTAGTTATAAAATTTTAATATTATAACATTATGGCCGGTGAAGTGAATAACACTTATCATGGCACCTGTTAGTAGGTGGGATATGTTAGGGAGCAAATAAAGATTTTGCACTCAAAGTTGGTGTGTTAGAAGCAGGATAAATGGGCAAGCGTAAGGATTTAACAATATATATAACAATAAATATATAAAATAAAACATTTGGGGTCATGCTGTTAAAGAAAATAATCCTTAATAATACTTCCTTTTCTGTGTCCATTATTTGGAGCGGATTTCGGAATGTCCTTTATTGTATTTTTCATTCATAGTTATGCGAAGAGCTGGAAATGCTTACAGGGTTTCTCTGTGTGTGTGTGTGTGTGTGTGTGTGTGTGTGTGTGTGTGTGTGTGTGTGTGTGTGTGTGTGTGTGTTTGTGTGACTGTACATGTAAACACAGTCGTGATATCGCTCAGAGCTGACTGACAGGACTGCCACATTCAGATTTCTACACTACGAGACGCTAAACAGATGTGACAGAAGGAACAAACCAGCATATTGTAGCAAAAAGGACTGGACTGGAACATCTCTCATGTACACACACACACACACACACACACAGGCACACAATGTGGGAACTGAATTGTTTGCAAGCGTAGAAAGGTTAATATAAAAAGCATTGGAGTTTTTGCAAAATATGTGTGTGTTTATGAGTGTGTGTAAATGTATACAGTATATTCTTTAAAAGTTCTTGGCTTGTTATATGGGCGTTAAATATCTGAAAGGGAATCGAAAGCTTTGTCCTTGTGTTATATGGTTTGTGTTACTTCTACATAAAACTCTGCCCCACCCATAACCACACCCACATCATATAGACCCAAACCCACTAGATCTCTCTGTCTTTCTCTGTCCCTCTGTCCCTTTCTCTCTCAATTTCATTTTAAGAATCTTGGCAGGAAAGCCTCATTACCTGGAACACATGATGACCTTTGACCTCAGCCGTTGTGTCATTGTCTGCAGTCTGTAACATAGTGTGTGTGTGTGTGTGTGTGTATGTATGTGTGTGTGTGTGTGTAATTAATGTTGGCTGTGGGCTATTCGGTTAACAGGAAACCACATAATCTCTCAGTAATATCCTGTTGTGTTTCAGGCCTCGTTGTTGTGTTGTTTTAGTTTATTGCGTTTTTTGTCCCCGTCTGAATTAATATTAAAAATATATCCTGCTCCTCTCCCCCGCGGCTCCGTCAGACTTTTTGACCGCTCCGGATTCTCCGTCTCGGATCATCGACGAGATTTGTGTAAATATTTATGGGAGCGGCTCGGGCCAGTCTGAGTGTTCGGGTTTGATGAGCAGTTAATAAGCATTTCTGTGCTTGACTTCCTCTCCACTTTATTACTTTAATTCTATTAAATAAATTCATAGACGGGTCAAACCCCGGTCATGCTCCCGTCATGTTTTTCTACCTTATCTAATACACAACATGCTCTCGCCATCGACAGCAACGGGACTTTTACATACAATTGTTTTTTTTTCCAAAGCAGAACAAATTTTCTATTTTTACCAACACCAAAAATTTAACCTATATACAATCTGAAGGTTTTTTTTTTTTTTTATGTTTCTAAAAATATTTTGTCATACATTTACAGCATTTGGTAGAAACACTTATCCAGAGCAATGAGCAGTTAAATGTTAAGGGTTTTGCTCAAGGACTCAGGAGCAGCTTAATGGTGCTGGGAACTGAATTCTTGATCTTCCGATCACAATGTGCGAATTTTAGCCTGCTTTTTCCATTTGTAAAAATCTAAATTCTCTGTGTATAAGTTAAAATTCTCTTTTAATTTGTTCAATTGTGTAATTTCTGTTTTAAAAAAAAGAAATTAGATACAATTTAAATGAGAAAAAAAATTGTCAAATGTATGTGCATGCTAATTCTTCAAAAGATTTAATTTTGATTGAGTCACATGTACTTTCATGAATTGTAGATCTATTCACTCATTTCAAACATATTTTATATTTACATTAATATAAGGATTAGAAAGTTTGAGGTAGAAATAGTTGGTTGGTTTGAAGTAGATTTCTATCGCTGTGTCTAAAAATCTTCACGTCAACAGTTAAAAAAAAATAATTATAATACACTATATAGACAGCATTTGTAGACACCTGACCATTAGGTTGGTATGTGCTTTTTGAACATCCCATTCAACATTAAATCCATATTTGCTGTTAGATAAAGCTCCACTCTTCTGGGAAGGTGTTCCACTTGATTTTGGAGTGTGCTTGTGGAAATTTGTGCTCATTCAGCAACAAGGATGTAATGTAATTCAAGTACTGATGTAGGTGAGGTGAGGAGGCCTGGGATGCAGTCAGCATTTCAATCAAATCTCACAAAGATGTTTAATAGGGTTGAAGTCAGAGCTCTACATGAAGCTGGATTTGTGCACTGGGGCATTCAATGATGGAACAGATTTGGGTCTCCTAGTTTAAATAAAGGGAAAATGTAATAGTTCTGCATCCAAAGACGCTCTATACAATTGTGTGCTTCCAACTTTGTGGTATCAGTTTGGGAAAGAACCACAAATTGCTGGAAATATCAGTTGTCCCACCACTAATGTTCTAAACAGATTTATAATGCAATGTGTTTTTAAAAAGGTTTTATATAAAGGTTGACATCCATCTGTCATTATGTATTGTTATGTTTCAGAAATCAAATATAAAAAATAACAATTTATTATTATTATTAGTAGTAGTAGTAGTAGTATTATCACCATCAACATTATTATCATCATCATTATTATTATTAATAGAAAGATATTTGTGTTTACATTTAGTTTTTATGTTTTTTTTCTGCCTTAATTAATTCTCGTAAAAAGGCTTGATCACACAAAGTAAAAAAAAAAAAGATAAAAACAAATCATCAAATTATCGAATAAATGTGTATGTAAAGGATCAAAGCGGAAAATCTATTTTTTATATTATTTAGTTGGACATTTGAGTGTTTTTTTTTTCCTTTCTAAAAGTTTCGGGGAAACCGAGTCTCCTGCGTTTATTTTTTGTTGTTGTTGGTTCTCTGTGTGTGTTTTTTTAAAGCCACCTGGTTATGACATCATTAACAAGATGGCGTCATGTGACACCCACTAATGAGCGGTCGTTTTTATGGGAATAGAAATCCCATCTGTTTGGGGAAACAGTCATCCGGCCGAACGCTAATGATGAAGACTTTATTTTAAAAAAGTGAATCAAGTGCTGAGAGAGAGAGAGAGAGAGAGAGAGAGAGAGAGAGAGAGAGAGAGATAGAGAGAGAGAGAGCTATAAAGTTGTGTAAACATGCGCCCGGGATGGACGCAGTGCGGCGGGGTTATTACATCGCACCGGCGTGTTGTAATTCCTGGCTGTGTTCACAGTGCGTTCGTAATTCTTTATAAATCTGTTTTATTTCATTTTCTTTTCCTGCCTCATCATCGCTCCTGATATTCCCACGTGAGGGAATCGAAGCGTTTCCAGCGAGCCGAGGCAGAGTGACTCAGCATGAGTCAAACCGACAGAGGAAAAAAAAGAACACTTCTGGGAAAAAGATGAGAAGACTCCAGGACGTGTCGCTCGCAGTTCCACCTTCACAAACCTTAATCCATCAGCCGAGCTCCAGGGATAGACAGAGCCATGCACTCGTTTTTATTTTACTCTTTTATTCTTTCACTCTTTCGATCGCTCACCTTTTTCCAATATAAAAAAAAGAACTTATTTTTTCACTGATTTTACATTTTTACCCTTTCATTTTTTTTTTTTTTTTTACTTATTTACAATCTTTTATTTGTATTCTTTGATTTTTACTTAGTTTCACTCTTATTTGTTTATTTTTAATCTTTCATTTTCACTCTCATTTTTACACTGTTATTTTCATTAATTTATTTTCACTCCTTTTCACTTTTTTATTTGTACTTGTTTTATACATTTATTTTCATTCCTTTACACTTATATTTGTGATCATTTTAACTCATTCATTTTTAATTATTTTCTCTTTCATTTTTACCCTTTCATTTTTACTTTCACTTTTTTAATCATATTTGCACTCATTCACTTTTCTCTCTTTCACATTTCACTTTGTATTTTTTCCTCTTTTGCTTTTTATTCTTTTTACTTCAGTTAATTGTTTTTCACTGTTAATTTTTTATCATTAATTGTTTCTCTTATATCTTTAAACATTCATCAATCAAAACTTATTTTACTCATTTGCTCCTTATTTTTATATTTTCAGTCTTTTTCTTTCTTTCTTTCTTTCTTTCTTTCTTTCTTTCTTTCTTTCTTTCTTTCTTTCTTTCTTTCTTTCCCTCCTTCCTTCCTTCCTTCTTTCCACCCTCCTTCCCTCCCTGTTTTTTTTTTTTGAGAGGTGGATGAGGAAATCTGCTGAATCCAACATCATACATACGCTCTTTCTTTTTCAGCTCACTCTCACTTTCAGAGCTGAACAGGAGCTTTTCTGTGAGCGATCAGCACATCCAGCACCATATGAAACGTCCTGCACCATTAACTAATTAAACGAACGGCGGAGGATGAGGCGACTTTCCCCTGTGAAAGCCGAGCCGTCTGGGCCAGTCCATGTTGTTATGGTGACGTAGACCTTAATGGCTTTGTACCACAACGGCGTTAGGCGGTTAGTGTTTACTTGGCAATTACACTGAGTTTATTTCTAAATAAGAAATTAAAGCACCCCCCCCCCCCCACCACCACCACCAAGGGGCTCTACTTCTCTTTCACTTTTTTCACCTCCGCAATCTGTTTTATTGACAGAGCCACATGCTGTACACTTTACTTTATTCCTTTATAGTTATGTTCACTAACATTTTTTCACCTACATTACTGCATTCTTCCTCTCTCTCTCTCTCTTTCTCTCTCTTCTCATTCCCTCTTTCTTGATCACTTTCTCTCCCTTAGGCTGTCTTTCTTTGTCTCTCTCTGACTCACTTTCTTTCTTTCTCCCTCCCTCTCTCACTTCATTACTCCCTCACTCTTTTACTCCCCTTTTTTTTTACTGGTTAAATCTCTTATTCCTTTACTCTCTTATTCCCCCACTTCCCTACTCTCTCACTCCCCCAGTCTGCCACTCCCCCAAACTTTCACTTTCTATCTCCTTTATGCGCTCTCTCTCTCTCTCTCTCTCTCTCTCTCTCTCCTCTCTCTCTCTCTCTCTCTCTCTCTCTCTCTCTCTCTCTCTCTCTCTCTCTCTCTCTCTCTCTCTCTTTCACACTTTCACTCTCTTATCCTTTAACTTTTCTCCTCCCTCATTTAACTTTTTCACATTTACTCATTTGCTTTTACATTTTTCTTCTCATTCTTTTATTCTCACATTTTTGCTCAAATTTCTTCACTGTTTTTGTTCACTCTTACACATTTGGCCTCTTTCACTCATATTCTTTCACTTTTTTGTTCTTTCTACTCTTTTTTCTAATCATAATGATCAGTATGCGCTGAAACTGCAATATTATAATAATGTTTATATATTTATCCATTTACTCATTCATTCCTCTCATTCTCTAACTATATGTTTAATTCACTATTTGTTTATTTTTCAGGTCCTGCTATTTATTTTATTCCTTGCATCCTCTATTCATTCTTCTGATCCACTATTTTTCTCCTCCTCTATTTATTCCTTACTTCAACTATTCATTCATCTTATCCTCTATCCACATTTTCTACTCTTTCCTCTCAACTTCTTCTCTTTCCTCTCATCCTCTACTTTTTCTTATATCCTCTAGTTCTTCCTCTCACCCTCTTCTCTTTCCTCTCATCCTCTTTTCTTTCACACTTTTCTCTTTGTTCTCATCCTCTTCTCTTTCCTCTCTTCCTTTTCTTTTTTCTCATCTACTTTTCCTGATCAGCTTCTTTTCTTTCCTCTCTTCTTCTCTTTTCTATTTCTGCTCATCCTCTTTTCTCTCATTATCTACTATTTCTGCTGATCCTCTTCTTCTTTTTCCTCTCACCCTCTATTTTTTCCTCTCATTAATCCACTTTACACTCGTAACAAAGGCTTCAACACATTATCCATATTTTGTGCTAATGCTAATCTGATTAGCTTTGGAATTTGGCATTTGGAGATGGATCATTTTCCCCAAATCACAGCCTTTATCACTTTAACATCAAAAACAAGTGAGCAGTATCAGAGAGAGAGAGAGAGAGAGAGAGAGAGAGAGAGAGAGAGAGAGAGAGAGCGCACGCTAGAAAGAGAGAGAATTCCCCACTTGCTCGGCCATGGGTCTCATGTAAATGTTTGTTTACTCTTGTACAGTTTTTTTCTTTCACTCATGTTTTTAGACATTCATTCTTTTCACATTTTCTGTGATCACATTCTGATTGGTCAGAAGGTTTCTTTAGCAACAACAGTAACACATATACTGTCAGTATCTCTACTGATACTATATACAGTGAGGAAAATAAGTATTTGAACACCCTGCTATTTTGCAAGTTCTCCCACTTAGAAATCATGGAGGGGTCTGAAATTGTCATCGTAGGTGCATGTCCACTGTGAGAGACATAATCTAAAAAAAAGAATCCAGAAATCACAATGTATGATTTTTTAACTATTTATTTGTATGATACAGCTGCAAATAAGTATTTGAACACCTGAGAAAGTCAATGGTAATATTTGGTACAGTAGCCTTTGTTTGCAATTACAGAGTTCAAACGTTTCCTGTAGTTTTTCACCAGGTTTGCACACACTGCAGGAGGGAGTTTGGCCCACTCCTCCACACAGATCTTCTCTAGATCAGTCAGGTTTCTGGCCTGTTGCTGAGAAACACTGAGTTTGAGCTCCCTCCAAAGATTCTCTATTGGGTTTAGATCTGGAGACTGGCTAGGCAACGCCAGAACCTTGATATGCTTCTTACAGAGCCACTCCTTGGTTATCCTGGCTGTGTGCTTCGGGTCATTGTCATGTTGGAAGTCCCAGCCTCGACCCATCTTCATTGCTCTAACTGAGGGAAGGAGGTTGTTCCCCAAAATCTCGCAATACATGGCCCCGGTCATCCTCTTCTTAATACAGTGCAGTCGCCCTGTCCCATGTGCAGAAAACACCCCCAAAGCATGATGCTACCACCCACATGCTTCACAATAGGGATGGTGTTCTTGGCATGGTACTCATCATTCTTCTTCCTCCAAACACGTTTAGTGATATTATGACCCAAAAGTTCTATTTTGGTCTCATCTGACCACATGACTTTCTCCCATGACTCCTCTGGATCATCCAAATGGTCATTGGCAAAATAAAGACGTGCCTGGACATGTGCTGGTTTAAGCAGGGGAACCTTCCATGCCATGCATGATTTCAAACCATGACGTCTTAGTGTATTACCAACAGTAACCTTGGAAACGGTGGTCCCAGCTCTTTTCAGGTCATTGACCAGCTCCTCCCGTGTAGTTCTGGGCTGATTTCTCACCTTCCTTAGGATCATTGAGACCCCACGAGGTGAGATCTTGCATGGAGCCCCAGTCCGAGGGAGATTGACAGTCATGTTTAGCTTCTTCCATTTTCTAATGATTGCTTCATCAGTGGACCTTTTTTCACCAAGCTGCTTGGCAAATTCCCTGTAGCCCTTTCCAGCCTTGTGGAGGTTAAAATTTTGTCTCTAGTGTCTTTGGACAGCTCTTTGGTCTTGGCCATGTTAGTAGTTGGATTCTTACTGATTGTATGGGGTGGACAGGTGTCTTTATGCAGCTAACGACCTCAAACAGGTGCATCTAATTTAGGATAATAAATGTAGTGGAGGTGGACATTTTAAAGGCAGACTAACAGGTCTTTGAGGGTCAGAATTCTAGCTGATAGACAGGTGTTCAAATACTTATTTGCAGCTGTATCATACTAATAAATAGTAAAAAAATCATATATTGTGATTTCTGGATTTTTTTTTTACATTATGTCTCTCACAGTGGACATGC
This sequence comes from Silurus lanzhouensis, assembly GCA_039877035.1. Taxonomy (NCBI): domain Eukaryota; kingdom Metazoa; phylum Chordata; class Actinopteri; order Siluriformes; family Siluridae; genus Silurus; species Silurus lanzhouensis. Next base: position 428,560 of record JBCEWE010000133.1, read on the forward strand.
ACCTACGAAGACAAATTCAGACCCTTCCATGATTTCTAAGTGGGAGAACTTGCAAAATAGCAGGGTGTTCAGAAACTTATTTTACTCACTGTATATATATATATATATATATTAACCGCTTGTTCACAGGTACTCAAAAGGTGAACAGTTGACATTTTATGAAAGGAGTCTCGAGTGCCAGACGTAAAGCTGTAACTACTTCAGGACAGCGGAGTTTATGCTTCTTTACGAAATTACGTAAGGGACTGGCGGTTTGTAGTTTTAATATGCAACCTAAGCAAGAACTTGGATGGTTCACAACACTGTAATGTAGCTAGAAAAGGATAAAATATTCAATGTGGTTTTCGATGTTTTTGAAAAACACATTTTCAAGAGATTTCTCTAATTTTGACTTTCTCTCTCCATGTGTTTGTGTGTGTGTGTGTGTGAAACTTACAGCTTCCAATCCAATTGCTTCTTTCGAGACACGCCTCACTTATGTCTCTCCCTCTTTCTCTCGCTCGCTCGCTTTCTCTCTCCCTCTCTCTTTCTGTTGTTTTGAACATCTTGCTCAGATTCATCACTCACAAGCATGCAAAATTCCCAGAGTTGCTACACACACTTCTTTTTTTTTTTTTTCCTTTCTCTATCAGGTTTTTTTTTCTTGTCGTGTACAGAATCCAAACACTTGCTTGACTGTCACAGTGCATCAGATTCCGATTTTTGAGAACCCACACAGGCTGTGATTAGCATTTATGAAGGTGTTTATGAAGTGTGTAAAACTCCTTATGATTGTTATCGACTGATTTGCGTTACATTGATGGATTTTGGTTTGTGCATTTATTCCATCATCATCATCATAATACTAATAAGCTATTATTATAATTATTATTATGCTTTAAATGGAGCAGTCTGTATTTTGTACAGCCCACTTGCTGCCTAATATTTTTCACTCACGAACAGGTACCATGATGAAATGATGAGATAATCAGTGTAATTCACTTCACAAGCCATATTGTTATAATGTCATCATGTTATGCCTTGTTGATGTAAATCTTCGATAAATTAAATTTCTTCTGCTTTTTCAGCCATTGTGGAATGAAAAAACAGCTATTAAATCCACATGAATATATTTGAGCTTGTGCAGTTTGCTACAGATGTGGGTTGCAAACCCTGACTAGTGAACCGTCTGACCAGCCAATAAAAGAATGTGAAAATGCAGAGGTGCCTGGACGCCTTCTAGCGGGCTTCAGAGTGGCTTAATCCCAATCTGATTGTTTAAAGCAACAGCCTTCAAGGACCATAGAGTTTTCTGATGGTCCACCACTGCTGTCGTCTTCACCTTCATCTTACTCATCATCAATGCCATGTTAGAGAACATAAGCACTGTAGAAGTTACACAATTGTGGTTATAGAAAAGTATTGATGCATCATGGGAGGTAAGATGTCATATATTGCATGTTAACTTCGAAGCTTGCTTTTTGCTCTCAATGCTAAATTTATAAATCAGAATCAGAGATGATGAGTCACACTTGTCCTTTGAGTCATCTGTAATGATGTTTAGTTGCAGATGCAGAGCTGGGATCCTGTCACGCTTTATTTAACACACAGATGGAAAAGTGAACTCTGGGTTGTTGTGCAAGCATTCCAGTGATGCGTGGGCGTTCTGCACTCACCAGCCTCGTGCTCACGTTACCACTAACAAAAACTGTTGGCTCGCTGAGAAACTCCAGCTCCCATTCTTCACGAACATAAGACCGTAGGCTGTGGAATTAAATGACACAGCAGGGCCTTGTTATCCGTTTCAGTTTCCCTCCTCGGACCAGCGGCGGCATTTTTTTAAGACGGTTCTGTTTAAACTCTATACAGACGTCCGAGTCAGCAGTTTACCTTCTGTGATCAGGAGGTTGTGGGGTTAAAGCCCAGTGAGGATACAGAGCCATTGTTGGACATTCGAGCAACATGATATTTTTGGACTAAAGGCTTGGCTCAAAATATACAGAAGTGTGCAAAAATTTAAGGCAGGTTTGAGGAAATGCTGTAGAGTAAGAATGCTTTAAAAAATAGATTTTATTTGTTTATGTTTAGAAATAAAAAAATGCAATGAGAGCAAACAGATAAATATAAATGAAATCTATATTTGGTGTGACAACACTTTTGCTTTTAATTCCTACACTTGCACACTTTGTTCCAAGTTATGCATATATAACTGCATAGCATCTATGTGAGTCATGTGATAAAAGAACAAACGACTCGGACTAGAAGAGTAATGAGGTGAACTACTCAATTCCGTTTCCTGTACCTAACCTACAGAGATTTTGCGATGCTTTGCTCACGTGCGTCTAGTAGAAAATGAATGAATCCCTCGTTGAGACTACTCGTTCTTCTGAGTCACATCGAAGACTCGTTCAACATGAACAAATCGTTCATGCACGACCCATCGCTACTTTGTACCCTTGCGCAGTCAGGGATTTTGTTGAATCAGAGTCAGGTGTATGATGAACCAATGACAGGCCCTCATGATCATGAATTTCATATTGTTGAAACACCTTCGTTAAACAGAAACAAGGAGGCTTCAAACTGGGTGAGAAAGAGACAAACTCTGCTACTAAGGTGAGGTTGTGGAGGAGGGTTTCATGTCACAGGTACTACACCATGGCAAGACTGAGCACAACAGGAAGACACAAAGTAGCTGTACTGCATCAGCAAAGTCTCTCCAAGGTAAAGATTTCAAAGCCGACTAAGATTTTGAGATGTGCTCTTCAAGCTATTTTGAAGACGCACAAAGAAACGGGAAATGTTGAGGAAACTTACATAAAGTTTATTAAATAAAGTGACTACCTTAGTAGCTACCTTAGTAGCAGAGTTTGTCTCTTTCTCACCCAGTTTAAAGCCTCCTTGTTTCTGTTTAATGAAGGTGTTTTACACATCATGCTTACTGCCCTGCAACATCAGATGTCCAGCAGTGCTATCAGCACAGAACTGGTGCAAACCAGTAGGACCTAGATACACCAATGTACTGTCTGGAGAAGTCTGGCCAGAACTGATCTTCATGGAAGAATTGTGGGAAAAAGTCATACTCCAACAACAAGGCTAAGTGACTAAACTAGGCATAAAAATATAATAACTGATGCTTCAGACTGATGAGTCAAAATCTGTAATATTTGGATGCATCAGGAGGCAATTTGTTCACTGAAGGCATGGAGAGCAATACAATAGTGAGTGTTCACAGACAACAGTGAAGCATGGTGGCAGTTTCCTGCAAGTCTGCGGCTGCATTTCTGCACATGGATTTAGAGATTTGGTCAGAATTAATGTTGTCCTCAGTGCTGAGAAATACAGGCAGGACTTATTCATCATGCATATAATGAGCTCAGTGTGTATAGGAGCTGACTGTGTGAAGTCACTGAAACATGATCAGGCTACAGCTGGAACGACAGAAAGAAAGAGAAAATGAACAGAATATTGTCTTTTTACTCTTTCAATCGTTTTTAAATCGCTGGTGCGGTGAGCAGTATTTCACTGGAAATGTCTGGAGAAAGTTCTCCATCTCTCTCCGTTTGTGTTTTTCTCTCTTTTTTCTGATATTTTCTTTGTCTTTCATGCTTTCTCTCCCTCTTTATTTCTTATTTTCTCTAGTTTCTACACCTCTCTCCTGTCTTTTCACTTGCTTTCTTTCTGTCTCTCCTTTCTCCATCGCTCTCAGCTTGTCTTTTTTCTGTTTTATCTGTTTTTTTCTGAACTCTCTCTCTCTCTGTATGTATGTATCTATGTATCTATGTATCTATATATACACAATATTGCCAAAAGCACCTGGTCATACGTGTGGTATGTGATTTGTAAACATTGCGTTTCACATTAAGTCTCAATTTGCTCTTATAATTCCCTCCACTCTTCTGGGAAGATGTTCCCCTAGATTGCGGAGTTTGCTTATGGATATTTGTGTTCATCAGCCACATGGGTATTACGAAAGCCAGTACTGATGTAGGTGAGGTGAGGAGGCCTGGGGTGCAGTCAGAGTTCCAATTGATCTCAAAGGTGTTCAGTAGTGATGAGATCAGATCTCAATAGCAGGCCACTCAAGATTTTCCTTTCCAAAGCATGTAAAGCAGATCTTCAAGAAGCTCACTGTGTGCACAGGGGCATTGCGATGCTGGAACAGGTTTGGGTTTCCAAGTTCAAGTGAATGCAAAATTGTATTTTACCGCATCTAAAGACATCCTTTGAGTGCCTCCAGATTTGTGGTAACGGTTTGAAAAAGAACCAGCAGGAAAGGTCATGTGACCCAATACTATATATATATATATATATATATATATGTATATATATTTTTTTCTATTCTATTTATGCATTCTCGCTTCTCTTTGCTTTCTGTCTTTCGTCCTTCCTTCCTCATCCTCTCTTTCTTCTTCATCTCTCTCTCTCTCTCTCTCTCTCTCTCTCTCTCTCTCTCTCTCTCTCTCTCTCTCTCTCTCTCCTCATGTTCCCTAAGTAGATAATTAATGCTATGTCCGCTCCCTCTCACTCTTTCTCTTTCTTCATTTTCTATAATTAGATGTTAGAGCAGCTCAGATGAGATGATGGAGTGATGAAGTGATGGAGTGATGAAGTGATAAAGTGATGAAGTGCTGGTCTATATGTCCCATCTGTTGTCAGTGTTAGAACCTCGGCAGTGAACAGATCCAGTGACTTGTGCTTGTTGCTTTACTGCAGAAAGCTTTTCTTAGAGTGTGTGAGGATCAAGTGATGAGGATTAAACAGAGAACAGAGAGGGGCAGCAGAGGTTCTGGTACTTGGTGCACTTGCAGGGGGGAATGGGTACTTTAAAAGTACTCTACTGGTTTTTAGGGGTTCTTTGGGGTACTTTTTGGGGGTTTTCAGGGATACTTCAGAGATCTTTTAGGGGTATTACGGGTTTTTTCAGGATTTCTTATTTTTTCTTTCTTTAGGGGTAGGTCATGGGTTTTCAGGGGTACTTTAGGGATACTTTGTACATTTTAAGGGTACTTACACTCAAGTGATTTTCAGGAGTATTTCATGAGTTTTTTAGGTATCCTTCATAGATTTTTCATGGGTATTTGGGAGTACTTTGGAGGTCTTGAAGAGGTACTATGTGTGCACTTCATTGGATTTTTGAGGTATGTTACAGGTTTTTATGTTTTTTTACGGATCATTCAGGTTTTTTTTCAAAGTTTTTTCAGGAATATTTCACAGTTTTTTCATAGGTATTTCAGAGGTCCTTTAGATGTACTTTGTGGGCATTTCATTGGATTTAGGGGTTCTTTAGGAAACCCCAATGGGTTTTTCAGGACTTCTTCTGGGTCTTTTTTAATGTCTACTTTATTTTTGCATTTCAAGGGGTTTTTTTTTTGGCTCCAGTGGTAGTTCAGGGGTTTTCAGGTTGTTATTCGGGGTTTTTTTTCCTGGGTATTTTATGGTTTTTTTTAGGAATATTTTAAGGTTTTTTTAGAGCTACTTCAGAGGTACTTCATGCTTTTTCAAAAGTTCTTAATGGGTTTTTTAGGGGTAGTTCAAGTGTTTTTCACAGACACTGTAAGGGTTTTTAGGGGTACATTGCGGGCCTTTATAAGTATTCTTCTGGCTTTTTTATTTCATTGGATGCTTCAGAGAAATAATGTGCACAAAAAGCATGTTCTTTCTTTGTAAGGTCATTTACAAAACAAAACCTCAGAGTCAATGTATCGATCAGCACCACATCTGGATCCGTCTGAAATGAAGCGAAAGTGTTATCGAGTGTGTGAATGTTCGAGTTTTTCGAACGTCTTGCTGTTCTGCAAACAATTTCGCTCCGGCTTATTAGTGAATTCGTGTTAAGGTTAGAGTAAGTGACCATCAAACCATATTTCCAGCTGATTAGTGCACAAGATTCTTGACTTTTAAATCTTTACGGGTCACTTCCTGTTGCGATTCCCTCCACATCCACATCCACAAAACGTTCTGGGAATTATTTTTTCCGCTCGCATATGGAGGACAGGTTTGTTCACATGGTGTAGGCGTGTTAATCAGGTTCTGAAATTTTAAAGGGGGTGAAGAAATGAAACAGCGCAGGACTTTCTCATCTGGTCTTTTTTTTTCATTCTGAATGAGTGATTAAAAAAAAAAAATAAAGAGGTAGGCATTGATTTTTGTGGGGGGGGTTTAATTGAAATTAGGCCGTCGATTTGCAGCAGATGAAGCTGGCTGTTAAAAGGCTGGCTGATGGTCTGGATGTGGAAACGATACGTGTAAACGGTGTAATGGGAATGTTTCAGGGCAAGCTGGCTTTAATTTTCATGCCCTGACGAATCGCATGAGGAAAAACCTGTCTCCCCTTTAGCTGTCTTGCTGAATCATATGGATATAATTTCTTCCATTTGCACCGCTTCGCTTTGCGCTACTCTGCTCTGCCCCTCGCTCCAGGGCATTCTGGAACACGACCGATTAAAGTCACATGTTCCTCTT
>JBCEWE010000133.1:440000-530000 GCA_039877035.1 Silurus lanzhouensis
ACCTCGACACTGTAAGCCCCGCCTACTCACACACGTGTGTGTGTGTGTGTGTGTGTTCTCTCATGACCTCGTTGTGAGGGATAGATGGAGCGAGGCAGTCCATTAGTGTCAGAAGTTTATTGCTGTATATGAGACGAGGCTCATCGACTCTGATTAGCCGTAGCAGGGTGCAGTAGCTCGGAGTGTTCTCTCTCTCTTTCTCTGTTTCTGTTCCTCTCTTTCTTTGTGTGTTCTATGTGCCGTATCTACCGCTAACGGTGCATGCACTCTAACTGTGTGTGTCAGGGGTTTCTCCTTATTCCTCACATTCCACATTTTCCTTGTTCCTAAAATTCCAGATGTATAGTAAAAACTAATGAGCCATACCATTAAACCCACCTGCCCAATATTGCGTAGTTCCTCCTTGTGTCCTCATGATAGCTCTGAGGCGTCTCTGTGTCGACGTGCACTCACAAGACCTCTGAAGGTGTGCTGTGGTATCTGACACCAAGATAGCAGCAGCAGATCCTTTAGTCCTGTCAGTTGTGAGGTGGAGCCCCCATGGATCGGACTTTTTTCATCTTATCCCATAAACGTGATCGGATGACGATCTGGGGAATTTAGAAGTTACCTGGACTTCTTGACCTTGACCTTGACTACATCTTGATGCAGTGTGGATTTGCATGGAGCATCATTTTCTCTAAAAGAGGACTCTTTCATTACTTATCATTGTTACCATAAAGTAGTGAAACTGCAGGGGGTTTGTAACAGTGTTTAGGTAGGTGATCCATACCACCAAAAGTTTCCCAGCAGAACATCACCCAGAGCATCACACAACCTCCACCAACTGGTGTAAAAGAAAATGCGATCCATCAGAACTTCTTCTTCCAGTGCTCCATGACTTGATGGCTAGCTTTTATTGATTCTCAAGCATCTATGACTCTTTGTCTTGTTTAACAGTTCTCCTTCATTGGAGCACTTTTGGTGCTCCAAAGAAGAACGACTGCACCCCAAGAAAACTCCACAAGTTGTGGAGACGTTATGGAGACAACTGTGAAAGTCTCTCACATCTTTATGTTAACCTTTTTTTTCCCGATTCCAACACATTAATTTCCAGACCCAACATGCTCTTCACCTTCATATGTGATAACGCAAGGGAGGTGGTAGTTCAGTGGTTAGAGCATTCGCCTTTGGATTCAAAGGTTGTAAATTCAAATTCCAGCTACACCAAGCTGCCATGTAGGGGCCCCTGTGCAAGGCCCTTAACCCCACAGATGATCACTTGTATGAATGAGATTATTGTAAGTTGCTCTGGATATGAGTGTCTGCCAAAATAATCAAGCAGGTGTGGTGAAGCAGATTTATTAAACTTAGACATTTATTATATTTTTATGTGGAATTTTGTCATCATGCTTTTTATCCATTTATAGCTACATATTATGTACTAGTTCCCACTTACAACATAGCAGCTATACAAAGCTATTGACTGAAACTGGAGCCTCATTTCTAAAAGGTTTTAAATAGATATCTTAGACAAACCACTTTTGAAAAAAAAAAACTTTGAAGCCTGAAAACTATACTTATATTAAACAATCTGTCTTCTGTCTCTTTTTCTGTCTCCTCTCTTTTCTTTCTGTAACTTCTCAGCTGAAAGGTATGTTTACTTTGTTTTCCTTTTTCCACCTAATTCCAATGTTCCAGCAGTCCAGCATTTTTTTTTCTATTAAAAAAAATGTTTTAAAAAGTACTGAACAGATTTTTTTTTTAGTATCTACCATTTATGTGTTAAATGTGTGTGAAGTTGAGATGTGCATTGTGTTTCTAGAAGCCGTACGCGTGTCAGATACCTGGCTGCACGAAGCGCTACACGGATCCCAGCTCCCTGCGCAAACACGTCAAAATCCACTCGGCAAAAGAGCAGCAGGTGCGTAGAAAGGTAAGAGAGGGGAGGAGAAATAAAAACCCATGTGTGCCCTGCTAATCACTTGTTAACTAGCTAATGTAGCAAACATATACTACTAAAAACAGGAGTGTGGGGGGATGCGTGAGCTGATAATTCAATAAGTACTTCATTATTGCTTCAATATTGCTTCATTAGAGCTTCATTAATGCTTCATAAGTGCTTTGTAAATGGTTTATTAATGCTTTAATAATGTCACATTAAAGCGTTATTACTTCCTTTTTGCCTCATTATTGCTCCATTAGTGCTTCATTAGTGCTTTATTAGTATCCATCAGTGCTTTATTTGTTATTTAGTACTTAATCATTGATTCATTATTGCATTATTACAATTGATTTATTATGCTTTATAAAGTTTATTGATGCTTCATTATGTCTTTATTAGTGCTTTATTAATTATCCATTACTGCATTATTAATGCTTTCTTAATGCTTATTTAATTTTGTATTAATGCCTAATTACTACTCTTTTAATGCTTTGTTGTTGCTCGATAAGTGCTTTATTAATGCTCCATTTTTACTCTATTTATGCTTTCTTAATGCTTGATTAGTGCTTTATAAAAGCTTTATTATTGCTCCATTACTACTCTATTAATGTTTTCATGATGTTTAATTAGTGCTCTGTTACTACTCTATGAAGTCTTTTCTAATGCTTGATTAGTGCTTTATTATTTCTCTATTACTACACTATTAAAGCTTTATTACTGCTTTATTAATGCTCAAATATTACTTTATTAATGCTCCATTACTGCTTCATCAGCGCTTTATTAATGCTCCAATAGTGCTTCAGCTTTATTAGTTCTTCATTAGCCTCAAAAGCCTCAGTGCTTCATTACTACTTTATTTGTGCTTTATGTAAGCTTCATTAGAGCTTCATTAGAGCTTTACGAGCTTCAGTAGGTGCTTTCCATGGTTAATTGGCAATTTATTCCAGCACAGTTGCTTTTAATTTAGACTTGTTTTTAGAAATAATTTTGTCCACCATAGAATAGTGACGGCACACACACACACACATGCACTGTAGTGCACATTCCTCATTAAAGTGCATCATTGTGCGCAGAAAGGCCTCATTGTTGCGCGTGGCTAAGTGGCATCCGGATGATGCCGTTCCCTACTCCTGCTAAACGGCACAAAGCGGAAACACATGTGAGCGCGAGTCGTCGCTAATAAACCTCGCTGCGCAGAACCCCACAAACCGCTGGCCAGATGTGGTGCACAAGATGTCAAACAAACCCTCGTAGTCCATCGATCGTCAGATCTCATGCCGTTGCCTCGATAGCGGATGAATCACAGGCGAGAAGCCGAAGTACTGGTTTGCCCTGACGCCTGATTTCCTTTTTGTTTGGATTTGTTTTCATATTCATTCAGCAAAACAACGTTTTTATTTACAACGACTCAAGGTTCACATCACACCTCTTTGAAAGCTCCGTTTAATCATCTGCAGATTTCAGTCAGAACGAATTGAGCTTTAAACGTTTACGCCATGCGAAGCTACAAGGACGCTCGCAAGCAGGAGAAAAGATGCAAAGGCTTGAAACAATTGCCATGTGTCACTCAGGGCCTCCAATGCGTTTGCGTAATGGCTGATAAATACTGCATGTCACGCTAGCGCTGAAGAATGCTTACAAGCAAAGTGGCTTTTATGTAATCTCAAGCCGAAAGCCAATGCTGTTTCTGTTTCTGAGCAGCGCCCCCCTACACGCACAACTCCTTTCTTCACTTCCACTTGATTTCAGCTCCTTTTATTGCTCACTCCCTTTTTTCAGCCAATATGAAGTTTATGGGATGAATGAAACATGAGGGATGAAAAACAAATCAATTTACTCAAAGAAATGTAACATCTGATGCCATGTACTGTATTGTATGAACATGTGAATGAGAAAATCGTGAAGTAACCCCATGTTAGGGTTTCAAGATAATAAACATGCAAATGAAACATCAATCCGTCATATACAACAAGAACAGCAAAAGTTCTTATGAGCTCAAATACTGAGATCCACCTCAGAATGTTCCTGAGTTACACGTGTGTGTTTGTTATGGTGGATGTTACCCAATTTCACTACTTGGAATTCTGCTCCGCTCTCAAAGGTATTTGTTCGGAATTTCAAGAGCGAAATTGGATTGCTCAATGAAAACTCCGGACACGAGAAAGTCAGGCAGTGTATCCAACAGTCTCAACGTCTTCTATCTGCACTCCACATCTACAAATATGAGGAAGGATTACACCTGGAATTTAGCGAATTATGCCGCTGTTTTATTGCCTAATAAAGCACTATTAATGCGTTAATAATGCTCGATTAGTGCTTTATTAATGTTCTATTACTAGTTTATTAATGCTTTATTATTGCTTGATTAGTGCTTTATTAAAGCTTTATTAATGCTTAATTACTATGCTTACTGCTTTATTAATGCTTAATTAGTCGTTTAAGTAATGCTCTGTTACAACTTTATTAGTCCTTTATCAATGCTTGATTAGTGCTTCAGCTTTATTGGTTCCTCATTAGCCTCAGAAACCTCAATTAAAAAATTTACCTTAATTTAAAAAATGAGAAAAATCTAAGAATATGAGATTAATGTCATTAATGTTTTTGAGAATAAGGTCAAAATTAGGAGAATAAAGTCAAAATTACTAGAAAAAAAGTCAAATATTTTAAGAATAAAGTTAGAATTATGAGAATAAAGGAGAAATTACGAGAATAAAGTTGAAATAATTTGAGAATAATTTGAGAATAAAGTCGAAATATTTTGAGTTGTAGCAATACATGATTAAAGAGAAAATTGCAGGAAACATTTCTGTGTTTTGCATAAAATGGACGTAGATGATTTGGTTAAATCCTTCTTTATACAGGACATAATCAGTAAAAGGACACTGCAGTAATTCTGTGGGAAACTTTATTTTTTAGAAGAAAAAAATCAGACAGACAATTGAGAAAATTTGTGCAGTCTGAAGGATATTGATGGTTACATCTGCATGGAATTTGAAGAGTTTATGTTATTTCTCAAGAGACTAAGAGGATGATGATCAAAGAAATCAACCCTGATGGAGTTCATCGCGTTGGACGTCTCTGACATCGCCAGAACTTCAGCTGGGGTCCGGGCTTGAAATATTTCAACTTTATTCTCATATTGCTACAAACTATTTTTAAAGTAGCACTAAACGCTGTTGTAGCTAATAGACCATGTTTTGAGGAGGAAACCAGAAAACCCAGAGAAAACCCACACACACAAATCCATGCAAAACCAAACTGGAGATCCTGGTGCTTTGAGTTGGCGATGCTAATCGATACCCACTGATATTACAATATATGAGTGGCTTTTTCTCCAGCTTCCATCATGTCCCTTATGTGAGATGTTTCAGTTCTCTTTGTTTCTACATTATTTTTATCTAACTGTTTTCCTTTTACCGGTTTTCCTGTCTGGGATTTGACAGCTGCGGACGTGTCCTCATTTGGAACCAGATGCTTTGAGAGACAGCGGCCTGCATCTGCATGGCCCCGCCCCCTCACAGCACTGTCCTGCTTCATCTCAGCCTTGCCACACCCCGTCCCAACACCCTGTTAACGGCAAGGATGGACGCTCTCCTACCCTGGGACAGGACATATTTACAGGTATACGCCTCGAAAGTTACTAAAGAACATTTTTCATAAATTCTGAAATGAAATCTGTTCTGAAGAAATCACTGACACTGGAGACTCCTTCCCTACATGAACACACTTTTCTATACAGAAACCTTCACAGAGCCCATCATTCGATTGCACATATTTTACAATCCGTTTTTAATGAGTGTTGCGAGAGTCCCTGTCAATATAAAAATGACAACGTATGTATTATATATGTGTATGCTGATTTATGGGATTGTCATGTGATGAAAATGGACACGGTAGCAGAGACGGAGATTTTTATTCATATATTTTTTAGATATATTTATTTATATAAACAGGTAAACAAATCTACATTGAAATCCAAAATCAGAAACATGGCTAACAGGCTTAGGTCGGGTGATTAGCAAACAAAAATACATGTGCAAAACGTGGGCAAGAAACGTATAACTGAAATAATAATAAAAAAAAAAAAGGAAACAAGAGACATGAAACAAAACCTCTTAGTAAAATGACATGGACTGGATTAAACAACTTAATAAAATGTGAAGAGCAAAGACAGGAAAATAAAAACATAAATAAAAGATAAAATATACATAAATTAAAAAAAAAACGTGAAATGAACAAATCTTGAACCAATCATGAAGACGTCACATAAATAAAAGCAAATACGTGACACAAGTGATTTAATTATAAGAATCCCCATAATGTTGATGACTTTAATACCAAAAGTTATGTTCTGTTAAGTCACAGTGTTGTAATTCTGCCCCTATGTTTTACTCAGACTCCTCCCCTGAGTGCGTGACTCTTGCGAAAGTCCTTAATAATGCGTAACACGTGCAATTTCAGTATTTCGTTTTCTCAAAGAACGCATTCGTTCGTTCCCGGATAAAATGCGGCCCTGTGTGACCTGACATTTCTCATTTAAACGAGCTCCACTGAGATTTTTTATTCCTTGAGCGGATGATGCAAAGGCACAATTTGGTCGTTTTGTTCATGAGCTTTATATCAGAAAAAACAGGGGCTTTAAAGTTATGAAGACCACATGTTAGCATGTGCAGCGGGAAGGACGAGTGATGCCTGGAAGTTATACACTTACAGGCCGAAGGTCAATTCTTGCAAATTTTCCTGATTATTCCTATAGATAATCCCCCAGCATTATCAGTGTAGCGATTTGATGTGCTATTTAATGCTGTGGAGGATGAGGATGAGGGGGAAGATGAAGATGTCTCAATTGCCAAAGATCCTGAATGGCTCTGAGTCTCACATGGACTTGCTGAAGTGAGAGAAATGCCCGGAGTTGATCGGAGAGTCATCTGCAGTAATTTAGAGCACAAACGTAGAACACACAGCTCCGAGCTGAACTCGTTCAATCGCTTCCAGTTCAGTTTAAAAAACCTTGGCTCAGACTCTTTCGTTCTTTCTTTCGGTTCAAAGAGGACATCTTGCTGCATCAGAGTGCAACTTTTCTCTCGCCCGGAGCAGCTGTTGCCTTTTCATCCTGCTGTTTGTTCTTTCCTGCTGTGTTCTCGCTGTGGTCAGAGCTCGCCAACATGCTGAATGGAAATTCTGCTTGGGACAACTGGACAAAGAAAGAAAGAAAGAAAGAAAGAAAGAAAGAAAGAAAGAAAGAAAGAAAGAAAGAAAGAAAGAAACCGACGGAAAGGATGGAAAGGACGAAAAATCAAAGCACTAAGGAAGGGAGGGAGAAAGGAAGGAAGGAAGGAATGAAGGAAGGAAAATAAATGATGAAAAGGATGAAAAAAAAGGACCAAGGAAGGAAGGAAGGAAGGAAGGAAGGAAGGAGAGGATGAAAAAATCAAACAAAGAACCAACAAAAGAAGGAGGGAGAGAGGGAGGAAGGGAGGGAGGGAGGGAGGGAATGAAGGAAGGAAAAAAAATGATGGAAAGGATGAAAAAACAAAGAATTAAGGAAGAAAGGATGGAAGGAAGGAAGGAAAGAAAGAAAGAAAGAAAGAAAGAAAGAAAGAAAGAAAGAAAGAAAGAAAGAAAGAAAGAAAGAAAGAAAGAAGGAAAGGATGAAAAAAAAAACAATAAAGGAAGGGGGGCAGAGGGAGAGAAGGAAGGAAGAAAGGAAGAAAGGAAGGAAGGAAGGAAGAAAGGAAGGTAGGAAGGAAGAAATGAAGGAAGGAAGGAAGGAAGGAAGGAAGGAAGGAAGGAAGGAAGGAAGGAAGGAAGGAAGGAAATAAGAAAGGAAGGTAGGAAGGAAGAAATGAAGGAAGGAAGGAAGGAAGGAAGGAAGGTAGGAAGGAAGGAAAGAAAGAAAGAAAGAAAGAAAGAAAGGAAGGAAGGAAGGAAGAAAGAAAGAAAGAAAGAAAGAAAGAAAGAAAGAAAGAAAGAAAGAAAGAAAGAAAGAAAGAAAGAAAGAAAGGATGAAAAAAAAAAACAATAAAGGAAGGGGGGCAGAGGGAGAGAAGGAAGGAAGAAAGGAAGGTAGGAAGGAAGAAATGAAGGAAGGAAGGAAGGAAGAAATGAAGGAAGGAAGGAAGAAATGAAGAAATGAAGAAATGAAGGAAGGAAGGAAGGAAGGAAGGAAGGAAGGAAGGAAGGAAGGAAGGAAGGAAGGAAGGAAGGAAGGAAAGAAAAACATCAGTTTCAGATAGACGCCTCAGAGTACAGCTCTGTTTCTCATGCTGTGGATGAAATGTATTTGGCTGCTTTGCCAGTTTCACAGCTGTATACATTCTTAAGTTTAAATAAAAATTATGGATTTATGAAGAACTTCAGCTCGAAAATGAATCAATATATAAGCAGTAGTTCAGCAGATCTGGTTTATTTAACATGACCCTGTAGCAGGTCCTCAATTTCAGCCAATTACAAAGTTTTACTGAAAACTCGCTGAATGCCTATTTATTTTCGCTTGGAATCACATGTGGTACAATGTACTTATAAATAACAAAAAAAGCATTAAAGTGCATATGTACTGTGTTGTGTGTAAACTCTGGGCTGTATCTAGACTCAGGGCTTGTGAGCTTCTGGCATGTTATTAATGCTAAGGATATTCTCACACTGCGTTTTGGTGAACATTTAACTCATTTACTAACTTCCTCTCGAAGAACCGCATTGACCCCGGCACAGAGCTGTACGTCGTCTCCTGATGAATTCCCTCTGTACTGTAAACGAGTGTGTGTTTCCTTCTCCAAGCCAACTGATGCCACTCATCAGCTCATTATCACCTGGGTGTGTCAGAGCAGGAAACACTGGGCCGAAACGTGCGCAGGACTAAAGCACCAGCGATGATAAACACTATAATGGCTGCGTATAATAAGGACGGTAAATAAATAATTACAGCAATTGACCTCCTCCTCCTGTCTCTCGGAAACATCACACGCTCTCCTCTGCGCACCGCATAAAAGCCGGAGCAATCTCAGCCATTACGCGCAGAGTGTTTCCCGGCTTAGTAGCAGATGTTGGGGCTAAAGGGGAAAGCACTTAAGGGGCTTTGATGGAGGATTTTTGGGGTAATAAATCAAACGTGCAAGGGGTGCAGGTAGGATCTGTTCCAGGAAGAGTTTTTGTGTAGCCTTGACCAATAGCATGGATTCCCATCTGGGTCATAAGTGATGTTCTGTTACTGTGTCAGATACAGTCAGTATTGACTTCAACAGCCGTCGAAGCTGCCGTGGCAACGTTAGTTTGAGTCTGGGGGGAATCGTCCATTTCTTCAAGCATCCACTTCTTTCTATGACTCAGGCTTATTATCTGTGGGATTCGACTCTTATGGAGTTTTTGGGCATCACAGAAACTCACACACTCAATAATGAAAGAAAAAAAGAAAGAATGAATGAATGAATGATGAAATAAACGATGAAATAGCTTTGCCTTCTTTTCCAGTTTCATTCTTCAGTTTAAAATGAAACATGAAGCATTCTGGAGCACCAAAACTTTGTCCACTAGGGGGCAGGTTAGAGTATCATGTAAACGCCGAAAATAATCGTATTTAATTGGGTAAAAATTGAGTAAAAAAAAATTTCAAACTAAAGATCATAAAGACTTTCTTTTAGACTAGTTTCTTTTAGTAAAGTGAGAGAACACAGAAACTATAATAACGTGTTAAATATTTCATAAAATAAAAGGAAACCCGTCACATTACTCTTTGTATAAGTGCTCGGTGGTGTTTTCATTCCAGGTTTTGTTTTGTATTTTTTCCTTCCATGCAACAACACAGCAGTCACTTGACTTTTTTTAAAGCAGGTCCAACTCCAGACGTTCTCCCAATACGACTGTGATTGCTATTTGTAAGCCGCAGAGGAACCCGATTCAGCTACATTGTTCTCTGTGGCTGTTAAATAGTCGACAGAAACATTAAAAATAGCAGCGTAAGAAGAAGCAGGGGTAAAAATGCAGTCGCAGTAAATACCCGTCCTCACGTTTATCTTTCTCTGGGGCTTCTGGGAAAATAATCAGAGTTTTGAATCGTAATAGCAGATCAGCAGAAAAAGGACTTCAGCATCTCAGGATATTACAAGAGCACAATATAAGACAGGTTTGGGAGCTGATGCTGGAGGTTGATGTTGTGGGATACGTAAGTGTAACAAAACAGTCCTCGATGTGAACGCAGTATTCGCATATTAGAAACATCGGTACCTTGCTGAATACCCTGATCAGACCTGGGGTTTTTCCGTTACAGGCAAGTCGCCATTCAACATGAAAGCAAACTGCATGCACAGAGATGTTTTTTTTTTTTTAAGGTCTCATTGAATTTGTGCTGTCAAAACAACCGCATGTAGAATGAAGTTCTGTTTTGTGAGGAATGAAAAAATAGGGTTAATTCAAACAGAGTGGTGGGGTTCTTTTTGTTTTGTTTTGTTGTTGTTTGGTTATTTGTATGTAAACCAACTTTATGAAAAAATCCACTCAATGCTGTTGTCTGATATCTGTATATAATAAACAATATAGACAACAGTTTGTGGACACGTGGTTTTTGCTCGTTCAGCTACAAGTGTGTAAGTAAAGTCAGGTAGGTGGAGGTGAGGAGGCTTGAGGTGTGGTCAGCATTCACATTCATCCAAAAGGTGTTTAATAGGCTTGAAGAGAGATTGAGAGAGAGAGAGAGAGAGAGAGAGAGAGAGAGAGAGAGAGAGAGAGAGAGAGAGAGAGAGAGAAATATCTTCATGGATCTGGCTTTGTGCACAGGTGCATTGTCATAATGGAACAGGTTTGGAATCCTAGTTCAAGTGAAGGGAAAATTTCATGCTGCAGCATCCAAAGATGTCCTACACAATTGTCTAACTTTGTGGTAAAAATTTGGGGAGAAACCACATGACTGAAAACATGCGGAACAGGAACGTATTAAGTTGCAGACCTCAAGTTTGTTTAGTCTCCGCCTCGCATTATTATTATTATTATTATTATTATTATTATTATTATTATAAATTGATTTGAACATACACTACAACTCCAGGAGTATAAAAAAGAAACTAGAGTTAGCACAGTGTCACTGTGGATACTCATTTAATACCAGAAAAAAAAACATTTGTTTTGCACATGCATTAAAACGCTAAATAATCCAATTAATTTTCAGCGTTTTATGTCCATATCTGTATTACTCAAACTGGGTCTAAAAGTATTTAATAGAATTTGTCCTTTTATTTAATCGATTTAATTTTTGGCAAATGAATTAATTACCCAATTTAATTCATGTATTAAAAAAAGTGCATTGCATTCATTTGATTTATTCTATTTTATTTGTATAAAATATTATAGGATATTATTTTATATATAATTTAACCAAGCAGGCATTTTATTTCAAATAGTTTTTAAAATGTCAAATCTTCAAATGCTGGTGATGTTTTGCATTTCTTTCCCCTAACCGGATTTCTTTGTGCCGTTACACCCCTAATATTATATATATATATATATATATATATATGAGCTAGAAACTTTCTAGAAGGGGGTGGTGGTGGTAGTTAATCAGGTCAGTGTGCTGTTTCTTTATAAGTTGATTCGGTGAATTTTGCGTATTAACATTGTTTGTCTTTCAGGCTTGTTCTCTGGCTCCAGCGCTGATCTGCTCTCTACCCCGCCTCACCTTCCCCCACGTCCACCTCGACTGGACCGCGATGACATCATCAACACCCAGAATCCTCCACAGCTGCCCTCAGCACCCAGAGATGGGTTGGTATTGTACACACACACACATACACACACACACACACACACACACACACACACACACACACACACACACACACACACACTGACACACTATGCAATGAACCTTGTCTGACCTCGCCCTTGTTTTAATTCCGCTCTGTTACGTGAATGCCCAGGACAGTGATGTTTTTGGATAAAAGTCAGAGTTAAATAAATACAACAGTTTTAAAAAACAAGTTAAAAAGATGAAGCGAATTGTGTGTATGAGCGAGTTTTGCGTAGGGAATTCTCAACTATTTATCTTCATTTTAAATTATTACATTTTTATAACAAAAAAAAAATAAAACAGGATCAGCGGAGTATAATTTTGTATTCTTCTTTGATAAATCGTGCAATTTCACAACCCTAATATCACATTTGTGGTCCCAGTGGGGTAAAACATCACTGTAATCTGCTTCTCATTACAATCCCTGCTGTATCTTTGGTTAAGGATTTTTATTTTTTTTGCAGCATAGAGAAACATTTCAACGTTTTCAACACTGCCCCCTATTGCCAGTATTTAATCACTGCACCAGACTCTTCACATTTAATTCAATTCAGTTCAATTCAGTTTTATTTGTAGAGCACTTTTAACAATTAGCATTGTCCTAAAACAGCTTTACAGAGATGAATAGGTTATAAAATATGAATTTATATGTTAGTGCCCATACATGTAGGGTCTAAAAATTTGCCCCTACTGTGTGAGCCAGTGACAGGAAAAACTCCCTGAGATGGTGTGAGGAAGAAACCTTGAGAGGAACCAGACTCAAAAGAAAACCCAACTCATCTATGTGGCTCTGAAAGTCTTTTCAATATACATTAATACCTCTGTACTTGTCTGTAACTGGTTCAGGAACTCGTGACGAGTGCTGAAACAGACGATAACAAACAAGTAGCTGGTAACATTTTTAACCACTTTATGACCCATGATTAAGGCTTCAAATGCACAGAAAGTACAAAATAGAACGCTACAGCACTAGTGATGGGTCGTTAATGAACGATTCATTCATCTTGTACGAGTCTTTAATGTGACTCAGAAGAACGTGTAGTCTCAAAGAGTGATTCGTTCATTTTCAACTAGACGTGCATGAGCAAAGCTTTGTAGGCTGTACAGGAAACAGAATTAAAGAGAATTTAAAAGTTCTTTCTTTTATCACGTGACTCACATAGATGCTACCAGTGCGTTACACAGGAAACAGAATTGAGTAGGTAATCTCATGACTCCTCTGATCCGATTCGTTCGTCCTTTTATCACATGACTCCCATATACGCCAATAAAGGATTAAAGGAACTGTTGTTTTTCCTTTATTTGAATGAACGAGATTCAACGACCCTCGTCTAAAATGATCCAGTGTTTTCCGATCACCGTATGTCTTCCGATTACCATAACTTGAGACTCTTGTCTCATCTGTTTTACTCCCGAGACTGAAACGTTCACAAGTTTCATCCTGAGAATCGGTGTCGAATTCTGAGCATGCGACGAGCTGCAAAACATTTTACAGTCATCATAGCGTGGCGAGTACCGAATTTGACGAGTTCCACAGCCAACAAGTACCGAGATATTACTGTAGTTTCATCATTGTTGAGGTGTGCTGTTCAGTGATAGGGGCTTAAATGAAGAACTGTTCATGCAAAATGAAGTCCTAAGCCACTGTAGCAGACTGTTGTAAATACAGTCCAAATCAATCTTCAAAGTTCTTGATTTAGCCATGATTTTACTTCATGGATCTTTAGGATGTTTATGTGGAACCATCCTCAGCTGCACACAGTGTCTATAATTAAAGAGAACTCCATCCAGAGGTAGGGCATCTGGATGTTTTAGGTGGAACTGGAAAAAAGTAAGGCACAGGAATGCTGGTCACAGCATATTAAACTCAACAAGAAGGGAGAAAGAGAGAGAGAGAGAGAGAGAGAGAGAGAGAGAGAGAGAGAGAGAGAGAGAGAGAGAGAGAGACAAGGATTGTTAATGACATTGAGCAGTGTGATCAGGGGTTGTGTTCAGTGTTGTGGTTCAGTTATGGTGTATACATATATATTTTCTGATGTTACCTGGTGTTTGATTGAGTATACTACCAGATATTGGTCTGAGTTAGTATTTGATGGTGAAGATCAGTGTCTGATTGTGTTTGTGTTGGTGTTTGATGAAGAATATTGGCCGATGTTGGCCTAAGATGGTTAAAGGTAATGGATGATGTTTAACTGTGTTTCATGATATTCGATTAAGTACATTAACAAGTGTGGTTGCAAGTTGGTATTGTGAGTGCTTGTGTTCATTTGGCTTCTTAGTTCCTTTCCGAACAACATAAAACCAAACAGCAACATTTGTGATTGTGTGGAAACGCTGGTGTTTGTAATTTTGGTGGTGTTTGAGGGGTAAGAGTAGTTCATGAGGAATTATCCTGGTGAATGATGCTGGTTTAATTGTGAGTGATGGACAGTTTTGAAATGTTGGTGTGTAATTGGTGGGTTTTTTATTGACCTAACATGCAGCGTTTACTTCACAGTGCTCTGCTTTCTTTTTCCTTCTTCATTTATGTTTGTTTTATTTGTAACTTTAGCTCCACATACAGGCACAAAGCACACACACACACACACACACACACACACACATGCACAAATGTACACACCACTGAGTCACACATCTTTAATACACTGAGAACAGCTCCATCGCTCTCATTCTCCATCAGTTTGTTTTATCCAGAATATTTATTTTGCATTAAATAAATACAAAGGCTAGAACAGTAAGGTTTTACTGGCGTACTATTATAAATAGACGTGACTCTATGATTAAGCTGTCTTGGTCGCTCGAACACCATTGTGAAAAAAACATGGCTGAACTGACTGGACAGCATCCAGAACTACCACAAACTTCCAGTGCACACTTACAAAACTATGTGTTTTATTAGGCAAAAAAACTAATGAGTACAAATAATGTGAGTTTTTTCCACAACTGTAATCAAAAAGTAAATCTCAGTGTTCCTAATGCTTATGGAGGGCTTTAGATTATCATTATGACGTTCCAGTTCAGATGTATCCAGGATGAAGGGTACTGATGGAAATGAAAGAAAGAAAGAAAACAGGACGCCATGAACTCCAGAACTTTATTACACTTTTTATCTCCGCACCCTCGAAACAGCACAAACATCAAACATCTTTTCCTCTTTTCGCTTTTGCCAAAACTGGGCCGAATCCCAATCCGATTGTTAAACCCGCTGCCACTTTCAGTAAGCGTTTAAAAAAATGAGTCATTTTTACCCAAACGGCGCACGAGGCTTGATGAGGTGGGGTTTGTCGAAACACGGATATGTTTGGTGTTCAGTATGTGTTGAGCTGTTTGTTGAACTCAGGCATGTTTCCCATTAAATACCTCCCTTTCTTACTCCTCACCCCCTTCCTCCTCCTTCTTGCTCCCTCCCCCATCCAATTCCTCTCATTTTCCCCCAGGAGCCACAAATGCTGGGCTGCAAATCCAACGTGTCATCATGAAGCGTTGTGTGTACAGTAAGGAACAAAAATGCTGGAACGAAAGAGTAAAGAGTGGTAGTGGTGGTGGTGGGAGGAGGGGGGTGGGGGTGGCAGAGAGAAAACGCAGAGAAGGAGGGAGAAATGGAGGGAGGGATGGAGAGATGGAGGGAGGGCAGCGTAAATACATCTGTTCCTCGGAAAGCTTTAGAGGAAACAGATTTGAACGGAGCGTTTCTGCTCTTTATCATAATTAAAGGCAATAAGCCGTCGTTACTCAAATCTACAAATTAGCGCAACTTTCGGGAAGAGTCGATTGTTCAGGAGGCCCAAAACTGCGTTCAGCTGTTGTTGTGATTGATATAATATAAGGCAAAAGAGGGCAAGTTTCATGTTCTCAAAGTTTTTAGAGATGCAGGGCTACATATCTCACATGTACTGAAGTATATTGAATATTCAAAATAATTTGTAATAATTGTGATTTCAAATAGAAAACTAGAATTTTAGGTTTCGGGCATCAAATCACTGCTTTGTTTATGTTTACCCCTTCTAACAACTGTAACATCTGTTGGTGTTTCTATAGTGTAAATTGGAGTTGGATAGTGAATGTTGGCGTTTAGATGGTGTTTACGTTAACCACCGCTAACATCTGTTACTGTTGTGTTTTTACATTAGGGCTGCACGATTTTGGAAAAATGTCATGTTGCGATTATTGTGGTCGATATTTTGCGATAGCGATATAATAAATGATATCATGAGTCAACTTAATTATTTATCAAGGAAATTGCACACAAATTATTGATCATGCTAAAATGTGTATTTGTAAAACTATAAAGGTTTTTAAAATTTATATTTTTTTACAAAATGCAATAACATTTGCATTAATGTTAACGTGTTTTTTCTCAAAGATACAGCTGAATTAAATAAAATGATAAATGAAAACATAACTTTTTACAAAAATAAGATATTTCAAACATTTTAATTGAACAAACAGGAAATGCCCATTTAACTTATTTACCTGTCTTTCAGCTGAAGTTTAAGATGCAGTATATGTTTACATACCTGAATTCAGGCAATTTTCCAATCATTATTATTAAATGTGTTTAACCTTGTTAATGTAAGATTTCTAATGATGGTCTAATGGTGATGAGAGGGCACCGGAAATATATATCTATTTATAAATATATATATATATATATATATATAGATATCGGAAATATATATTCCTAATATATTCCTATATACCCCATGTCCCTCCTCTGCACATGTCCAAACCTACTCACGATGCTTCCTCCACCTTCTCCATCCTTCCCAGCTTGGCCCCTATGCCTGGTCTAAATTGGTATAAATCCTTTTCTCCTTCCTTAGTGTCCAACTTCTTATACAGCTCCTCATATGCCTTTTCCTTGGCTTTCGCCACATCCCTCTTCACCTGCTGCTGCATCTCCTTGTACTCCTGCCTACTTTTCTCATCACTCTGTCCATTTCAATTCTGTTTTGCCAACCTCTTTCTCCTTACTAGCTGTCTCCCTTATCACTTCTGCAGTAGTTGCCCAATCATCCACCACCACCGAATCTCACACTGCAGTCTTCCTCCTTCAGTTTCCACCATCTTATTCTTCTTTCAGTACTCACTCTCCTCCTCTTCTTCCTCACCTCCAAAACCATCCTACAAACCACCATCCGATGCTGTCTAGCTACACTGTCCCCTGCCAACACCTTACAGTCTCCAATGTCCTCCAGATTGCATCTCCTACATAGAACATAGTCCACCTGTGTGCACCTTCCTCCACTCTTATACATCACCCTATGATCCTCCTTCTTCTTAAAATAAGTATTTACCACTGCCATATCTATCCTTTTAGCAAAATTTACCACCAACTGCCCTTCTACATTCCTCTTCTTAAGGCCATACCTACCATCACCTCCTCATCACCTCTGTTCCCTTCACCTGCATGCCATTTGAAATCTGTCCCAATCAGTAATCTTTTATTCCTAGGTTCAATCTCCACCACTTAATCTAACTTACTCCATCTCACAACCCACTTATGGAGCATAAGAGCTTGGGACCGGCACTAAGAGTGCACTGGCTTGTGCAGCCCTAATGGCTGGGTTGATAATGGATATTGGAATTAGATAATAAATATTGCTGTTTAGATGATGGATATTCGAGGTACTAGTTCAGTCAGTGTGTTTATATACATGTACAAACAGTATAAACATTCTTTCACTTGTTTGGTACCCCCCCTCGATTTTCCCACCATTAATGGCATTGCTTCTATCTTTTGCCTCCTGTAGAGCAAACCATGGCACTGCAGCCACCTAGTCAGGGAAAAAACACTTCAAATTTCCAAACTAAACTTAACCACAGAAAAACTTTTCATACAGACGTGTTATACTGAGTGATGAGTTAAAATGTATCATTGGGTGAAAAATAGGAGCAATATTTAAACCGTTATTTCAGCAAGGTTTTTTATAGAGACAATTTGAGGTCTGCTTGCATATATCTGTTATACATGTGGCAACATTTTGAAGAATAGTTTTGTAAAAGTTCTGTTCGAGTGGCTTTGTATTAAGCTAAATTGAGCATTGCGAATTTTTAATTGTTTACGGATGTTGTATTTTGCTGATTTTTATGAACTAAGGAAAAATAATTTGATAATAATAATCATTCTTGATAACCACATAATAACACACATGCATTGTACAGCAGTAAAGCAAGGCTATTTAACTTTATTATCTATGGCTGATGAAAAAAATTCTCAGCGTGTATGTGTGTAAAAATGTAGATCTCAGCAGCATTGCTCCTGGTCTGATTGAATGCATTGTGGATAGAAGTAGCAGGCAATAGTTAGCTTTCCAGAGCACGCACTCGAGCTGTCATGTTCTGTAATTTGTAACGAGATCACTGGAAGTGGCCCCATTTTTTTTTCCAAAAACGCTACGAAAAGGCTCCAGACAATTAGCCGCGGTTTTAGAGCTCAACTAACAATTACTGCCGCTTGGAGCGAAAGCGGGTTTGAGCGCAGTGAGCCTGGAGGATACTCATATAACACCGCATTACATTAAATCCAAGGCCATGACAACACGTTGGCGAGGAGCAGTAGCTATTTATATTCCAGGCTTTCAACACAACTCTTTAAATCTTATGCGTTTTTTTTTTTTTTTTTAATAAAGAGCCTCTGCAGTAGCGTCTGTTTACATCTCATAGCAGTTTGAATTAGTTTCAACAGAACTTTTATCCGATCTCATCTCCAGCTCGGTAACGATCGATATAAACAACGCTGACTGAAATGAAGCTGTAGAAAAAAAGCAACGTTCTTCCGTTTTCAGCTCATAACAAGCTCTGAAAGTTGAGATGTGGTTAAAAACCTATGTCTCCCGGTGAAAACGAGCCAAGATACATGATGATCCAAATCGCTTTTCAGCATAGCGTAACTTTTCTTTGGGAGCGTTTTGAGCCAATCAGAGCATTCGTATTAAAGCCATGCATTTACAGCGCTGTTGAGTTCTGGTCTCTGATTGGTCAGAAGGTGTTGATACATTTTTTTAGAACAGCAGCTCTGAGAATGTTGCATGTTTATATTAACGTAATTGCTCTCGTTCAAATGGGATATCGTTCCCATGGTAACCGTTTATACATATTTAGACTATCATGGTTTGATTTGTTGAGGTTTTCTGTAGGGAGATTTTGCTTTGCAATAATCAGAGTCAGGAGACTCACGTCCCGTTATTGGTATTTTCCTGTTACAGCATGACACAGAGCGTCTTATTCCCTGTAGCACCTGCGCGTATCGTCGTGACGACTGCGGCACCGCTTTATTTGCTGAAGTCATTAGAATCGAGGCCTCTAATCAAATGCGTGTACATAACGCCGCTTTATAACGAGGCAGGTACGAAACGTCGACTTAAATTTTCCTGAAGACGAAGCAGCGTTTGATTTACGTGCCCGAACCATCGCTCGTACACGTCGCCGCTGCCAAGGACAACACCGGCAGCCGCACTTGTTTTTCCCTGAACGGTTTAGCAGGACATTAAACATTTTGACAAAATTATCTAACGCGCCCGACTCAGACCGCTACAGTCGCTGACCTCATTGCTAAATGTGTTTACCCTGGCTGAAACGGCCCATTTAGACTCCTTTTACTCTGTAAATACCTGCCGTCATTTTCTGAAGCTAATATTAAAAAGTCGCCAGTGAAAACAGAGCTCGCGGCTCGCCGTGTGGAGTTTTAGACAGAGAGGACCCTTAGCGCTATACGTCTCCATGAAATTCTCCATCCGTTCCCGCTTCACTTGTACTCTCTTTTGTCTCCTCACACATGCTGCTGGTTGATACGGAATGCCGATCTAATAGCTAAGCAAACTTGGCAGCCCGGTGTAGCTAATGGTTAATTAGGTTTTTTTTTTACTTGGCATGATGACATAACAATCAAGCAGTGAGTCCAATAAGCTTTTAATAATTACACATTTGTGGCTTTTCTGTGCAGTCCTGGGTTTTGAGCTCCCAACCTTACGATTGCTAACACTCAAAGGTTCAGCAATGAGCTAGCAGCATTTCCATTGCATATGATCTGTGTATATTGGGTGTATGGGAGATGTATGACACATGTATAGTAAGTGTGTGATATGGCAGGTGTATGACAGACGCCATACACCTGCTATGACACACGTATAGTGCGTGTATGACGTGTGGCAGATGTACAGTATGTAGTGGGTATGTTGTGTGTGTTCAGTCTGTATGCAGTGTGTCAGTAGTGTATATGCAGTGTGTATATATTGCTTATGCAATGTGTATACTGCGTATGCAGTGTGTATGCAGTAGATATACAGTGTGTATAATGTGTATATGTAGTGTATATTCGTTGTTTATGCCATGCGTATGTAGTAGAAATACAGTGTAAATGTAGTGTGTATGGAGTGCTTATGCCACATATATGTAGTGTATATGCACTGTGCATGCAGTGTTTATGTAGTGTGTATGAAGCGCATATGCAATGTTTATGCTGTGTGTATGCAGTGTATATGGAGTGCATATGCAGTGCGTATACAGTCTGAATGCAGTGTATATGCATTGTGTATGTAGTGGATATGCAGTATTTAGGTAGTGTGTATTCCTTGTGGATACCTATAACCAGAAGCAGAGTCATTTTTAAGAGATCTGTAATCATTCACTCATTTACTCGTTCACTACAGAGTGACAGACGAGACAAGAAGAACGAGGGATAGAGCTCTCATCCTCATGAATCTTCAGGCTGGGAAAAAAAAGAGTGAGCAGTCTGGATTCTTTCCAGCCATCTTGTCTGATCCCTGTGTGTGTGTGTGTGTGTGTGACCCTGTAACATCCGCAAGCCTACAAAAATGGATTTAAACTGGAATTTGATTCTTGCTGGGGTCATGTGTGAGATGTTGTCATCAGATTCCGTCTGGCTCGGAATCTGTGTTTAATAACGCTGATAGTTCATCATTCAGGGAAGAACGTTCCATTCAGGGAAGAACGTTTCATTCTCTCTCTCTCTCTCTCTCTCTCTCTCTCTCTCTCTCTCTCTCTCTCTCTCTCTCTCTCTCTCTTTCTCTCTCTCACTCACTCACTCTCTCTGCGCTGGACACAAGTTCAAACCCCAGCTCTTTCTTTTCCATCCACCTTGTTTTTTCCTCTGTTAGTCTCTCTTTCAGACTAGGGGCCTTTGATCCTCTCACGTCTTTTGATATTCGTCCAGCATTAAAGTGCCTCTTTTTCCCCCCTTATTCTGCTCCTGTGTTTGAGGGACTCGTGTTCGCATGAGGAGGCATGATCACTAAGTTGAGTCAGGTGAGTCACTAGTGACTCACTTGGAGTGGCGAAGGCTCAGACGTTTCCACAGATGTGTTCCCACAGGCTGATTCTGCAAAATCCTCCGCTTCACTGCAGTTCCTTTATTTCCCATGATAAAACATACTCTGACTGCTTAGAGAGAAATATAGTTTCTATTACAGTACATGAAACTAGCAACAATTTTTATTTTGCATGATGTGTGTACTATGGCTAAAATGACACCTGAGTGCCCCCTGCTGGTGCAACTCTGTTAATGTTCCTCTTTCTGTTCCTTTTACTGTGGTAAAGTTTATTTCTTATTCTCTCTGTAGCATAACCGTATTTGTGGATGTCTCATGTGTTTGTATCATCCTACCATCCGTCGTCCTAAAACCTCTCACTTAACTGTCAATCACAGAAACACTAATCAAGTAGGAAAATGGACAGAGGCAGTGCATCATGTTACACAGCCTGGTACTGCAGCAAGGGCAGCGGATTAAAAAGACGTAATTGGCTGTTTTTTGTGTGTAAAAATTAGACATATTTCCATTAATTTCGATAAGAAATTTAGTAAATAAAACCCATCAGGGCCTACTCTAAATAAATGTTTGTTAAGTGAAGGAGACCGAACTCAAGACTCAAAAGAAAAACCTCATAATCACATGGATACGTCATTACTGTACTTAATAAAATTTTCCACCTACACTATATGGACAAAAGTATTGCGACACCTGACTGTTTCAGTCATATGGGGTTTTTCTTCAAACTGTTACCACACAAATGTACTTTGGATGAGGTGGCATGAAATTTTCCCTTTCACTTTAACTAGAAAACCCAAACCTGCTGAAGCATAGCAATGCCCCTGTGCACAAAGTCAGCTCCATGAAAATATGCTTTACTGTACATGGGTTGAAGTGGAAGATCTCCTGCTACAGAGCTCTGACCTCAACCCTCAACCCCAGGCCTCCTCACCTCACCTACATTAGTACCTGCCTTTACTAACACCGTTGTGGCTAAATGAATCTCCACAAATCTCCATAAAATGTAGTGGAACATCTTCACAGAGAAGTGGAGGTTACTATAATAGCAAATAGGGATTTTCAGAAAACACATCCCAATGTAATGGTCAGCTGTCCACAAACTTTTGTCCAAAAGGTCAGTGTGTTTCGGGAAACTTTTCTTCCATTGCATTTTATTGTGTAATATTTCAGAAAAACTTTCCAGCCTGCAATACTCACAACACTTTTAAAGGGTTTGAAGTACAGTAATATTTCGCTTTACCGCGGTTTGAATCTGGCGGAAAGCACGATAGACCAAAAAACCTATAGGGAATTGTTTTTATGGAGTTTTATGTTAAAATGTATTAATATAAATATAGGTATTAATTATCAAATTAAGTAAAATAAAATAGCATTTTTAGGGTGGCGTCCGTTTATCGCGTTTTTTCGTTTATCATGGGCGGTTCTGGAACATACACACGTGTGTAGAGTAAGGGTTCTCTCACCGTGTGACTGTAACTATAGGAAACTCTCATTATAAAGGTTTGATGTGCAGGAGAATGGAACACTGAACTGCCTCCATTATTCACACAGAGTTCTCATACAGCACTACTGGTAATGTCCATCTTGAAATCTGCTCAGAAGCAAATACTTTAATGCATTTACCTCATATAGTAATGTAAAAGAAGGTGTTTTATACAGGGGATTAGTACTACATGGATGGTGCACTGAATAATGATCTAGACATGAAGCTTTTACACTGATTTATTATCAGCAGCATCAGCCATGACTCTGAGCTTTACTATTACAAAGACTAAGCATTCGCCTGACCTCAAATCAGTAAAGAAGAAAACTTGGATTATGTCTTTCTGCCTTACATGCTGATTGAAGTCACAGGTCAGACTTCTCTCTTTCTCGATCCCGCTTTGTCTTGCTGTCCTCTGAGTGATCAGATGCTGAAAAAAAAATAGCCACAAGCTCAGCATACTGTACACACACACACACACACACACACACATACATGCGCACACACAGATACACAGATGCACTCACACATCTGAGACAGAATGTACCACAAAACTCACAAACACACACATGTAACTGAGACAAATTCTAACCTAAAATCACACACATATATAAACATGCACACATTCAAAACACATTCTAATCCAAAAACACCCACACAAACACAGACACACACATTCTAACATAACACAGTCTACCCTCTCTCTCACACTCAAACCAAAACACATTCTACTCTAAAATCTCTCTCTCTCTCTCTCATACTTGTATTTCATATATGTATTTCTGAATTAGGACAGGATTTTGTTATTTGCATTTTATATGGTTATGGTTGATCATATTTTAAATGAAAATACTTTGGTGTTTTGTATTTTTTTATTTTTTAAATAGTGTAAAATTCTGTGTAAGAAGTCTACATGATGACATCATAAAAATGCAGCCTCTGATTGGTGACCACTCAGTAGTTTCCCCAGACTTGTTGAGATCAGAGCAGAAAATGTATCTATATGGAAGGAGGTGGTGAAGAATCGTGCAGCTGCCAGCTTTCAAATTGGTCTCTAATGATTCATAAAGAAATATTTGATTGCCGAATATTGTACCCTAATTAAAATAGCTGTTTAGTAGGATCATGATTTTGCATCCCATTGCATGAATGTCTACCTGACACATAACATATTATTATATTTATAATATTACAATTACAAATATTTATATTTGAATAATAATCAAATGACTCATTAGTTGTCAACTAGTTGCTATGAATGCAGGTGCCATCAGTCGTCTTCTTATGAAAGACTTAGGTTAGCGTTAGGGTTAGGGTCGGTGTTGAGTCGGTGTTGCTGATGCAAAGTATCCCTTCATTACCAAACACCAAGTAACTAAATTAGGATACAATTATGAGTCATTCATAAAGTGTTAAACATTAAAGTGTTGGTTACTTTAAAACCAACCTTCATCTGGGAGATCACAGGGATTATGTATGTGAATATTTAATCAGTTAACTGGTTGCACATGTCAGATTTATTGCATGATTCGACCTGAGACAAGCTGTTGCTATCAAACATTGTTTTCTTAATAAACTGAGTCGGTGTAATAGTAAAGGAACAGATCAAAAAGGTCAATTGATGGAATGTTTATGAAGAAACTTCATGCTCCTTTTTAAAAGTATTAATTAGTATTTTTATAAAAAAAAATACAGTAGTTTATTTTAATACATCGTGTCACTGCTGTATTTTGTAGTTTATTTTGATACACTTGAAGTGAAGTTATTTGGTATTTTAATTTTAAATATATTTTGATGTATCTTTGCCCAATCCTGCACACGTAAAACATTTATTTATTTATTTATTTATTTATTATTTATTTATTTATTCATTCATTCATTCATTCATTCATTTTGTATTTTATTTTATTTTTTTATAAAAAAAATTCTGGATGTTTGTGCTGTTATTTGCCTATAAAGCACCTGAAAGCTGAAGAACTGAGAGCCTAGTGGGGAGATGAATCGCACGCTTATGGAAGTGTATGAAGGATTCCC
The DNA here is from genome assembly GCA_039877035.1 of Silurus lanzhouensis. NCBI lineage: Eukaryota > Metazoa > Chordata > Actinopteri > Siluriformes > Siluridae > Silurus > Silurus lanzhouensis. Next base: position 464,507 of record JBCEWE010000133.1, read on the forward strand.
GGCGTTCCTGCAGTCTGAGCGCACTCCACCTGGCACTGATTACTCCCTGAGTCACGGAGAAGCAGCTTGTAAAAATATGAACAGTATAACTGTTTCCTGAGTTCCTGCTGACAGCAGACGTCCCGGGGGGTTGGGGGGGTGGAAATGCACCACAGAGACACATGAAGTCAGAATTGTTTCACTCAGGTTATTCTTACACTAAGCAGAATGTAGGACCCTAAGATTGGCGAGTGGCTTGCAGAAAACTGTCTGAAACATCTTAAACGTTCGGAGTGCCACGTCCAGCTTTCAGACAAGACAGAAGCCTGAGTCACGATGAGAAAAACGTGTCCCGCTCAGGTTGAAATGCTAGGAAAGTCAGACGTTATGGATGAAATGATGTCATGCATGTGGAGTCCTCTAAACATCTCAGAGTAACATCACTGATTAATCCAGCTCCTCTAAGAACCAAAATGTGGCTCCATCCTGAAATTACGATTTGCACGCAAAAGTATTGGGACACCCAGCTTTTCCAGCCAAGTGGAAAAGTGGGAGGAGTTGGAGATCCTGAGTGGATCTTCCCAGAAAAGTGGAGTTTATTATAACAGTAAATAGAAAGTAAGAATGGTTAGCACATAAGAATTTTATGGTCAGATGTCTACATAGTGTTTAATTCTCTTTCTTTTCTAATATTGTTGTTATTTCTGTCTTGCACTTTTGTAAGATTGTGTAGACTTTTTTTTATATCCACTGTATATCTGAGATTGTTGATGATTTTCTAAGAACTACACAATGACATTGTTGTGTAGCATTAGTGTTGTACGTTTGTCATGTCACCAGAATGACTTTTTATTTCCGAGCCCTGGCTGGTGAATTTACAATTTACTAACAAAGAATTTACTTGTTCGGTTGCAGCAATCACAGCTTTCCTTCTGGGCCACTCAAAAACACACTCTCACACACACACACACTCACACTCACACACACACACACACACACACACACACACACACACACACACACACACACACACACGCTAATGCTTGATCAGAACCAGCCTGTGAATCAGTGATGGTTTTTGTTTAGACGTGGCATATCTGTGCAGGCTTTACACTGAAATATCCAGCCAAAGCTCAGTGTTCCTGCTGATCTCCTCTGCAGCTTCAGTTCAAACTAAAACACACACTTTCTTCAACTTTACACAAGAGTTTACACTGAAAACACAGTGACAAAAAACAAAGTGACATACAGAACACAATGATTAATTCTCTCTCTCTCTCTCTCTCTCTCTCTCTCTCTCTCTCTCTCTCTCTCTCTCTCTCTCAGGTTATCTGGTCAATTACTTTCTCCAGGAATCAGTCCACTGAAGGCTCCATCTCCATCAACCACACTGGTGGAGAAACAGCAAAACCTTTCATCCACACAGCATCACCACAAATCCTACTCCACCTTCCACAACCTCAATGAAGGTACTGAAAATACTAAAGGAAGGAACGTGGAAAAAGGTGGCGGGAGGGAGGAATGGATGTTAAAAGTTAAATCTATAATTATAATTATGAATGAATGAATAATTGAAGAGGGACGGAGGAAGGAAGGAAGGAAGGAAGGAAGGAAGGAAGGAAGGAAGGAAGGAAGGAGAGTGTAAAGTATAACAGAGAGTAATAATGTAACAGTATGTATGAGTGTGTAACAGATCCAGTGTGTGTGTGTGTGTGTGTGAGAGAGAGACAACAGTGCAAGTGAAACAATAGTGCATGTAACAGGAAGTACAACAGTGTGTGTAACAGTAACAGTGTGTGTATAACAGTAATTGTGACTGTAACAGTGTGTGTAACAGTAATTGTGTGTAACAGTGTGTGTAACAGTAATTGTGAGTGTAACAGTGTGTGTAACAGTAATTGTGAGTGTAACAGTGTGTGTAACTACAGTGCTTGTTAATCATTTTTCAGATTATCGAGGAAACTTCCAGAGCTGCTTTCAATTCGGGGATAATTACAGAGCAGAGCAGAACATCAACACTCACATCCCTGCAGATCCTCACAATTTCAATACTCACGCACACAATGGCTTACACACCAGCTGCTCCAATACAGGTACACACACAGACACACACACATTTTATCTATCTATCTATCTATCTATCTATCTATCTATCTATCTATCTATCTATCTATCTATCTATCTATCTATCTATATATATATATATATACACACAAACACACACAAATACATATTTTATTTTACTATATAAACCAAAAAAGCAGTTAATTACACTGGCTTAATTCCAATGTGTGTGTGTGTGTGTGTGTGTGTGTGTGTGTGTGTGTGTGTGTGTGTGTGTGTATGTTTGTTTAGGGTTCAGTTTGATACCAGAGCTCGGGGGTTCTGTGTCTCAGTTCAGTCTCAGTGCAGATGATGGCGTCTTCTTCCAGCTGGGAGCCTTCGAGCGCAGCCTGAGTCAAATATCCTCTGTGTACACTGAGACGTAGAGCATCAGTCCATCACTCTATCACTCTGACACATACTGTATCACTCTGTTACTATATCACTCCATCAATCTATTGTTCTATAACTTTGTTACTATGATACTTAATTACTATCGTTCTATCACTTTGGTCTTTAACTATTCCTCTATCACTCTGTCTCTGCATTGTTCTCTATACTTTCATCACTGCTCCTTAATTAGTCTCTCACTGCTCCTCTCTCACTCCATCAATGCTTAATCACTTTATCACAGACTCTTTATTGATGCTCCATCACTATAATTTAGTTTCTTCATCACTGCTCCTCTATCACTGTTCCATCATCGCTGCTCATTTATCTCTTCATTAGTTTCTCGAACTCTGTTTCTTCATCAAAGCTCCACTATCACTCCATCAATGTTTCTCCATCAGTGCATTTCTATCACTCCATAAGAGATCCTTTATCCCTCCATCATGTTTTCTTTATTACTATTTTCATATTACTGCATCGCTTCTTCTCCATCACTCCACTGTTCCTCTATCACTCCATCACTGCTTTACTATCACTTTCCCTCCATCACCCTATCAAGCATTTCTTTCTTTCACACCATTCTTTCACAGTCATCAAGCTGTTCCTCTATCACTCCATTTGTGTTCTTTCATCACCATTCCTCCATCACATCATAATTGTTCTTCCAGCACTCCATCACTTCTGTACTTCATTGCTTTAACTTCATCATTTCATCTATGTTCCTTCAGCAATCCATTACAGTTCCTCCATCATGCCCTTGCTATTCCTTCCTCTCGAAATTGCTCTTGCACTTGCGACTTAAACGCTGTAATCTCCAGAACATTCTGCTCCATGTTTTGTATAAACTCATGCTTGGTCTCCATCCTTCAGCTGATCGCTGTGGAGATCAAATGTGCTCCATATTCATGTCACTTCTATTTTTTATACTTACAGACAATAAAAGTACATTTTTGGGAATATGAGGCAGTCGGCTCACATCTCAAATCAGGATCTGATCGCTCTACTGTCTCTCTCAATCTCTCTCCTTCTCTCTCTCTCTCTCTCTCTCTCTCTCTCTCTCTCTCTCTCTCCTTCTCTCTCTCTCTCTCTCTCCCTGAAGTGTGAGATATATATCGGCTTTGTGTGTTGCTGTGTTTATCAATGAATGTTTGCAGCTGTGTGTGTTGTCTTTTGATTTTCACTCCTGTCTGTGTGTTGTTGTTGTTGTTGTTTTTTTTAAAGGTTAATGGATTTTGTTCTGTCAATTGAACTCTCAGATGTATAAAATGTACAGTTTGTTAAACTATTAATTATTGTGTCACTATATCGTGTCTCGGAAGATAAAAATTCCTTTAATAATGCACTCGCGTGTTTGTGTGTTTAATACTATGACAATATGACCGATAGGAATACAGTGGAACCTCGGGTTACGAATTTAATTCGTTCCGGTACTTTATTCGTAACCTGAAAAGTTCGTATCCCGATACAAATTTCCCCATAATAATGAACAGAAACTTCGGTAATTCGTTCTGGACAACCAAAAATATTACTTAAATAAAAATATGTGTAAAGAGTAAAGTAAAATAAATGAAGAATCTTTTTTTTTTAAAAGCACTGTTATCACATACATTTCATTTGTACATGATAACAGTGTTCATACACAACATGCTTATACACTTCCATTTATGTCTTAGATTTTAGAAAAGATTGTGTCTGCAAAGTTATGCTTCTTTTTACAAGGAAACAATATACAGTATTTGAAGAGTTTCAGTCAGGTTTCAGGCCCCATCATAGCAAAACTACTGCGCTAGTTAAAATCATCAATGACCTGTTTTTAGCTTTGGACCAAGGCTGCAACTCTTTGTTAGTTTTACTAGATCTTAGTGCATTTAACATTATAGATCATAACTTTCTCCTAGAATGCTTACGGAATTACATCAGCATTCATGGACAGGCATTTCCCATACCTGTCTAATTGTTAACATTTTGCATATTTTAATGGAGAACTATACAGGTTAATGCAAGTAATATATAGAGTGCCACAAGGCTCTGTTCTAGGACCCCTGCTTTTTATAATATACATGCTTCCCATAGGAAGGCATGGGATTAGCTTCCATTATGTGGATGATACCCAGCTGTATATCTCATCAAAACCAGATGAATTGGCCTGGTTAACTCAGTGTGTTAAAGAAATAAAAGATTGGATGATGCATAACTTTCTATAATTAAATTCTGATAAAACCGAGATTTTGCTCATTGGCCCAACAACCAGCCTTCTTCCACCTTTGAAATTTTGCTGAGCTAAGAAACATGTCTATATCTGATGCATGCATTCATGACCTCCAGACTGGACTATTGTAATGCATTACTAGGTGGTTGTCATTAATCATTAATCATCATTAATAAACAAGCTACAGTCCAGAATGCAGCAGCCAGAGTTCAAGGTCAAGAAAATATGACCAAACGACTGCTACTTACTTACAAAGCCCGAAATGGTTTGGCTCCCATGTATCTATCCAATCTTTTAACACACTACAATCCTTCACGCTCTTTAATGTCTCAAAACTCACGACTTCTAGTAGTTCCTAGATGAGCAAAGTCCATTAAGGTGATAGAGCATTTTCACATTTAGCTTTTAAACTTTGGAACAGCCTTCCTGCCAGTGTTCAGGGCTCAGACACACTCTCCCAGTTTAAGTGCAGATTAAAGACGTATTTTTTACACATAAAACACATCACATCATAACCTTGTGCTCGAGTACATCTGATCACATGCACATTATCAACTTGTGCTTGTTAATATTATGAACAGCAGCTACGCTAATTCCTTTTCACTGCTTTTCTTTCTCTACCCATCCCGAGGCATCCTGAGGTTGCGCCAGCTCCAGTCGTGTCCCACCTCATGAAAATTATGGACCTTCAAAGAGTAGATGGCGACTCCACAAACATCCCAAACCATTTAGAAACGTACCAGCGCTATTTTGATCCCACTTAACGTACAGTTTGGACATTGTACTTTGAGGATGGTTCCACAACTACAGCTGACTGTTCAACCGGTGATCATGGTAGTTCTCACGATCTCTTTTTGTATTGTTTTTATTATTTATAATAACACTCTTGATATCACCCAAATGAGGATGGGTTTCCCTTTTGAGTCTGGTTCCTCTCAAGGTTTCTTCCCTGTACCATCTGCTCATCAGGGATAAACACACATACAGTGCCCTCCACAATTATTGGCACCCCTGTTTAAGATGTGGTCGTGGACTTCTAAAAATTCTCCTTTTTTTTAAAATAACATAGAACCCAAATGCAAAAAAAGAGAAAAATCCAACCTTTCATTTAAGTACATAACTTTGGTGGTAAAAAAAATCATACATTTAGAAAAAAAAAAAAAAACTTGAAATCATGTGTGCCACAATTATTGGCACCCCTAACAATTCCTCTGAAAAATTTAATTGTTTTTTTTTTTAAATATATTTTTCTGTAGTTGCTAAGGTTGGTCAGGGTATCTAGGGACTTTTAATTAGTAATTCATGATTTCCTGTTTCCCTGGGGTATAAATATGACGTGACACAGAGGCCTAATTCTCTTACCCATTTGTCAACATGGCAAAGACAAGAGAACACACCATTCAAGTAAGGCAGATGTGTGTCGACCTTCATAAGTCAGGCAATGGCTACAAGAAAATAGCCACTCGCCTTAACTTGCTGGTATCTACAGTCAGAGGAATCATTAAGAAGTTTAAAACAACTGGAACAGTGACAAACAAGGCTGGAAGAGTTCCCAAGTTTATCTTGCCACAACGCACAGTGAGGAGGATGGTAAGAGAAGTAAAAAAATTTCCCAAGCTCACCGTCACAGAATTGCATCAAAGAGTGGCATCTTGGGGTCACAGAGTCTCCAAAACAACCATCAGACGCTCTCTACATGCCAACAAGCTGTTTGGGAGGCATGCAAGGAAAAAGCCTTTTCTCACTAACACTCACAAACGTAAACGTCTGGAGTTTGCTAAGCGGTACTGGGACTTCAACTGGGATCGTGTGCTTTGGTCAGATGAGACTAAGATTGAGCTTTTTGGCAACAAACACTCTAAGTGGGTCTGGCGTAAAACAAAAGATGAGTATGCCGAAAAGCACCTCATGCCCACCGTGAAGTATGGTGGAGGATCTGTGATGCTGTGGGCCTGTTTCTCTTCCAAAGGCCCTGGGAACCTTGTTAGGGTGCATGGCATTATGAACGCTTTGAAGTACCAGGATATTTTAAATAAAAACCTGATGGCCTCTGCCAGAAAGCTGAAGATGGGTCGTCATTGGGTCTTTCAGCAGGATAATGATCCAAAACATGTGGCAAAATCTACACAAAAGTGGTTCAGCAGTCACAAACTCAAGGTCCTCCCATGGCCATCTCAGTCCCCAGACCTCAACCCAATCGAAAACCTGTGGGGCGAGCTAAAGAGAAGAGTGCATAAGAGAGGACCCAGGACACTGGATGATCTAGAAAGATTGTGCAAAGAAGAATGGTCAAAAATCCCTCTCTCTGTGTTCTCCAATCTTGTGAAATGTTATAGGAGGAGATTAAGTGCTGTCTTGTTGGCAAAAGGAGGTTGTACAAAGTATTAACATCAGGGGTGCCAATAATTGTGGCACACATGATTTCAAGTTTTTTTTTTTTTTCTAAATGTGTGATTTTTTTACCACCAAAGTAATGTACTTAAATAAAAGGTTGGATTTTTCTCTTTTTTTGCATTTGGGTTCTATGTTGTTTTAAAAAAAAGGAGAATTTTTTGAAGTCCACGACCACATCTTAAACAGGGGTGCCAATAATTGTGGAGGGCACTGTAATTCACTTATTACATTATATTTTTTTGTTCTATAGTTCTTACATTCTGTAAAGATGCATTGAGACAATATGCATTGTGAAAACTATATAGAAATAGTTAGAAATACATTTATTTAGCAATAAACTAGAACTTGAACATTGTAATAAACACAACCTTGTTTTAATTTTTTTGCTTCAGAGTATGTTTCTGCGAGGTGAAACTTTTCGGTCATATTTAAAATGTTCTTACTTCTTACATAAGTTGCCACAGATGAAACTGATTTAAGTGGAACATCGGGTTCCCCATTACATTCTCGAGTGAGAAGTGCATCATTAAAGCTCTTTGGCATCTTAACGTATATACAGTGGGGGAAAAAATTATTTGATCCCCAGCTGATTTTGTGACTTTACCCCATACAAAGGAATGACCAGTCTAGAATTTTTATGGTAGGTTTATTTTCTTATGCTCTTGGTGTCATATTCTGCATTTCTCCGCCTCCAAACATGGTGAGTCGAGTTGATGCCAAAGAGCTCAATTTTGGTCTCATTTGAACACACCACCTTCTCACAAGCCTTCTCTGAATCATTCAGATGTTCATTGCTGAACTTCAGACGAGCCTGTTCATGTGCATTCATGAGCAGAGGGACCTCGGTGTGTTACCAATGGTTTTCTTGGTGACTGTGGTCCCAGCTCCCTTGAGATCATTAACAAGCTCCTCCCATGTAATTCTGGGCTGATCCCTCACCTTTCTGATATCATACTTACCCCATGAGGTGAGATTTTGCATGGAGCTCCAGAGCAAGAGTGATTGACTTATCTTGTATTTCTTCCATTTTCGAATTATCGTTCCAACAGTGGTCTCTTTCTCACCAACGTTCTTGCTGATGGTCTTGTAGCCCATTCCAGGCTTGTGCAGGTCTACAATCTTGTCCCTGACGTCCTCAGCTATTTGGTCTTGCCCATGGTGTTGGATAGGTTTGAATGGAAGAGGTTGCTTTTGTGACTGGTGTCGCAAATTGATACTAGGAGTTCTTTCTTACAAGACTGATTGGAGTGGGTGGGAGTCAGAATTATTGCTGGTTGGTAGGAGATCAAATACAGATTAATGTATAATCTTTCTTTAAAATTTATTTATTAATTATTTAGAATAGAATAGAATAGCCTTTATTTGTCACATACACATTACAGCACAGTGAAATGTTGTTCTTCGCATATCCCAGCTTGCTTGAAAGCTGGGGTCAGAGCGCAGGGTCAGCCATGATACGGCGCCCCTGGAGCACAGAGGGTTAAGGGCCTTGCTCAAGGGCCCAAGAGTGGCAGCTTGGCGAGACCGGGGCTTGAACTCCCGACCTTCCGATCACTAATCCAGCCCCTTAACAACTGGAGCTACCACTCCCCAGAATTTTATATTCTGTCTCATTGTTCTAAATTAAATCTACCATAAAAATTCTAGACTGTTTTGTAAGGGGTAAAGTCACAAAATCAGCAGGGGATCAAATCATTATTTCCCCACTGTATAATGGAGGAAGCAATTATAATATCACTGAGGATGTGTACTGGAGACTATTTGCTCCTGATGTTCACACTGATGTTGCCTTTAATTATTTTCTTACACGTTCTATTAGGGTTAGACTTCTAAGAGGGGTGGAGTCTGCTTTAGAGGCGCTTGTTCTTCCTTTTCATGTAGCTGTGGTAGTAGAAGTTAGTGAAGAGAAGGATGAGGCTGATGCAGTAAGCGAACACCACCGCGTTCATGGAGTCAGGGAAGTCGCACTCGGTAAACAGGTTGTAGCCGGTGTGTGTGGTGAGAAGAACAAACTGAAGCTGAGAACCAAAAAAAAGAGGAGAAATATGATACGCACAGCTTTAGTTTCTTCCTAAAGTGTTAAAGTGTGTGTGTGTGTGTGTGTGTGTGTGTGTGTGTGTGTGTGTGTGTGTGTGTGTGTGTGTGTGTGTGTGTATGTATGTGTGTTTGTGTTTGCTTGCACTGGAGGCATTCATTTGTGCTGGTGAGAGTCTATGCGTTTGTGTATATATTTGTATGTGTGCATGTTTCCATGTTGTGTTTGTGTGTGCACTTGGTGGTGTGCGTATTGAGCATTTGATATTGCTTGTCAGTAGGTGTGTGTGTGTGTGTGTGTGTGTGTGTGTGTGTGTGTGTGTGTGTGTGTGTGTGTGTGTGTGTGTGTGTGTGTGTGTATTTACCAGTTGCAGGGAGGTGAGGTAACGTTTCCACCACAGATATTTCTGCATGTTTGGACCCAAAGCTGCCAGGCCATAGTACGAATACATGATGATGTGTACGAAGGTATTAAGGAGGCCGATAAAAAAAGCTACACACACACACACACACACACACACACACACACACACACACACACACACACACACACACACACAGTCAAGTATCTAATACAGTTTAAAGGATCTTTTACACATCAGTACAAAACTCAGTCTGAAAACAAAACATCAGTCAGAGGATGTAAAAAAAATAAAATAAAAAAACATACACTGTCCCCCAGCGACGTATTTGACTCCGGCCCACCAGTTGAAGATCATGGTGCCATGATGGTACACGTGCAGGAAAGTCAGCTGACTGTTCTTCTTTCGCAAAATGAAAAACACCTGGTGATACGAGAGTAAGAACGAAAGCAAAAAGACAAAAGATCAAAAGTGCTGTGAGGCCACCAATGTATGGCCAGGAAACACCAGAACTTACCAAATATTAACCATCATTCACAATTAAACAGCAAACAAACCGCAATGAAAACACAAACACAAACACACCCCAATGCTCCCAAATAAGCACCATTAAATATCATTCTTCAATATTTTGGTAAAATTCTTATCAAACTCCAGGATTTTTTTTAACAATATCAGACAAAAAACGTAAACAAATAGCGAATACCAAAAACCAACAACCATGAACACTCCAAACCAAAACACCATTATTCACCAATATTAAAAAAACCCCAAAAAAACATTAATTTGTTATTCAACCTTCATCAATAAAGACCATATAAACACCTATTAACAGCACACTTTAATACAAGCTTCCATTCATAGCACAAACACCATTCTCCAATGTATACAATCACACTCCACTTTCCAGTAAATAAATACCACATCGAACACCCCAAAAATCACCAGCACACACCAAACATTCAAACAATCACAAGCAAACTCATATATTTACCACTGAACGTCATTCATAAAACACCTGTTATTTGATAAACATCAATAATCAAACCATCAAACACAAACAAACAGGAAGTTTACCCAAAAATAAATATTTCTTATTAGCATTTGACTACAAACATAAACGACATGGAATGTCATCATACCTTCATTAACAACATTCATCACCAAATATCAAGTTCTTCATTAAACACCAACAATCACCATCAAGCACCAGATTCTCCATCAAACACCAACATATACCATCAAGCAACAGGTTCTTCATTAAACACCAACATCCATCACTAAGCACCAAGATTGTTATTAAACACCAACATTAACCATCGGACATAAGGTTCTTCATTAGACACCAACATTAACTATCAAACATCAGGTTGTTCATTAAACACCAACATTAACCATCAAACATCAGGTTCTTTATTAAACACCAACATACCCCATCAAGCAACAGGTTCTTCATTAAACGCCAACATCCATCACTAAGCACCAAGATTGTCATTAAACACCAATATTAACTATCAAACATCAGGTTCTTCATTAAACACCAACATTAACCATCAAACATCAGGTTCTTCATTAAACACCAACATTAACTATCAAACATCAGGTTCTTCATTAAACACCAACATTAACTATCAAACATCAGGTTCTCCATTAAACACCAACATTAACTATCAAACATCAGGTTCTTCATTAAACACCGACATTAACCATCAAACATCAGGTTCTTCATTAAACACCAACATTAACCATCAAACATCAGGTTCTTCATTAAACACCAACATTAACTATCAAACATCAGGTTCTTCATTAAACACCAACATTAACTATCAAACATCAGGTTCTTCATTAAACACCAACATTAACCATCAAACATCAGGTTCTTCATTAAACACCGACATTAACCATCAAACATCAGGTTCTTCATTAAACACCAACATTAACCATCAAACATCAGGTTCTTCATTAAACACCAACATTAACTATCAAACATCAGGTTCTTCATTAAACACCAACATTAACTATCAAACATCAGGTTCTTCATTAAACACCGACATTAACCATCAAACATCAGGTTCTTCATTAAACACCAACATTAACTATCAAACATCAGGTTCTTCATTAAACACCAACATTAACTATCAAACATCAGGTTCTTCATTAAACACCAACATTAACCATCAAACATCAGGTTCTTCATTAAACACCAACATTAACCATCAAACATCAGGTTCTTCATTAAACACCAACATTAACTATCAAACATCAGGTTCTTCATTAAACACCAACATTAACCATCAAACATCAGGTTCTTCATTAAACATCAACATTAACTATCAAACATCAGGTTCTTCATTAAACACCAACATTAACTATCAAACATCAGGTTCTCCATTAAACACCAACATTAACTATCAAACATCAGGTTCTCCATTAAACACCAACATTAACTATCAAACATCAGGTTCTCCATTAAACACCGACATTAACCATCAAACATCAGGTTCTTCAATAAAAAACAAACATTAACCATCAAACATCAGGTTCTTCATTAAACACCGACATTAACCATCAAACATCAGGTTCTTCATTAAACACCAACATTAACCATCAAACATCAGGTTCTCCATTAAACACCAACACTTACCACCAAGCACCAACAACTATGATTCTCTGCAGCTACTTACCGTGTCACTGAGCTCGATGACTTTGGAGAAGAAGAACCACCAGCACACACTGGCTATCTGAGAACCGGCAAAATAAAAATACATGAGAGGGCTTTACATTTTTGGACATCTTCAGGACACAGGAGTTTATACTTCTTTGTGAATTCTTAGTAACTATTAACTAGGAGGAAAAAATAGAGGCTAGTGAAGGAATGTTTTTTTTTTAAGCTACTATAATGTTACGTCCCAATGCAGTAGGACTGAAATTACAGTAAACACAAAAGAACTTCCTGTTACAGGAAAACAAATCAACTTCAGAGTAACTCTGCTTCATTACACCACTGCACTGTTGAATGTTTCCTAACACTGCACAGCACACAGTGTTTTATTCCTTATTTGAGAAAGGGATAATGATTACCCTCAGAGCCAGAGGACTGGTGCTGTAGTCGACAGGCTGACAGAGGTAGCTGTAGTTTGACAGCCAAGACGTCACTAAGAACTAGACAATACAAAATACATAAGTGATCAAAACATTTCTGTAAAACTGTTGTACAGCAAAATTTCAAACTGTATAGTTGTATTATATAAAGGTATTATATAAACGGCCCGAGGTAGATCTAAAATGATGTACTGTAAAACCTCACGCCTAGCTGTGGATTATCACCTTATGGTCACTTACCACCAACTTAAATCTGTCACTGATGTTTGACTGAACAGATATAACACTTCAATAACACTTCATTTTATATACCACTCATTAGATCTTGAGTTCTGCTGCTCGGATTCACACACAGAGAAAAAGCAGTGCAACAAGATTACATTTAATAAAAGAAAATGTCATAAAAAGGTATGAGAAAGAGAGAGAGTGAGAGAGAGAGAGAGAGAGAGAGAGAGAGAGAGAGAGAGAGAGAGAGAGAGAGAGAGAGAGAGAGAGAGAGAGAGAGAGAGAGAGAGAGAGAGAGAGAGAGATCACTATAATCAACACCCAAACAAAATCCTCCATGTAGCTCAGTAAGCTAATTTGGAAATGTTTACAGTAGCTGTCACTCTCTCTATATGCTTTTGTAACTGTGTTTATGAGCAGCGCATTTTTATAGAAAGCTGATTCAACTGACCGCAAACTACGTGTATGTACAATCCTCTAAACGTGCACCTGAACCTCCAGCCAGTCACAATCCAGTATTTACATTGACCATGGTGTAATTCAGTAACGTTATAACTAATAAATATTCCAGTAGCTAGCTAGATAGTTAGAGATATGATATCTCTCTTCCTGACTCTGGAAGCAAAAGTAGAAGAGTGTTGAGGAAACTGTACCTCGTGGAACATGTAGACCGACAGACAAACCATTGCGAAGTTATAAACTATAAGGACATATTTGAGGTCCACCGCTTCCCTGTTTCTCATGAGCTTGGGTCCGAGCCAGATGATGCCGAGGTAGCAGAGAAAAATACAGAAGACTGGGACAGGGGAGTAAACGAGCAGCCATGGGTCAGTTCTCTTATCTGGAATCAATAATGAAACAAAACCGGCAGAAATTCAGGATTTGTTCTGCAAAAGATTTTTTTTTTTTTTTATAATAAAAAGTTATAATTATAATTAATAATTTAATTATTTTTGGAACAACAGGACTATATATATATATATATATATATATATATATATATATATATATATATATATATATATATATATATATAATTATTTTATTTATTTTATTTTAATAATATTATTATTTTTATATTATAATAAATAATATAATAAATAAAATTATATATTTTTTCTGATCAATTATCTAGGATATTTTACCAGTGGTTGTATGATTATATAGTTTATGTGAAGTTATCACTAAGGATTAGCAGAAGAAATTATTATATTTTGGAATTGATCCAAAAGGCCAAGGTCACACCAAGGTCAATGTGGGGTTTTTTTTCAATTGTTTTTTTTTTTTGTTTGTTTTGTTTTTAACTGTTTTGAATATGCATTAAGAGAATACAGATTATATCAGGAAAGACTGACTAGGGAGCAAAATGACTACTGACTTCTGCAAAAGTTCCAATATCTCAACAACTGCTGCACTACACACATCAGCCAAGCTGTGATTGGTATTGTAAAAGACTTTTTGGGTGTAATTGTGTGTGATAGCTCAAGAGGGGGCTGTGTTCATTTTATAGGTGGTATAGTTTTCTTTTTTTCCCTCGGGACTTGCCGTAAGCAAGAAAGATATATTATTGCACCTGCGCACAGTGATGCTGTTCTGGTCTGGAAGCACAATAAAAAGTCGGACTGGTTGTTTCACAGAATCCTGCTTCCGTTTCTGTTATTTTCCTAGTGAAAAGTATTTTTAGGCGAACTTGCCCCTTTTCAAAACACTCGGTTACATTGGTGGCAGCGGTTTGTTTTGCTTCTTGACTTTAGTATAGCGTGAGTGTTTCTTTGCCTGTTTAATAAACTTAGCTCAGTTACAAAGTTAGTGGCTAGTTACGGGCATGTTAGTGGGAAGTTACAGGCATGTCAGGATCGAGTTGCCCCCGCCGTTCTCAGGTGATGATAAGCAGAGTTTCACGTGCTGGGCACGCCAGTTTGAGGTCGCCGTAAAAGCGCTCACAGAGGGAGACGGAACGTCCTCTTATGATTACGAACTGGCAAGTTCCCACTACCATCCAGGCTGATTACAAAGCAGTGAAGGACAGACTAAAAGTGTCGTTTGGACAGAAGCAGTTCATGGATCGGTTTAAAGCTAGTTTATCGGCACGCCCTCGCGCTGCGCGGGAAAGCTTGGAGATTTATGCTGCGGAGGTTAGTAGACTGGTGGACGAGGCTTTTCCTGATTATGGAGATGCTGCACAGAGTGAGGAGAAATTTCGTCGTTTTCTTGCTGGAATTGACCCGGTGCTAAGAGCAAAGTGCCATGAACAGGGAGCATCTGATTTGGAGGAGGCATTAATAATAGCAGGTCGGTGTGAGAATGCCAGGGACGCTTTGAAAAATGATTGCTTTCCTATTAATGGGTCTTCCATTGTTAATCCTGGTTCAATTGCTGCTGTTCAACCTCTTGCTGATAATGATGGGCTGTATAGAGCAGTGGAGAGGTTATCTGAGGACATGAGGCAGATGAGGATGGAGTTGAAATATGTGGGGGAGGAAAATCGAAAGTTGCGAAGTAGACTGGCCTTTGGCAGCATGGAAGAGTGCAGTGGAGCTTACTCACAGTCAAGTCGAACATGCAGGTGCAACTGTGGCGGCCGTGGGTGCCAGTCACGAGGGTCTTATGACTCGCAAAGAGGTCGTTCATCTGATAAACGAGTGCTGCGCCACAGCGAGGAACCAGATACACAATATCATGTACGAAGGGACAAGTCTCCTTTTCGATACCCAGTGAGGCGCAGTCCTAGGCGGAAGACCGGCAGAGCCAGCCGGGAAACTAATTGTCGCTGATGTTGGGGCCCAAACACTAGCTAAACTGCCCACGGGCCTACAGGCTAACTCTATGAATGGCAACCTTTCCAGATCTGAAGACATTTGCATTAATACCACTGATGCAGTGCCACTGATTTCGTATGTGAGAGGGGTGATTGAAGGCATGGCAGTTTCAATGTTAGTGGACTCTGGTTCGAGTGTATCACTTTTGAGTGCGGACTTTCGCATGTCTCTTCCAGCACTTCGCAACCGCCCATTGAAAAAGGACTATGTAGCAGCCCGTGCTGTAAATGGTCAGATTCTTGACACATTGGGCACCATTACAGTTAACTTTCAACTTGGGACTGAATCATGGCAGCATTTATTTCATGTGCTATGGGAAACAACTCAGTCTGTTTTGTTGGGCTGGGACTTTCTGTTGAGGAACAATGCTGTACTGGACACCAGCTGTGCAATGTTAAGGCTTCGGGACATCGCTAAAGTGCCGTGCGACTATGTAGGATATTTGGAGCCAAACATTCCTGATTCTTCTAATCTGGTGGTTGCTCACACTGTCACCAGGGTTCAGAACGGACTGACCAAAGCAAGGATTTTAAATCCTACAGGACATGACATTTCATTGCAACAAGGACTGCACCTGGGTGAGTTTTACAGGGTAAATGAATCTGAGCTTAAGCCTCTTCATCAATGCTCATTGAACTCAGTTGCAGCAGCCACGTCACAGGTGGCACCTTCAGTGTCCTTGGATGACTCACCAGTCACTGCCTCGCAAAGAGCTGCACTTTCTGCATTGTTGTTAGAACACAATACGATCTTCAGCGCATCCGAAGGAAGTGTTGGGAAGTGTACTCTTGTGAAACATCGCATTAGAACAGGAGACCAAGCTCCCATTAAACAACATGCATACCGTGCCTCACCTGAGAAAAGAGCTGAAATTGATAGACTAGTCACTGCCCTGCTGGCAGATGGTGTTATCTATGAGAGCTGTATTCCCTGGGCCTCACCTGTGGTGCTTGTGAAAAAGAAATGTGGTGCATGGAGGTTTTGTGTGGATTACAGACGCTTGAACAGTGTCACAGTTAAAGACTCCTATCCTCTGCCCCGTGTGGATGACACGCTGGACGCATTGGCGGGTTCAATTTGGTTCAGCACATTAGACTTTTCCAATGGCTTTTGGCAAGTTGAAGTTGCTGAAGAGGACAGAGAGAAAACTTTACAACGGCCTTTACAACTGGCCGTGGACTCTTCCAATGGCGGGCTATGCCGATGGGTCTCTCTAACTCTCCAGCGACATTCCAACGCTTGATGGAGCTTGTTCTGAGAGGTCTTCCATGGCACATCTGCATGGTGTATCTTGACGATGTTTTAATTTACAGCAAAACATTTGAGGAACATCTGTCTAATTTAAAGGAAGTGTTTACAAGAATTGGGTCAGCAGGTTTGAAATTAAATCCAAAGAAATGCCACTTGGCTAGAGACCACGTGGTTTTCTTGGGCCATGTTGTGTCCCAGAAGGGACTTCAGCCGGATCCACGTAATACGGAAAAGGTGAGAAACTGGCCAACACCCAAGTCTCCTTCTGAAGTCAGAGCTTTTGTTGGACTTTGCTCCTACTACAGACGATTCGTAAAAGATTTTTCAAAACATGCAGCTCCGCTTAACCAGCTTGTGGGCAAAAATGCAACTTTTGACTGGACAAAAGATTGTGAACTGTCATTCAATTATCTAAAAGATGTGTTAACCTCTGCCCCAGTTGTGACACTGCCTGATTTTAATATACCTTTCAGAGTCTACACTGATGCTTCAAAATATGCTGTCGGTGCAGTGCTGGCACAAGAGAAAAATGGGCTTGAACATGTGGTAGCATATGCCAGCCAGGCATTGAACCCTACACGGAGGCGCTGGTCTACTTTTGATCGCGAGTTATGGGCGATTGTGTGGGCAGTAAGAGAATTTAAACACTACATCGGACTTTCATCATTTATTATTATCACCGACCACCGTCCTCTCTTGGCCCTTCGACGGATGGCCATTGATGATGATCCGACTGGTAAGAGGGGATTCAGTTTGTTGTTCCCTCTACCCTTGTACCCGATATACTTTTGCAGTTACATGGTGGTCCGGCCGCAGCCCATTTCTCTGCTGAACGTGTGTGGGAGAAAGCGAGACTGACTTGTTACTGCCCTGCAATGTTTAAGGACATCAGAGAGTGGTGTGAGCAGTGCAGGGCTTGTCAGACTCGTCGTGGTCCCGTTCCAACACAACGTGCTCCGATGGGCGGCACGAATACCACACGCCCATTTGAGAGAGTAGCTACTGACATTTTGGAGCTTCCTTTGACTTCAAAGGGCAATCGTTATGTGCTTGTTGTGGAGGACTATTTCACTAAGTTTGTTAGTTTGTATGCTCTTCCTAATCAATCTGCACAGACCGTAGCTCGCTGTCTATTTGAGGACTATGTGTTGACTTATGGTATTCCAGAGACTTTACATTATGACCAAGGCCGTCAGTTTGAGGCGGATATTGTTCATAGACTTTGTCAAATGCTTGGGATTCGAAAGACACGGACTACTCCCTATCATCCAGAGTCAGATGGAATGGTTGAACGTTTTAACAGGACTTTGACCGACCAATTAGCGAAAACGCTGCTGACATATGGTGGGGAATGGGACAGCTTTGTGAAACATGTAGCGTTTGCCTACAACACCTCGCCCCACTCAAGCACTAAATTCTCACCATATTTCCTTACTCATGGACGGGAAGCAAGGGTCCCTGTCGACGTTTTGGTACCTGTCCGTGCATTTGATTCACAATCATCTTCGTCACATGCTGATTTCGTGTCTTCGTTGTTGTCTAGACTGCGCTCCGACTTTAGTAGAGCACGCATGCACAGTGAGGAAGCACGGGAACGCCAAAAACTCTACCATGATGAAAGTGTTCGTCATCAGCCCTATGCAGTGGGTGCTATGGTGTGGCTCGATAATCCTGTTGAGAGTCGTATGAAGCTGGCACCGCATTGGAAGGGACCTTTCAAAGTTGTGGAGGTGATGGACTCCTGCCGTGAACAAGGACTGATCTATCGGATTATAAATCCCATAGACGGTGATGACAGAGGGAAGGTGGTGCATTATAACAGATTGCGCCCTTATACACTGCCTGTTTTTCCTTTGCCAACTAATCTCTCTTTTGATGGTACGGATTCTTCTCGGGGTTCTACTCCCTCTGAGTCATTGTTATTTGGCAGGGACATGGGTGTTTCTCCACAGAATCAGCATTCGGACTCTACTCAGGGACTGTGTACGCATGCAGATGCTGATTGCTTGATGCCAAGTTTGAGTAAGGCTGGTAGAGTGCGGAAACCTCCTGGTTATTTAGATGACTTTGTTCTGTATTAAATGTCATTTGATGTTGTGTTCATGAGGAGGGAAGGTTGTAAATGGTAGAATGGAAACTGTTATGGATGTTCTAGTATTGCTTTTCATTCTGCATTACATATACATGTTCTGTGGTGTGTTGACCATATATTTATATATATATATATATATATATATATATATATATATATATATATATATATATATATATATATATATAAAATGTTTTTTGGTTGAGTGTAGACGTGGACGTTAATTTAGAGGGGGGACGCACGTAAAAGACTTTTTGGGTGTAATTGTGTGTGATAGCTCAAGAGGGGCTGTGTTATTTTATAGGTGTATAGTTTTCTTTTTCCTCGGACTTGCGTAAGCAGAAGATATTTTATTGCACCTGCGCACATGATGCTGTTCTGGTCTGAAGACAATAAAAGTCGACTGGTTGTTTCAAATCTGCTTCGTTTCTGTTATTTCTAGTGAAGTATTTTTAGCGACTTGCCCTATAACTATAAGCAAACATTTAAAAAAAATCTAATCATAGGGTGGCAGGACCTGGAGCTTCTACTTACTGGTGACTGTCCATTAAATAGAAAACAAATCTGTTAAACCTGAAGATTGATTACACAGTAATATTGAGAAGATATCACATCATGATAACTACTATCCTCATTTTATATATACCATATATAAGAATGATTTTTTGGTGAGTGTAGACGTGGACGTTAATTCCACTCGGTGACTTGCGTAAGCAAGAAAGAATTTATTGCACCTGCGCACAGTGATGCTGTTCTGGTCTGAAGCACAATAAAAAGTCGGACTGGTTGTTTCACAGAATCCTGCTTCCGTTTCTGTTATTTTCCTAGTGAAAAGTATTTTTAGGCGAACTTGCCCCTATAACACTATAAAGCAAACATTTAAAAAAAAAATCTAATCATAGGGCTGGGCAGGACCCTGGAGCTTCTACTTACCTGGTGGACTGTCCATTAAATAGAAAACAAATCTGTTAAGACCTGAAGATGTGATTACACAGTAATATTGAGAAGATATCACATCATGATAACACACCTCCATTCTCCAAGATCCAACGATGCAGAGACTCGACTCTCTGCCACGCTGAAGCCATCACTGACCTGACCCTGGACAATAACCCTGCAAATTTCATATCGAACAAAATGACAGGATTTATTTATTAATATCCTGCAGAAGTGATTTATATACGAGGAGACTCCCAAGAGTCAGTTTAAAGAGTCGACTAGACATTTTGACTCAAAGATCCGATTCGTTTGAGAACAGAAGTTTACCTGTTTTGTTACGTTTTTGTGTTTTATTAGCCGTCTTCCTAGCCAAATGATTTAAACACTTTAATTACACGTTGATACTTATTAAAATGTATTATTATGGTCCAAACGACTCTGTTCACATTTGCGAGTCAAAATCAAGCCGACTCTTTTGAACATCGAATCACACGTCGGTGATGCTAATTTATTTTTTGGTTATTATTATTAAACGTATAGTTGGCTAGCTAAGGTCTAAATCTGAAGTTAAAAGTCATTCAGACTTTATACGTCAGTAAAGTTTGAATGACATCGCTTTTACTTAAGAGTCGATTCAAAGAGCCGACTCGGTCAGGGACGGCAAGTTGCCTGTACAAGGTGTTATTTCCGCATTTCTTTCTTTTCTGTACTAGATTTAAACTACAGCGACAGCTGATTAAATAACAAACTAAACACGCTACATTTGTGACTGAGGTACAATGAGTCACATTTGAATGGGAAAGAATCACATACGCCTGATGAGCAGTATTAACTCGAAGCAAGCTGACTTTCCATTTGGACTGAAGTGAGAGTTCACACACATACACACACAAACTTAATGTACTGCATAGATTCACCAAAATCAGAGACTGAGCTCAATATTAATAATATTATTCATCATCTCAGACCTGATTTGAAACTCATTTGGATCAAAACATTATGACACGTCATTTGTTACAAAGTTAAAACTCACCTAATTTTGATTTGTCTCTACTTTGCTTTATCTGAAGACTTTGGACGTGAGGGTTCACCTCTCAGAACACTGATAAGACTGTAAATGTGTCCTGCTGCAACACCCTCCTCAACCTTGCTACAACAAGCTCCACCACTCATCATTATTCCTGTTCAAAACCAGGCAGTTTTTCTGGTTTGGATGCACGACTGCTGTATGGGCATGCATTGGGGTCACGGCTCAGGCATAAGTCGAGTACTAAGTATGAAAACTAAACTTTATTTTGAAAGTAGAGGGGAAAAAAATCATTGTTTAATTTAACCCAGGCAAGCCTTTTGTTCTTTTCCAAACACCATGACCATACACCCGCATGTTTCTCTTCCACACTCTCCTACAGTCAAGAACATATAACACATTAAACACACACTGAACAGTAACCAATATACAGTATTTATATAGTTAACTATAGAATAAAGCGGTTTAAATTATGAAACATTTATAAAAAGGAGTCTCCAGTGTCAGCACCATGGGTTGGAGTGGAAGATCTTAAGTAACCTGCTATAGAGCTCTGACCTTGACCTCATTGAGTGTGTGTGTGTGTGTGTGAGTGTATGGTTTTGTTCATTATAGAAGTCTGATATTATTAATATTAGAATATTAACCACAGAATGTAAAATAAGCTTTGAGTATGTCAAGTTGAAAATATTAGGTGTTTTTGGTCAGTGTTTATTTAGAAAATACAATGACAGATTACATAAAATATGGTAACGAGAAAATAAATTCATTCAAATAAATGTAAAATGTTATGTTTTAAGGCTCTCAGTTCAGGGAAATATGCATAATGTACTGTAGACTGAATACATCAAGAATCAAAATGCATAATAATCAACTTCAAATTGTCTCCTGGAAATCAGAATGCGAATCAAATCCTGAGTCATATCACAAGATCCAAAACCAAGAGATCAAATCTATTGGATTGCAATTGAATTGAATATAAATGATTTAAATCATGAGTTGGATGGTGAGATCTTAAATGAAACATAAGCCAGCTACAGAGATCAGAACTGAGTCGGATTCAGGAATTTCATGTGCAAGATTGTGAGATCTGACCCGAATCATGAGTCAGACCACGAGATCCAACTTAAGTCGGATTAATGAGATCAGAATCAAAAGGTTTCGGACTGTAATCTTCAGAAGCTGGTCTGTTTTGAGGTGGTGAAGAACCGTGTAAGTGAGAGCTGCTTGGGGCCGCCGTTATCTGCACTTCCTGATCGTTTGACCTTCTTGTCTTTTTCAGCTTGAGGAATTTGCTTTCGTTTCTTATTCTAAAATAGGAAGTAATTAAATTATTTGCTTTGAAAAAAAGATATATATATAAATAAATTAATAAATAAATCAACAAAAAAGGTTTGCAAAAATGCATCATATCCTGATCCTCAAAAACATTTCTGTAAACACAGTTTGAAATCTGTTGAAATTTAAAAAGGAAGAAAGTCTGTAAAATTAAGTATAATATTTAAAATTGTATGAGCTTATTATATCTGTAACAGTAAAATATAGTTCTAAAATAAAACTTAAAGTGTTTTTCAATGACTACAAAACAACACTAAACTACTTTAAATAAACTAAATAAATAAGCAGAACAAATTTCTTACCTTTGTGTCATGCAGTTTGCTTGTGGACTCGTCATAAAGCTTCATTATCTACAAGAACAAACATACAAAATGTATATACATGTACCGGTCTGTTCACACACACACACGTTCACACAAACACACACACACGTTCACACACACACACACACACACACCTTTTTAACCCCGGTAGACACAGCAGCCTCCTGCAGAGCTGAATGTTTGAGCCAGCAGATCTTTTGGTCTCTCTGAACCTCTACACACTCACACACACTTGCACTGTAAACTATATACGTTTGGTGAATGTGTGAGAAGATGTGGACCACCTAAACAGGAAAAACACACACACACACACACACACACACACACACGCTTCAGTTTAACGTCTCAAACACACATTCACACTCTCCTATAGCATCGTCCTGTTTTATTCTATATACCATGTACTACATGTATTAATTTGTTAAGTTGATTTGCATCCCAAATTCTACAGATATTAAAGGTAATGTTAACTGGAAATATTAAATGCTCTATATTACACTGTAATTCTATTTTCTATACAGTTTACACTACAGGTATTATAGTACCCCATGAAAATATACATATTCAAAATACTGATCTAATCCAGAAATACTACATACTAAACTTTATATACTACTCTGTACAATTATGCATACTACAGCTACTATACTACACATTTTACTGGTATTACCGATTCTTAAATACTAAATACTAAATAATACATGTTCTATAGTACATTGTACTATATTGTAGTATATGTACTATAACACTATAACATTCTTTATAGTGTTTGCTACAGGTACAATACTACACCTGAAATACTATATTACTAGAAACACAACCTCTAAATAGTAAATCTTATATACACTACACTGTATGTTCTATACAGTGCATACTACAGGTACTGTACTATACCATTAATACTACACATATTACAGGAATCACTCTGACCACAACGTAATGTTCTATGTAATGCACACACAGAAGGAGCCGGTACTATACGTATTATATGTGCAGATAACACGCTATCCACAAAATACAATAAAGTGAATACGAAATATATACGTAAAAAATGTATATCCTATATAGTGCATGCTACAGGTACTATACTACACTGTATATAATATTATAATATTCTCTCTACATGAACCACTCTGACCCCATAATACTATATACTAAACATTCAACACTACTCTGTACAATTATGCATACTACAGCTACAATACTCCACCCCACATGCTACACATATTACAGGTACTACTTTTTTTTCTTTCTTTTTTTTGGCGATAAATACACAGATTTAATCCGTGGAAAATTTCAAGCAGCTTTTCTGGAGACAAGAATACCACATTGCGATACTGTGCGAGATTTAATAAATAAATAAATACATTTGTGAGTATAATGATGGGTTTTACTGAACGAATATTTTTCCATAAGCTTCCACTGCGAAGGCACTTGCATTATGTATAATAATGTATATTCTATATAGTGAATGCTACAAATATTATACTACAACCTAAAAACTATTTATATTACACAAACCACTTTGACCTCAAAATACTATATACTAAATAGTAGCTTGTTATGCTACAGTTTAAAGTCTATGTTGTGTATACTGCAGTCACTATACTACACTGTACATGGGGGTTTAACGTTACACAAATTTTACGGTTCGGTACGTTCAATTTCGGTAAAATTGCTTGTTGCTTTATATTAACACAGTGTATTATTAACATTTGTGAAGAGTTAAAAATTTTTAATAATATTGGTTAAATAGTATTTAAATAAAACTTTCTACAAGTACAATATATAAAAATAAACTAGAATAAATCAAATTAACACAATACACTTTTTATTATATTGATCAAATTGGGTAATCGATTTAATCGGCACCAATTAAATTGATTATATAAAATAAATTCAATGTTAATGTGCACTGAACGAAAGCCTTGTACCGAAAGCGTACAAATACGTGTACTTTACATACTATACAGATTACAGTTCACACTCATTACACAAGTAAACACATTGTTTCAAAGCAACAAAAAATTAAATGAGTGTCCCTATAAAAATACAAAAATCAGAACCTCTTATGACCATACTCACTTTGCCCACATACTGTAAGGACTCTGCCACAGTTCCCACAATCCTTTGCACCTCAGCATTTAGCAGGGCTCTGTGCTTCTTCTCGGGCACACCGTTCTCCAGGAGCATGCTGGGTAACTCCCACATTCCCGCCAGCAGCCCTGGTGGCCATCGAGGGGTCAAATCACTAGTGTTTTTTGTATAAATGTAAGGTTTAATAGTTGTATGATGTCTTGCCTTTACTGGGCCTCTGTGTGAGCAGGTACTGAGTCTCGCCATCGGTGTCACTCTGCCGCTGAAGCACACAGACCAACGTCTGCTCCACACGAGGCGCCTTCTTCACTGGTTTACGGGGAAAATTTTGTACCCCGAGTTCACTGTCCCAGTCCTCTGACAGACACAGATTACAGCCTAGGGGGCTTACTGCACCACACACAGACACACAAACATATAACTGACCACAGGTATTAAACTGAACACTGTGAATATTTTATACCAGAACTAAACTCTGTACTAGTTAGTAATTTCAACACTAAATCTAGTATATAATAGAGGTCGACCGATTCATTGGTTTTGCCGATTGAACGGCAACGATAGTTAAATGCTGGAAGTAGTGTATGGGCAAAAATTAATATCGGTTGAATATATTATACCGGTACGAGAGCGGCCTCTAGAGGCAAATCACTGATGTGCTGTTTATTTGTCTTTTTACTGTTTTGATTTATTTAGAGTGTAATTTTTTTTTTATTTTGGTTTCAATGCATGTCTTTTATTACCCTTATAATTTATTAATATAAATAATATATTCATATTTAATTCCTTTAGCACATTTTCATGTTCCGAGTACCATTTAAAAAAAAAGTAAGTTCAGTATTGTTTTGCATGATGTGTTTTTCCCCCCGGTATTCAATTTTATCAACAAGCTAGCTGTCAGTATCAGTAAATACTATACTACACTATACATTCTATGTAATGCATACTAGAGGTAGTATGCTTCATTCCTAATACTATACTATTTATACTAAACACTATTCAGCACACTAAATGTACTATTCTTATATACTAAACAAGATTCTATAATAAACTGTACATAATATATGTTACATACTAAAGGTATTTTGTATACAACACCATACTATTCTCTAAAATCTATACTATACGTCCTATGTAGTATACAGGCAATAGACTACAGCCCTAATACTAATTAAAAATATTACACACTATTGGTATTAGGTATCATTCTGCACACTAATTATTTTATAAATACTAAATACTAACAATTTTTATTCTATACTGTATGTGGTACAGGTACTTCTACCCTAAATATTAATAATATACAGATGAGATGATCCATCCGATTTTTGTACACTACACAATACACACTATGGATGTTATTGTCTATTTTTTCTCTACACATACTACATTATTTATACACTAATAAAAATGAAACCTACCGCAGTTCTCTATATCAGGGATCGAGCTGTTCAACATCGAGTCACATTTACCCAGAAGTCTTTCCGATCTTCTGTCTTGTTCCACTCGAACCTGATACACGGACATCATCACAGTTTCAGACTCCGGACATTCTCACAGGAACAGAATATGGGGTGATCTGTGTGTTACCTTGTTGTAGGCGTGGCAGTGTGTGTGAACAGGACACTGAGCGCACTGAGGATTTTTCGGCAAACATACTGTGGCTCCAAGCTCCATGAGAGCCTGGTTAAAATCTCCAGGTCGCTCTGGATCCACCAGCATGTCAGCTAACTTCCTGAAAAGTGAGCGTTTTTTTATGGTGTTTTAAAGTATGTCAATGATCAGGACACCGAAAGGAAGTAAAGAGAGAACAGTGTGAATAAATAAAAAGTGTATATGTATATACAAACTTGGTTTCACACAATTAGTAGGATGTCTTTGGACTATGAACTATGAAACTCAAAGTTATTCCAGCGCACTTCTTCAAACTCTTCAAAAGCACACTGCAAAATCTAGTGGAGCTTCTTCCCAGAAAAGTGGAGGTTATTATAACAGTAAATTGGGACTTAATGTGGTATGGGATGTTTAAAGTCACATACAAATCTTATGGTCAGGTGTCCACAAACTTCTGCCCATTAATTGGGTGAAACGTCAGTGCATGTAATTAGGTTTTTATTCAGTTAAATTTAATTAATATTTAAATGAATAAATGTGTCTCTATAAGTTATTGCTAAAAAAACAAAAGGTTTATTTGTACCAGAGTGCATCAGTTACATGAGCACTGCTGCTGTCTGCTCCGATCGCACGAACACGACACAGCACACGCGTCACATTGCCGTCTACCACACCTGTCACCTGTACAACACACACACACACACACACACACACACACACACACACACACACACACACACACACACACACACACACACACAAAAATGACCATCTCCATTGCAATTCCATTACAGAAATTCATGAGGCAAATTATTTTGCTTTGTTATGTCCAATTAACTACACACAGAGCAATGCGTTTCCCACAGACTAAAATCTGAGTTCCCTCAGGAACGTATTAAGTAGCGGACCTCAATTTTTGTTTTTTTTGAGCATTTTTTTTTTTATTATTATTAAACTTGAAAACATACACAACAATGCCAGAGTTAGAGCAGTGTCACTGTAGGTATTTGGTCCATACCGGATATAAGATCTGTTTTGCGCAGACATGAAAACGCTAAAGAATCTATAGCGCTAGCGTTAGCCGCTAACCAGAAAGTGGTTATTTAGAGTTTTATGTCTACCTCTAAAAAGGAGAGAAAATCCTGACACTTCCACATACCGAGAGAGTGAATAAATGAAGGATGTAAGAAATGAAGACGTTTGTTACAGTGTGCTGAAATAATTAGAAAAGTTAAGTAGAATATATTTTAGAAAATCTAAATATTAAATGTAAAACACGCACACACACGCACTTAACATACACATCTGTATTATCCAAATGGGGTCGAATAAATGTAAACTATTTCATTTATTTTTTAAATTAATTAATTAATAATAATTAATAAATTTAGTTTGTGCCAATGATTACTCATTTTAATCAATATTATAAAAAAGTGTATTTTTATTTTAAATTGTTTTAAAAATGTAAATTGGTCAAATATTAATCACAAAATGTTAAATAATAAGAAACTGTGTTAAAAGAAAAAATGACAAGCAATTTTATGTATTGCATTTCTTCCCCCACCCGTACCCGTGATTGAAACGAACCCTGACTTAACACCCGAGTTATGGACCGAACTGTAAATGAGTGTAGCGTTACACCCCTAATATATACAGTATGTGTATAGTGTTGTGATGTGTGGGTTCACCTGCCCCTGTGCGATGGAGCTCACAGCTCCTGCTGTGTATCGTCCGACTCCGGGAAGCTGTTTCAAAAGATTTTCAGCACTTTTTGGCATCTCGCCACCAAAATCACGCACTACCTACAGTGCGTATATACACACACACACACACACAAACCTCAATGCATATTCTTCAACATGATACACATTAAACAGTCTAATAACAGGCTTTAAAACCTTCTGAGCTCCTTCGTGAAGTCTCCGTCCTCGTGAGTAATATCCGAGTCCCGACCACATCTGATTCACCTCCTGATAAAGAACCCAGCGAGATACTGCTGTCATAGATAGCCATGGCCTGTCTGGGGTTGATCCATTCACTAACAATGACGGGCTGAATGTGTAGCCTGCATTACACTATACCATTTACACCCAGGTTTCTGATTCACGTCTGGTTTTCCTGCTACGAATTTGTACCAAAGTTTCGTTTCCAAAACTTTATGTTTATACACAATACGAGATCGAACATGACAACAAGACGAGAACGCATTTCTTCTGTTTTACTGACCTCTAAAGAAGCTGCTGCGAGGTGTTGAACTGTCGGCCACTTCTGAGAGAGAGAGAGAGAGAGAGAGAGAGAGAGAGAGAGAGAGAGAGAGAGAGTTATGTTGTATTATCATTATTACTATTTAAATACTCTTTCTTGTTTTCTCATGATCTCAATGCAACAGGAGCCGTTTTCATGTGATCACGACATAAACGTCTCGCCATAACGGAGGTTATTATAACAGCAAGTGAGAACTAAATGTGGAATGAGATGTTCAAAAAGCACATACTAATCTTATGGTAAGGTGTCCACAAACTTTTGTCTATGAAGTGTATTTATATGTTTATTTTTAAACAAATTGATTGAAACTATTGTTATTGTCACCTGCCTTCATCCAGCGGTTGTAGTAATTAATCACCGTGGCAACCTGAGTCTGCTGGAGCATGACCTCCGACACCCAAACTGCAACACACACACACACACACACACACACACACACACACACATATCGTAATTCATTCAAACAACTGGGCTGTGACCGGTTCCTGCCCGTGGATTATTTGGTCCTGGGCCACACAGAAAGAATAAAATCGTTTACATTTTTATTTTATTAATTTTATTGACATTGGTGGTCTGAAATTTTTTTGATTTTCCCACACTTGTTTCAGTCATGCATTGATAAATGAAGCTTCCACTGATTTTGCATTAAGTTCTTATATTTTTTATTGTCTATGAAATAACTACATTAAAATAATTGTTTGCGTGAAAACGTTACGTGATGCAACAACAGTTGGGGGCCGCGGATTTATATGATTACGTTTATCGATTTCATTTCACTTTTATTAATACAATTTTTGGAATTTCAAATTCCTCACATCATCTGTATTTCAAACAGTAAAGGAAATGCAGAAGATGGAAAAACATCAACACTCGCCTCCGTACGTCGTGACGTTATCATCCTTCTCAGTCATGGCCTTGAGGGAGGAAGAGGAAACAAACATTAAGATTCTCATGCTCATTTCACAACACTATAATATCATCATCATCATCATCATCATCATCATCTCAGATCATTCACATGGTCTAAAAATAAAGGAAAAGGAAGAAACTAAACTCAACATAAAAACTAAACACCTGTGGATTATGAGTGAGTTCATATTATTAGTTATAAGCTATATAAGTTATAAGAAAGTCGTCTTTGCAGAAATTTTTTCTTCTTCTTAAAACATCTCATTTATTTCCATGAATGAATAAATGAATGAATAAATGAATGAATGAATGAATAATGCAATCTTCTTGTGATTAGTGTGATGATTTACCAGCTGACGCCAGGGCAGATCTCTCTTCGTCTGATCGTACCAGGATAGCAGGTAAGTTCGGAACAGCTGAAGCTCTGCTGCATCATGGAAGCGGTGATACAACGACTCAGGCAGCTCTTCTACAGGATTACACACACACACACACACACACACACACACACACACACACACGCACACACGCACACACAGGGCACAAAGCAGAAAGCACAGAGCTGATGAAGAAATAAAACAGTGTTATGTTGTAGGAAAACGAGAAAAAAAAGAAAAAAAGAAGAAGGGAACAAGAACAGAAAGAAGAAGAAAGAATAATATGAGAAAAAGAGAGGGAAGGGACAGTAAGAAGAAAGAGCCAAAGAACATGGCGAGAAACAAAAAAAAAACATAGAATAAGAGGAGAAAAAATTAAGAGGAAAAGAAGATAGAGACAAGAATGAAGAAGAAAAAAAATCAGAACAATAACAATAGGAGAAAGAATTAAAGACATAAAAAGAAGAATAACAAAAGGAAGAAAAGAAGGAAAATAATAAGAAGAAAATAATAAGAAGAAATAAAAAAAGTAAAAGAAGAAGAAGATAAAGAAGAAGAATGGAAGAAGAAGAAGAAGAGAAGAAGAAGCAGAAGATAAAGATAAAGAAGAAACAGGGAAGAAAAAGGAGTGAAAGAAGATAAAAAGAAGGGAAGAAGAAGAAGAAGCAAAGAAGGAGAAGAAGAAGGAGAAGAAGACAAGGAGAAGGAGAAGAAGACAAGAAAAAGAAGGGAAGGAGAAGAAGAAGAAGGAGAAGGAAAAGAAGACAAGAAAAAGAAGGGAAGGAGAAGAAGGAGAAGAAGGAAAAGAAGACAAGAAAAAGAAGGGAAGGAGAAGAAGGAGAAGAAGAAGAAGCAAAGAAGGAGAAGAAGAAGAAGAAGGGAAGAAGAAGAGAAAAAGAAGGTAAGGAGAAGAAGAAGAAGAAGCAGGGATGAAGAAGATGGAGAAGAAGAAGCAGGGATGGAGGAGAAGAAGAAGCAGGGATGGAGGAGAAGAAGAAGGAGAAGAAGAAGAAGGAGAAGAAGAAGGAGAAGAAGAAGAAGCAGGGAAGGAGAAGAAGAAGCAGGGATGGAGAAGAAGAAGAAGCAGGGAAGGAGAAGAAGGAGAAGAAGGAGAAGAAGCAGGGAAGGAGAAGAAGGAGAAGGAGAAGAAGGAGAAGAAGATGCAGGGAAGGAGAAGAAGGAGAAGAAGAAGCAGGGAAGGAGAAGAAGGAGAAGGAGAAGAAGCAGGGAAGGAGAAGAAGGAGAAGAAGAAGCAGGGAAGGAGAAGAAGGAGAAGAAGATGCAGGGAAGGAGAAGAAGGAGAAGGAGAAGAAGAAGCAGGGAAGGAGAAGAAGGAGAAGGAGAAGAAGAAGCAGGAAAGGAGAAGAAGGAGAAGAAGATGCAGGGAAGGAGAAGAAGGAGAAGGAGAAGAAGGAGAAGAAGAAGCAGGGAAGGAGAAGAAGGAGAAGAAGATGCAGGGAAGGAGAAGAAGGAGAAGAAGAAGCAGGGAAGGAGAAGAAGGAGAAGGAGAAGAAGCAGGGAAGGAGAAGAAGGAGAAGGAGAAGAAGAAGCAGGGAAGGAGAAGAAGGAGAAGAAGATGCAGGGAAGGAGAAGAAGGAGAAGAAGAAGCAGGGAAGGAGAAGAAGGAGCAGGGAAGGAGAAGAAGGAGAAGGAGAAGAAGAAGCAGGGAAGGAGAAGAAGGAGAAGAAGAAGCAGGGAAGGAGAAGAAGGAGAAGGAGAAGCAGGGAAGGAGAAGAAGGAGAAGAAGAAGCAGGGAAGGAGAAGAAGGAGAAGGAGAAGAAGAAGCAGGGAAGGAGAAGAAGGAGAAGAAGATGCAGGGAAGGAGAAGAAGGAGAAGAAGAAGCAGGGAAGGAGAAGAAGGAGAAGAAGAAGCAGGGAAGGAGAAGAAGGAGAAGAAGAAGACAGTGATGGAGTGGTCTGATGCAGTCAGTGTTTTCAGTAGTAGACAGTAGGAAAGTAACAGGTTGGTCAGACTGCGTTAAGAGAAAATACACTGTTTTCTGTACATTTATTTTTCAGGTCGAATGAAACCTGAAACCTGCAGAATGAAATGTGTTTCTGGATTTAATCAAAACATCTTCTGACCTGTTTTTCCTCCGGTCCTGCGGAGCTTCTTTGCTGCTCGAGTCTTATTTCTCGTAGCAGATGTTAATTTGCTCATCGTGTAAAATGTAAATGTTTCTAAAAGAGTTTTACACTCAAAATCATTTTCTTTCAAACTGAACCCTAAAACAGAACCGCACGTTTCCCGCCGCACTGCAAACGAAAGGAGGCGTGGCTTCATCAGCGGATACCGGAAGTGAAGTCATAATAAATTACTCCATTTCGGCGTTTGAGTTTAAACGAAATCATTTTAACACATTAAAATAACTTTTTGGGTATCACGCACAGTATTTGTAAAAGCTGTGAATAAAAGGGTTTTTGTTTTGCATTTTTCACTTCCGCATAGATGACGTAGACCAATCAGAGTAAGGTTTCTCATCCGGGCATTTTGCCATATTATCTCTCCTATCCAGCTAATATAGCAGTATAGTAAGTATAGTAATTTTTTTATAATCATAATTGTCTGTGTAATAATATGTTGATTGTAGCCAAGTTTTTTCTAAACACGTGTAGATTATTTTAAGCATCTCCTTGTTTTGAGACTTTTTAAATGATTTCAGAATTTTATTTCAATCCATGAAACAATAAAAAATGAACAGTGCCTTAAACTCACACTTGAATTGACCCCTCGACTGGATTGTAATTTAATTTGTCTTATTATTTACTTTACATTGTATTATTTTGAATTTTTTTTTTGATTATTTTATTTTATTATTTATTTCTTATTAAATTTAATTGTTATTGTTCTTGAGTTTATGATATGCTACTCGGATTTATTGTTAAATTAGTTAAACAGTGGAATAATAACTGCTTGTTTGTTATTTAAAAATTTAATAAACTGAAAAAAATACTTTTCCGCCATCTTGTGGTGTCATGACGGAATGACGACTTCGATACTGTACTGTATATTTATTATCTGTCTGTTTATGGTCTTAAAATGATTAAATGATAGACAGTGACCCACATTCATTTATTAAACTATTTAACAATATTAATACTTATTATTATACCAATTAATGTATTACTTTCATTGTAGGAATACAATATAACACTCATTATTATCAATTATATTGTATTAATTATATTATATATTCTAATAATTATACTTAAAATAATGAATATTAATAAAAGTGCACAAAAGTGACGCGATAAAAAACTCATCGTCTGGTCCGTATGATGAATTAATCCGTCAGACACTGGGGGGGGTAGATCAATGATATTTTTTTTAATATCCATTAATAATTTACACACAAGGAAACCCATTTCAAATGTATCTGTATATAAACAACATGAATTATAGAAAAATATTTTTTTCCTTTGTATATCTTTTCATCATTTTTCTTTCTTTTGTTTATATTTCTTTCTTGACTTTCTTTCATTTGTAAGTCTTCCTTTCTCCTGTTGTAGTTAATTTCCTTTGTGTCATCTTACTTTATTTTGTTCCTTATCTTATCATCCTTTGTCTTCTATCTTTCTTTGTGTCTCCTTCTTCACTCTTTCTTTCTTTTGTATATCTTTTCAACATCGTTCTTTTGCTCCTTTGTGTGTCTTTTCATCATCTTTCTTTCTTTTTTGACATTCTTTCTTTCTTTTGTCTGTCCTTTCATCATGTTTCTTTCTCTCTTGCCTTTCTTGCTTTCTTTCTTTCTTTCTGTCTTTCTTTCTTTCTTTCTCCATTTGTTCCTATCTTCCATCGATCTATCTATATATCCATCCATCCATGAGTTGTTTATATGAAGCACAATAGCATGAATGCAGGACTGTTGGATTTTATCATGTTTTGTTGACTGGAACAAATGAATCACATACTGTATGAATTATGTATCATGAGGCTGTTTGGTGAAAAAAAATAAAAATCTGTGTGTGCGTGCGTGCGTACATGCGTGCGAGTGAGTGTGTGGGTGTGTGTTGATGTATAAAAGTAAGAGAAAATCTCAGGATTTCTGTTCTGTGTTCTGCTCTTTAAATTCTGGAATAGAAATGCAGATGTGGAAAAGTCTGTACTTCATTTTAAACATCATTTTAAAAAATCAAACAATTTCGAAATATTATTATTATTATTATTAATATTATTATTATTATTATTTTAACATCATCAGACTTATTACCCCGTGAAAGATTCACTTTGTTGTTCAGTAAGATATCAACCTGAACTTCATCCATGTTCATGTAGAGCAGCTCAGCGTTATGCTAAACACACACACACACACACACACACACACACACACACACACACACCTTTATATGTAAGACAATAAATAAATAAATACATAAATGCAAAAAAAAAGTCAAAGCTTTACTTTGGCTTCAGTACCATAAAAAGGTGGAACAGAGCAGATCCCATGGCTCTGCACACATGTTCCTCAACCACTGGATAGGAGCGCACTAAATACTGCGCACACACACACACATGCACACACACACCAACACCCACACACACACACACACACACACACACACATATATCACAAATAAGAGAAAAATCTATACGCTTGTATTAATGCAACATTCATGTTAACCACGTATGTGTGTGTGTGTGTGTGTGTGTGTGTGTGTGTGTGTGTGTGTGTGTGTGTGTGTGTGTGTGTGTGTGTGTGTGTGTGTGTGTGTGTGTGTGTGTGTGTGTGTGTGTGTGTGTGTGTCAGTACCTCTAAAGTCAGACTGGCCTGTCTCTGAGCGTCTGCATGCTCCTGGTTGCCCATGGCGAATAGTAAATGGTGCACGGCTCCGAAGCGGATCAGTTCTTCAGACGTCTCACGCCTCTCCATGGCCAACATGCTGTTATATCGCACAACATTTTAATGAAAGATTAAAGCGGCATTATGTAACTTTTTTTGTTAAAGCAGAAATATAAATGTATCTGCAAATACTCAGTCGGAGCTCAGGGCTGTGTGTTGGAGTCGTGAGAGTCATTTATAGTCGCACTTTATCAGTGACTGAGACTGAACAGACCTGATACCTTAATTCCATCTGTTTTTCTGTTTGTCTATATATCTGTCTGTGTGCCTTTGTATCCTTCTATCTAGCTGTATTTCTGTCTCACCGTAAGGCTTTGGCTGCTGCCGCCTGCTGGATGAACAGCGGAAACATGTCATCCTTTTGTGCAGTTGCCAGATCTGTAGAAACGTTCAGAAATAAATCAGAATCATTTATAATATATCTTGAAACATCTAAAGATTATTCTTTTCCATAGTACAAGAAGAATGTGTGTGTATCATTTAGTGTAAAAATAATTAGATCATCCAGACTAATGGATATAAAGTTCAAATATATAATAAATATCATGTACAATTTTTGGCTTTGAATTAATCTAATTATAATTTGCGCTATATGTGGAAATGAGGGCATGGTAGAGCACTGGACTGTGAATAGAGAGTGGAGGAATCGAGTTGTAAGGATCACACGCCTGAGTCCTCAAGCTCTCCCCGATGGTGCGGAAACCCAGGAATGTTGAGGGTCTGTCTGTCTGAACTTACCTAGCTATCTGCTTATCTATCTGTTCATACACACTCTGCTTTGTGTGTTCGTCTCTCTTACGGCTTTCGTCCTGCTTCTTTTTATTCCTGTGCTGCTCACTATTAGAAAGCACACTCATTAATATAATTATGCACATCCTTACCACTTAATTCCTCCAGCTCTGCCATCCAGTCACAAATCAGCACTCGACCATGTCCCAACTTCCACATTATACTTTAATTTGCTGTGACATAACAATTTCCCATAACAGGATCAATAAAATCAATCAATCAATCAATCTATCTATCTATCTATCTGTCTGTCTGTCTGTCTGTCTGTCTGTCTGTCTGTCTGTCTGTCTGTAAAATATTTTTTTTAATGGTTAATTGCATAGACTGAATAAAACTGCAGATTTGTCTTCCTGTCTGAACGCAAGAAACAGGAAGTGATGACATACCTTGCAGGATCTTGTGTTTGTGAACCCCTTGGTTTTTCGGTTTGAGCAGATTGATCAGAGCGGGTAGTAGGGTGTCTCTCACGTC
Source organism: Silurus lanzhouensis (assembly GCA_039877035.1). Taxonomy (NCBI): domain Eukaryota; kingdom Metazoa; phylum Chordata; class Actinopteri; order Siluriformes; family Siluridae; genus Silurus; species Silurus lanzhouensis. Next base: position 500,457 of record JBCEWE010000133.1, read on the forward strand.
TGTGTGCTGTAGATATTTAATCAGCTCTATAGCTGGGAGATGAAGGACTCCATATTAACACAGGGAACACAGTTTTTTTTACACAGTCTGGTAAATAAAATCAGACTCACCTTCGTACTGCACCCCAAGATGGTACGAGCACAGCACATTTAATAATGGCTCCACAATAGCAGGATGAGCCGTCTTTACAATAGCCTGATGAACAAGTAAAGAGATTCCTGTTCACACAAGTGGTGCAGAGATAACAGATTTCAGATAGGACTACACCGGAGATTAATGATGCTGACTGGATATAACTATGATCAGCTAAGATTTTATTAAAGTGAACGTGAGTGTGTAAAATCTGATTTAAAACACTGCAAACTTGAAATGATAATGGAGAGTCTGGTCTGAGACAACACCTCAAACATTTAAGACTGCTTTTGTTTCCACATATGGAGTTAAAAACACACCCAGTTTTTGAGAACAACTGCTTTCATTTACACATATTCATTTTACATTTACTTTCATAGCATTTGAAAGCATTTCATAGCACTCAATTATTATTTCATTTATACAACTGATGGTAAAGGGCCTTGCTTGAGGACCCAGCAGTGGCAGCTTGGTCCTTCTAAGCTACCACGTCCTCAAATATTTGGAGTTAAAGACACCCACTTTCCGCATCTACAGTGTTCAAGGCAGTACAGTTACAACTACACAATTAATCCTGTGCTTTGGTATGATTTAGTACACAGATTACAGCACAGCCATGTTTTTAATTCAATTTATGGAAAGGAAGATCACCTCCCACTGGGTGTTCCATGAAAGCCATAGATGGTAAAGTGGGTGTGTATTTAACTCCAAATATGGAAATTATATCAGCTGGGACTGTGTGTGATTAAAAGAGCTTGACTACATTTCACAGTCAAATATCTCACTTTCTACTCAACTACATTTTGTGAAATACGTCGTTCGAATTGTGTGGTTGTAGATATACTGTGTGTTAAGTGTGTAGTGAGAGTGGTTTAGTTGTAGCTGTACTGTTTGTTGAGTGTGTAGTGTGAGTTGTGTAGTTGTAGCTGTACTGTGTGTAGAGCGTGTAGTGTGAGTTTTGTAGTTGTAGTTGTACTGTGTGTAGAGTGTGTAGTGTGAGTTGTGTAGTTGTAGCTGTACTGTGTGTAGAGTGTGTAGTGAGAGTGGTGTAGTTATACCTGTACTTTGTGTAGAGTGTGTAGTGTGAGTTGTGTAGTTGTAGGAGGGCTGTGGGTCAGCAGAGAGATGAGACTTGTATAAACCTGTGTTTGGTATAAGGGGTTTCCATGAGCCAGAGACTCGAGCAGACATGAAGCCGTGTGCTGTGTCTCCTCTGAGTCAGACTTTACTAAACACTGCACTATGGCCTTCACACCTACACACACAAACACACACACACACACACACACACACACACACACACACACACACACACACAATTAATTATTTATAATATATTGATTTATTTATTAAGTCTATTCTATACCATACGTGTGTGTATACCATAGCTTTCACAGATGATCTCCTTGTACTTGCGGCCAGCGTTCGAGATGATGCAGAGTAGACGCAGAGCTTCAGCTTTCTCCTCGTCGCCACTCTGCTTCTGATTAATGATCTCCAGGAGCGTCATCACACCTCCAACCTCCAGGAACTCCACCAGGTACTGCTGACTAAAACCAAAAAAGCATGTGTGTGTGTGTGTGTGTGTGTGTGTGTGTGTGTGTGTGTGTGTGTGTGTGTGTGTGTGTGTGTGGTGGGGGGGTGTTACTTGCTGGCAGCCGAGAGGAAGACTCCTAGAGCTTTAAGCTGAAGATGCAGACACATGTTGAACATGTAGCTGATGAAGTGACAGTGAAGAAAACGTCTCTTACTGCTGTGTATATTATAACAGAAAACGTGCTGAAAGAGAGAGAGAGAGAGAGAGAGAGAGAGAGAGAGAGACTAACACACAAAGAAAGAGACAGAAAGAAAGACAGTCAGACCACATAACAGAGAGACAAATATACACACTGACAGACAGAGACAGACAGAGATAAGGACAGACAGACAAACAGACACTGTGAGCGGGAAAGAGGCAAACATCCACACTGACAGACAGAGAGAGTGACAGGCAGAAAGAGACAAACATACAGACTGACACACAGAAAGAAAGAGACAGGCAGGCAGACAGGAAGAGACAGATAGAGAGAGAGAGAAAGAGAGACAGACAGAGTGATAAAGAGATAGATAGTAAGGCAGAAAGAGCGAGTCTGAGAGAAATATACAGACTGACAGAGAAAGAAAGACAGACAGACAGAAATATACAGACAGAAAGACAGAGAGAGAATAACAGAGACATACAGTGAGAGAAAGAAAGATATACAGCAATAATTGTGTGTGTGTGTGTGTGTGTGTGTGTGTGTGTGTGTGTGTGTGTGTGTGTGTGTGTGTGTGTGTGTATGCTGTAGAGGATACGTGAGCCTTATCCAGGCTGTGATGCGAGTGAGAAACAGACTGCCTGCCTGAGCAAACTGCAGCTCCAGTTCAGGACTGGTTTTCCCCGTGTTTTCCTGGAGGAATTTCTGTAGTATTCGCATGCGAGTACATTTATTCCCCTGATCCCACTCGCACAGGAAGTTCAGCACTCGACTACTTGCGGCTTTCTCTCTACTGCTGGACATGTTCACAGCACCACTGAGGAGAGACATGTTTACACCACCATCACCTCATCATCATCATCCTCACCATCATCTCAAAGAAGAGACACATTTACATCTTCATCATTTATTTTAGATTCATATATTAAAACTGTATTTAGTAAAATTCTTAATTTTTCACCCTAAACAAATATATGAAAACAAAAATATGAAAAACATGTGCAACTATAATCCTTATATCTGTATTCTGGGGTATACACCTGACAGTGTCATTATCATCATTGTTTTAATGTGAAGTTCCATTTTTAATCACTTCTATAGAGACTTCATTATTTTTAGCTCCCTTTATAAATTACTATAATTTTTAGATTATGATTTAGAGTTTAGAATTGGGAATAAATATTCATTCATTTTATGTATATGGTTACTTTTACACACACAAAAGAAATCTTATATACAGTACCAGTCAAAAGTTTGACCTTTACATCTTTTTCAAACTATGGACAATTAAACTATGACAGTGGACAGTGGAAAGTTTGTGTAAAATAACCAGCCTCAGAAACTGCCAAATTGCATAAATTATTCTTAAGAGGCAGACATATTTCAACATGCACTGATCAGAGAAGAACAGACACTTGAACTCCAAGAATCATTTATGTAATTTGGCAGTTTCTGAGGCTGGTTATTCTACTGAACTTATCTTCTGCAGCAGAGGTAGCTCTTGGTCTTCCTTATCTTAAATTTTTTGGATTGACTGACTGTAATTTCTTAAACTAATGATGAATTGTCTTTTCTCTTTACATAACTGAGTGTTTCTTGAAATATTATGGATTTGTACAGTAGTTGTAGTAGAACTAATATGGCTATTGACTTTGTACTCACCCTTTCCTCAGCACAAGCCAACTGATGGTCTAAAGTAAGGAGGGAAATAAATATCACAAATAAACTCTTGATAAAGCAGAACTGACTACCTCGTAAATCTGATAAGAGAATGCTATTTTTTTTACTACATAATTCCATACATGTTCTTTCATAGTTCTTTTTCACATGTTCTTTTCAGCACATTCGTTTCTGCACATTTTATGCGTCATAAAAACAAAGCAAATGTTTCTTGATCCTAACATTACACCGAAAAATAAATGTCTGTTTTTTTGTTTTGTTTTTTTAAAAGAGAAATAAGAATTAAAAAAATACCTGTAAATGTTCACCAAATCTGAGCTGAGACTCGGAAATATATTCTGTCGCTAGGCAACGACTCCAAGCATTCACGCCTACGGTGTCCACAGTAGGACATAAATCTCATATTACCCGCTTACCTTTTGCCCATGCAAAGGCAAACGGTAAGAGTAATACTTTCGATGCTTTTTGACCACAGTTGCACTATTGCACAATTAACAGCATTAAAGAGTCATACATGCAGAATACTTATGAATCTTTAATACAAACCACTTAATCAACTCTATTTGTCTTTTGTAATATAGGGGAAAATTATTAATCGCTAGACTTAGAGAGTCGATTCATGCTTGAACGGACTGCGGTTAAGCCAGCCGCGTCTTGAAAATACACGGTTAAGCCAGCCGCACTTTGTTTTAGTGTTGCGCGTCTACTCGTGCACTTACGGTACGGGTGGTGGGAGCGGTCAAAATACACGTGAAGACGCTTCAGAAAGGCGTTTCCGTTATAAAAAAAAAAGACTCAGTGCATCATGTTCCACCATTCAAACACTCACAAAACATTTTTCTTTATAGGTTTGCTCAATCTTTCAAATAAATCTAATTTACAGTGTCCCTGTCTATGACTCAGTTAATTTTCAACTCATTTTACTGTGGAGTTTTGGAGAAAACTAAAGGCAAAATCACTCCATGCATCACTGCATTATCAATCATGTTCCATATTCAAACACCCATAAAACAGTTTTCTTTATAGGTTTGCTCAATCTTTCACAGAATTCCTATTTAGACTCTCCCTGTCTATTATTTTATAAAATTTCAACTCATTATACTGTGGTGTTTTGGAGAAAACTAAAGGCAAAATCACTCCAAACCTCAGGTGCATTTTCAATCATATTCCATATTCAAACACTCATAAAAGATAATTTTTTATAGGTTTGCTCAATCTTTCAAATTATTCTTATTAACAGTGTCCATGTCTATTATTCCTTTAATTTTCAACTCATTTTACTGTGGAGTTTTGGAGAAAACTAAAGGCAAAATCACTCAAGCATCACTGCATTATCAATCATGTTCCATATTCAAACACCCATAAAACAGTTTTCTTTATAGGTTTGCTCAATCTTTCACAAAATTCCTATTTAGACTCTCACTGTCTATTACTCTCTTAATTTTCAACTCATTTTACTGTGGAGTTTTGGAGAAAACTAAAGGCAAAATCACTCCAAGCATCACTGCATTATCAATCATGTTTCATATTCAAACACTCATAAAACATAATTCTTTATAGGTTTGTTCAATCTTTTAAATTATTCTTATTAACAGTGTCCCTGTCTGTTATTCCTTTAAATTTCAACTCATTTTACTGTGGAGTTTTTAAGAAAACTAAAGGCAAAATCACTCAAAACCTCAGGTGCATTTTCAACCATGTTTCATATTCAAACACTCATAAAACAATTTTCTTTATAGGTTTGCTCAATCTTTCACAGAATTCGTATTAAAACTCTTCCTGTCTATTATTTTATTAAATTTCAACTCATTATACTGTGGAGTTTTGGAGAAAACTAAAGGCAAAATCACTCCAAACCTCAGGTGCATTTTCAATCATGTTCCATATTCAAACACTCATAAAAGATAATTTTTTATAGGTTTGCTCAATCTTATAAATTATTCTTATTAACAGTGTCCATGTCTATTATTCCTTTAAATTTTCAACTCATTTTACTGTGGAGTTTTGGGGAAAACTAAAGGCAAAATCACTCCATGCATCACTGCATTATCAATCATGTCACATATTCAAACACACATAAAACAGTTTTCTTTATAGGTTTGCTCAATCTTACAAATTATTCTTATTTACAGTGTCCCTGACTGTTATTGTCTTAATTTTCAACTCATTTTACTGTGGAGTTTTGGAGAGAACTAAAGGCAAAATTACTCACAGCATCACTGCATTTTTTATCATGTTTCATATTCAAACGCTCATAAAAACATTTTTCTTTATAGGTTTGCTCAATCATTTAAATAATTTTTATTTAAACTCTCCCTGTCTATTACTCTGTAAAATTTCAACTCATTTTACTGTAGAGTTTTTGAGAAAAGTAAAGCCAAAATTACTCCAAGCATCACTGCATTTTCAAACATGTCACATATTCAAACATTCATTAAACATTTTCCTTTATAGGTTTGTTTAATCTTTTAAATGATTCTAATTATCAGTGTCTCTGTCTATTATTCTTTTAAATTTCAACTCATTTTACTGTGGAGTTTATAAGAAAAGTAAAGGCAAAATTACTCAAAACATCAGGAGCATTTTCAATCATGTTCCATTCAAACACTCATTAAACAGTTTTCTTTATAGGTTTGCTCAATCTTTCAAATAATTTTTATTTAAACTCTCCCGTTCTATTAATCTGTTAAATTTCAACTCATTTTACCGTAAAGGCAAAATCACTCTAAACATCAGTGCTTTTTCAATCATGTTCCATATTCATACACTCATAAAACAATTTTCTTTAGAGGTTTGCTTAATCTTTTAAATAATTCTTATTAAAGAACTCCCTGTCTATTATTCCTTTAGATTTTGACTCATTTTACTGTACAGTTCTTAAGAAAAGTAAAGCCAAATTCACTCTATACATCAGTGCATTTTTATCATGTTCCATATTCAAACTCTCATAAAACATTTTTCTTTATAGATTTGTTTAATGATTCAAATAATTCTTATTTATGGTGTCCCTGTTTATTATTCTGCAAAATTTCAAGTAATTTTACTGTACAGTTTTTGAGAAAAAGTAAAGGAAAATCACTCCAAGCATCACTGCATTTTCAATCATCTTCCATTATCAAACACTCAAAAAACAATTTTCTTTATAGGTTTGCTAATTTTTTTTTACATTTTTCATATTTAGAGTCTCCCTGTCTATTATAGTCTTAAATTTCAAGTGATTTTACTCCAGAGGTTTTGAGAAAAGTGAAGGCAAATTCACTCCAAACCTCAGTGCATTTTCAATCATGTTCCACATTCACACTAAAGACAGAAACAGACAGAGAGTGAGACAATCTAAATAAGAAAAATTTGAAAGATTTAGCAAACCTATAAAGAAACCTTTAAATGAAAATATTAATATTTTATGAGTGTTTGAATGTGGAACAAGATTGAAAATGCACTGAGGTTTGGACTGATTTTGCCTTCACTTTTCTCAAAATCTCTAGAGTAAAATGACTTGACATTTAAGTCTATAATAGAGAGTGAGACCCTAAATAAGAATTATTTGAAAGATTGAGCAAACCTTTAAAGAAAAATGTTTCATGAGTGTTTGAATATGGAACGTGATTGAAAATGCAGTTATGCTTGGAGTGATTTGGCCTTTATTTTTTTTTTTATCTCTACAGTAAAATGACTTGAAATTTAATAGAGTAATATAAAGAGACACTATAAATAAGAAAAATGTAAAGAATTAAGCAAACCTATAAAGAAAATTTTTCTTCTTTAGTGTTTGAGTGTTTGAATATGGAACATGATTGAAAATGCACCTGAGGTTTGGAGTGATTTTGCCTTTACTTTTCTCCAAAACTCCACAGTAAAATGAGTTGAAATTTAAAGGAATAACAGACAGGGACACTGTTAATAAGAATAATTTAAAAGATTGAACAAACCTATAAAGAATTATGTTTTATGAGTGTTTGAATATGAAACATGATTGATAATGCAGTGATGCTTGGAGTGATTTTGCCTTTAGTTTTCTCCAAAACTCCACAGTAAAATGAGTTGACAATTAACTGAGTCATAGACAGGGACACTGTAAATTAGAAGTATTTGAAAGATTGAGCAAACCTATAAAGAAAAATGTTTTGTGAGTGTTTGAATGTGGAACATGATGCACTGAGTCTTTTTTTTATAACGGAAACGCCTTTCTGAAGCGTCTTCACGTGTATTTTGACCGCTCCCACCACCCGTACCGTAAGTGCACGAGTAGACGCGCAACACTAAACAAAGTGCGGCTGGCTTAACCGTGTATTTTCAAGACGCGGCTGGCTTAACCGCAGTCTAGAAAACGGTACAACCCGTAGTACTGTATATAGTTTTAATAAAAAAGAGTAGCAAAGTATATATATGGTAAAGTATTTTTTTTAATAAACCAAATCTTACACAAACTAATATATCTATCTATCTATAGAATAGCCTTTATTTGTCACATATACATTAAAGCACAGTGAAATTCTTTCTTCACATATCCCCGCTATCTATCTATCTATCTATCTATCTATCTATCTATCTATCTATCTATCTATCTATCTATCTATCTATCTACACACATTTATTCAGATAAACATTTGTTCTATCTAGTTTATTATAATTGTCTTTACCCAACCTTTTTTTAGTAGTCTGTTAATTTACACAAACAAGAATAAAATGCTAATCTATTAACCACATATGCTTGAGACTGTGGTTTCACACTGATCTTTCACAATGATGATTTGTCCGCTGCAGTGTCAGCATGGTAGGCTGCAGTATAACTCATTATATAAAAAAAGATATTTTGTTATAGTTATTTATAATGTCATGTTGATTGTTTCTCTCATAAACGGAATGCCAATAGACACAAGTTGCTTCGAAGCCTGGAAGGAAAGGCTCCATGTCTGTTCCCAAGTGAATAAGATGGTTGGTTTTTAATTCTCTTACTTTTTAGCATCCTGGACCTTTTGAATTTCCTGAAATGAAAGAGTCGGAGTGGAGTACATACAGCACAAAAGAAATGTCAAAGAAATATACAGATAAACAATAAAACTTATACAAGCTCATCTTTAATCTTTACTTGATCAACTAAAATGGCTCTGAAGTTTGAGCTGCAAATACAAAGTTAAATTAACAGGTCACCCAAACTTGTGGTTTGGGAATGAAGGATATTTTGGAGTGTGATTACCTCCGTAAGAGCACTTTTAAGCTTCTCATAGGATTTGTCCAGTTCGTCATTAATGATTACAATGTCGAAGATGCCTGGTTCCTTACCTGCAGAGAGACCGAGAGAGAGAGAGAGAGAGAGAGAGAGAGAGAGAGAGAGAGAGAGAGAAAGAAAGAGGGGCAGGAAAAAATTTTAACTGTTATGTCAGATAACTGGAAAAACACCACGTCATGCAGTTAAAGACAAATAATAATAACATGGTTGGTGTGATAAAGCAGCATTACTGTTAGTCTCCTACAACAGCACGTCCCATAAAGCATTTTACCCTGGGCACTGTGTATACTGGGTAGTGGCTTAAAGTTCAGGTGAGGTGTGAGTTAACTTATACATTTACATTTACATTTGTGGCATTTAGCGGACACCCTTATCCAGAGCGACGTACAAAAGTGCTTTGAGTCTCTAGCAATGAATAAATCTACACTGGTACGCCAGATTACAAACTTAATATGAATATAACTTTTGAATTCTACAAGGCAAACTTGGAAAGTGCTAATTTATAGGGTGAAGATGCTAAATGAATGAATGCTGAATTTGCTGAATGAGTTGAGGCACTGAAAAAGAAAACCCTGAAACCAGGAGGTAACACTAACAGTTTCAATATTAGTAGAGATCCAGCACAGATGTAAGTTTTTCGTTCCTACTGCACACTTCACTGCTGTCACACTATCCTCATACATGTCCTGCACCACCCTCACATGCTTCTCTGACACACCTGACTTCCTCATACAATCCCACAACTTCTCTCTCGGCACCCTGTCGTACACTTTCTCTAAATCCACAAACACACAATGCAGCTCCTTCTGACCTTCTCTATACTTCTCCATCAACATTCTCAAAGCAAATAATGCATCTGTGGTGCTCTTCCTCAGCATGAAACCATACTGTTGCTCACAGATGGTCATCTCTTATCTCAGACTGGCTTCCACTACTCTTTCCCATAACTTCATGGTGTGACTGATCAACTTTCTTCCCCTGTAGTTACTGCAGGTCTGCACCACTTCACCCACCCCGAGCCCCTGTCTGACCTCTTCCCTGAATCTCACACTACACTCTTCCTCCTTCAGTTTCCACCATCTTATTCGTCTTTCAGTCCTCACTCTCCTTCTCTTCTTCTTCACCTCCAAACCATCCTACAGACCACCATCAGATGCTGTCTAGCTACACTGTCCCCTGCCAACACCTTACAGCACCTTTGCCAGCAATTGCAGCCTTTAGTCTTTTTAGGTATGATGCAACAAACTTTGCACACATAGATTGGGGAATTTTCTGCCATGGCAAATCCTCTCAAGATCAGTCATGTTGGATGCAAAAAAATGAAAGAAGTGAAGGGGGTCCGAAATCCTTCTGAATGCACTGTATGCATGTCAAAACAAATAGCCTTCGGTTACAGCATTTTTTTTTTGTCTATTTATTTATGTATGTATAATTTGAGGTTTACTGAGCTCCATGTCGATACGGGCTGCTTCCAAACGTTTCTGTAGACTTTCTTCTGTCTCGGTCTGCCTGTCTCTGAGACGTTGCTCCTAAAATAAAAAATAAAATAAAATACAAGATTTTTTTATTATTTTAATATAATTTCAACTATATTAACTATAACAAATAACTCCACATGCCTAAAGTAAACAATTAAATCTAGGTTCTCTAATTACCTTTTTTCATTTGCTCATTTTCAACAAAATCATATGAAACAACCATAACATTTAAGTCTTACTAGGATCTCCATGGACGGAGGCTGGATAGAGATATAGATGGGGTTTAAGTCAGTCTGCTTGATGTTTTTGACCCCTTGAAGATCGACGTCCAGAATGCAGATCAGGTTCTGGGCCTGAACATCCTCTATGGCTGATTTACTATCAGGAGAAGTGAATTGATTCATTTATAAAAGAACATGCTGATAAAATACCTTTACATTCTGATGCTTTATCTAATGTAAAAACATCTGTTAATATTATGCTATATTGAAGCATGTTTATGTGTATTTAACAATCAAAAATAAAATGGTGATAATTGATGTGTAGGAATATGATACACCATAAGGACAAAAGTTTTCCAGCCATATATGTTTCTTTCCCGAATTGTTACCAAAAAATTGGAGGCTCACAAATGTATAAGATGTTTTTGGATCTGCTGGATTGAAATGATCTTGAGTCTCCTGCTATATAGAGCTCTGACATCAACCCCATTGAACACGTTTGAGATAAAATGGAATAATGACTGCACCCCACACCTCTTCACCTGACCCTACTGCACATCAGTACCTGACTGTACGTACAAATTAATGGTGAATATGTAACGTGCAAAGAGTCACGTGTCACTTCAGCGGTTTGCAGTAGCTGAAGCTATAGGGAGGTGCTAGCTTAGTGGGTAAGGCTTTTTTGGATCCGACTTTAGATCTGAAGATCATGAGTTCAAATACCAGCCATACCAAGCTGCCACTCCTGGGACCCTGAGAGAGGCTAATTAACCCTATAGCTCCTGAGTTGTTTGGATAAGATAATAGTAAGTCGCTAAAAGGGAAAAGGCGTCTGCCAAATAACTTAATTGTAAATTGTAATTGTTGGGGAAAGTCTTTAATCCAAGCAGTTAGTCCTGAAGCAGTGGCTCAGTCAAACATAAATAATATCCACCTAGATAGATAGATAGATAGATAGATAGATAGATAGATAGATAGATAGATAGATAGATAGATAGATAGATAGAGATAGATAGATAGACAGACAGACAGACAGACAGACAGACAGACAGACAGACAGACAGATAGGATGAAGTTTTACCTGGTTCCATACATATTTCCTAAAAAATCTGCATTCTCGATAAAATCTCCATTATCAATGCCCTCCTGCATCTTCTCCCGGGTGGTGAAGTGGTAATCTGTGGAGGTGAGCAGATGGTGGATTACTGTTAGGACATGGAGGATTAATTAAGATGTTATACCATCTCTGTAATGTGGTGATTTCTCCCAACAGCCAAGGGTAGAAGTATGACCTAAAAAATCCACAGGGTGATACACAGAGCACAAAAAAGCCAGGCAAATGCTCAAGTACAAAAATAACACAAGACACACACAATTCAACAGGGGAAGTGAATGTTATAGTTCTTACATTGATACATTGAGAAAAATAAGTTTCTGAACACCCTGCTATTTTGCAAGTTCTCCCACTTAGAAATCATGAAGGGGTCTGAAATTGTCATCGTTGGTGCATGTCCACTGTGAGAGACATAATCTAAAAAAATCCAGAAATCACAATATATGATTTTAAAACTATTTATTTGTATGATACAGCTGCAAATAAGTATTTGAACACCTGTCTATCAGCTAGAATTCTGACCCTCAAAGACCTGTTTGTCTGCCTTTAAAATGTCCACCTCCACTACATTTATTATCCTAAATTAGATGCACTTGTTTGAGGTCGTTAGCTGCATAAAGACACCTGTCCACCCCATACAATCAGTAAGAATCCAACTACTAACATGGCCAAGACCAAAGAGCTGTCCAAAGACACTAGAGACAAAATTTTAACCTCCACAAGGCTGGAAAGGGCTACAGGGAAATTGCCAAGCAGCTTGGTGAAAAAAGGTCCACTGATGAAGCAATCATTAGAAAATGGAAGAAGCTAAACATTACTGTCAATCTCCCTTGACGGACTGGGGCTCCATGCAAGATATCACCTTGTGGGGTCTCAATGATCCTAAGGAAGGTGAGAAATCAGCCCAGAACTACACAGGAGGAGCTGGTCAATGATCTGAAAAGAGCTGGCACCACTGTTTCCTAGGTTACTGTTGGTAATACACTAAGACGTCATGGTTTGAAATCATGCATGGCACGGAAGGTTCCCCTGCTTAAACCAGCACATGTCCAGGCATGTCTTGAGTTTGCCAATGACCATTTGGATGATCCAGAGGAGTCATAGGAGAAAGTCATGTGGTCAGATGAGACCAAAATAGAACCTTTGGGTCATAATTCCACTAAAAGTGTTTGGAGGAAGAAGAATGATGAGTACCATCCCAAGAACACCATCCCTACTGTGAAGCATCATGCTTTGGGGGTGTTTTTCTGCACATGGGACAGGGCGACTGCACTGTATTAAGGAGAGGATGACCGGGGCCATGTATTGCAAGATTTTGGGGAACAACCTCCTTCCCTCAGTTAGAGCATTGAAGATGGGTCGAGGCTGGGTCTTTCAACATGACAATGACCCGAAGCACACAGCCAGTATAACCAAGGAGTGGCTCTGTAAGAAGCATATCAAAGTTCTGGCATGGCCTAGCCAGTCTCCAGACCTAAACCCAATAGAGAATCTTTGGAGGGAGCTCAAACTCCGTGTTTCTCAGCGACAGGCCAGAAACCTGAGTAATCTAGAGAAGATCTGTGTGGAGGAGTGGGCCAAAATCCCTCCTGCAGTGTGTGCAAACCTGGTGAAAAACTACAGGAAACGTTTGACCTCTGTAATTGCAAACAAAGGCTACTGTACCAAATATTAACATTGACTTTCTCAGGTGTTCAAATACTTATTTGCAGCTGTATCATACAAATAAATAGTTAAAAAATCAAATATTGTGATTTCTGGATATTTTATTTTTTAGATTATGTCTCTCACAGTGGACATGCACCTACGATGACAATTTCAGACCCCTCCATTTCTGAGTGGGAAACCTTGCAAAATAGCAGGGTGTTCAAATACTTATTTTCCTCACTGTATATACACAGTGGCTGTCAAAAGTTTGGAAACAGTTAGTCTTTAACAGTTTTTGAGACACATGCATGTTTCTTTTGTTTTTAATGCAACAAAGTATGTAAAAGGCAAATACACAAAAGAATTGGACAATCAAATGACAGGATGAAAGTGTGGAGCGAAGAGTCCAGATTTGACATTTTTTATATTAGCAGACTGCCTCAGACCCACAGTCAAACAAGGAGGTGAAAGCTTAATGGTTTGGGTTTGTTTCAGAGCAGGGAAGGTGAAAGCAAACCACCATGGCTGCCATTCAATACTTTAACACCATGCAGTTTCATGCAGACTGCGGCTCATTGGAACCAACTTCACCATACAACAAGACATTGGCCAAAGCATCTGTCCAAGCTCTGTGAGGGTTATTTATAGAGCAAACAGTTGCCTGGAACTGGATCACAATGTCAGAAAGAAATCTTCAACAATTAAAGAACACCTTTGGCAAGTTTTACAAGAAGCATAGCAAAGAATTTCAGCTTAATGTTTGGAGAAACAAACTATCCAGATGCTAAGAATGTATGAAGGTGTTATTCATGATAAGGGAGGATTTTTCAATTAAAATAAAATGTAACGATTTATTATGTTTTTATACCATCTGTTGTTGCATATTAAAGAAAAGGAACATGCATGTATCTACCAAATATAATCAAAGTTTAGGTGTTTTTAAACTTTTGGCAGGGATACTGAGGGGGCTATTTTCAAAAAGCCTTTTACTCCAAAGTGCATACTGACGTTGATGAAATCTTCCAAAGCAAAACTTTGCATGCCAAATTCTCTTACAATTTTTTTGGAATCAAGAAAGATGAAAGTAACCCCCCATCACTCTGTCGTCATGGATCGGACTATTTTGAGATTTCTGAAATCAAATCTACACCTTGAGACGATAAAGAGGACAGGACGCCTGCTACAGGCAGTAACGTCGCCCCCAGAAGCATTGGGAGACAATTCAGTCCTATAGAGAAACAACAAAGGGGACAAAATATGTCAAATTTTTACCCCACTGTTTTTTAGACACAGTTCACTTGGGAGTAAGAAGAAGCAACCCTACATTGTCAGTGTCTTGCAAAATGCAACCCACTGGGATTGAAAAAGGGAATCATACATTTTTAAGATCACACAGCTGGGTCCAAAATTCCTTGGTCCTGGTTTAGGAGTCAATGTTTAATTGTATGAGAACTCACAAAATTAATTATTAATCTAAATGTCCTTTTTTTTTTTTTTTTTTTTTTTTTTGCTGTTTCTTAAAAGAATTATGGAGTTTTATTTGAGAAATTAAAACAATTCTTGGAACTCAGATGTTTAGACCCAGCTGTAAGATAATAGCCTTGTTATTCTTTACTATACAATGTCATTGTTTTTCTGTTTATTTTAATCAGTGGTGGACAGAAACCAACTAAATATCATTTGTTACTGTACTTAAGAAGTTTTTTCGCATATCTCTACTTTACCCAAGTATTTCCATTTGGGGAGACTTTTGCTTAAACATCATTACATTCAAAGTCAAATATTTTACATTTTACTCAGCTACATTTCACGAAATCAGTCGATTTCCAGTGCAGCTTAAAAGGCTCATTTAAAAGACTTTAAGGATTTAGATGTTGTAGGTATCTTATGGCTGCAATTAGCCAATGAGTTGTTTTGTTCTTGGTTCTGAGAGTTTGATAAATTATGCACAATGATGTGAATTTAATTGAGCAATAAATGCATTTAGGGTGATATTTATACATGAAATCAAGCTCTCAGAAATGTCTCCAAATCTGTGGACTGCTCTGAGAACATGTTTTATTCATCCAGTGTCAGTAGCTGAAGCAGAGAGGAGCTTTTCAAAGCTGAAACTAATCAGTGGGAAAATGTGGGGTCTTGGTGTAGTTCACCCAGGGAGTCATTCATGACAGAACCACCATTGCCGGTTGGTGGCATCTACTTATCACCAACATACAGTTCAGCATCAGGTCAACAGCAAGCAGAACATTTTGAGAGGAATAAATAATGGAAGAAACTCCTGACTCGAACTTGCCACAGCACCCATGACCTTATTTGCACGATTTTCTTGAGTTGTTGAAAAGATGGTTCTGGGCTCATGATAATTTATTAGATATCAATTAGTGTTTGATTCATTAATATTATTCTATTAATAGATTGATGTGCTGAGAGAAACATAAGAGTTTCACATAAGCTGAGTTGATTAAGCAAAGAGTCTTGTGAAAAATTATAAAAGGATATCATTTTAATAAGCCATATTTAATAAGCCATGATAATTCATAGTACTTGTATCCTTAAGTACATTAAAGGCAAATACTTTTGTATTTTCACTCAAGTGAAAGTTTAAAGGGAGCACATTTACTTTTACTGAAGTAAAATTTACAAAGTGTATCCCTACTTTTGCTCACTCTTTGTTTACTTTCTCCACCACTGATTTTAATTCAGTTCACTGGTAAATCCATAGTGCTGAATGGGACAGATTTACCTCTTCCATTCTCTTCTCCAGGACGAGGATTCCTGGTTGTATCTGCATAACAAAGGATCAGTGTCTTGACATTCATTAATTCATCAAAACCAGTAAAAATCTCATCACTTCATTCATTCATTTCCATTTACTTAGTAATGATTGCAGTCACAACAGGCCAAAGATTCTAGCTCCAACTGGATTCCAAGCAGTTGCCATGTCCCCTGGTAATGATCCATGAAAAAACCCAAGCTATTTTAACTGGTTCTTCTTGATTTGGAAAAGTATCAGTTCTACTCCAATTTCTGTCACTTGATTTTCCAATTTCTGTCACTTGCACTCACAACCTTATTTACTCATGAAGGCCGGTACTTCCTGTCAAAGTGCATGCAGCCTTATGCTGCCATTTGCTGGCATGTTACAAAACTAGTTTTGAAACTTTTTGATAACACATATTTGTATAACTTTGCAGAGTAAAACCTTTTATCCAGTCCAATTGCTGTAATATATCTGGTTTAATCACATCCTCTCCTGTCATTTTGCTGCATATCTATTACCACACTTACTATTTTTCAACCCCAGAGATAGTGTTATCTGATCATGCCCACTGAGCTTCTACTGCTCATTAATTTTTTCCAAAGGAGGTCAGAATTTTCCCATGCGTACCTCTTGGCTCGTTTAACCCAATTTCACCTCTCCTCATATCTACAATCTCATCCTAATCAACCACCCTAAAGTCCCCCACTCACCCTGTGGATTCTATAGGAAGAACCTTCAAGCAATTGCCCCAAAATTACCAATTTCTCCACAGAAATAAGTCAGAAGTTTCATTCTTAAAATATACAGCTTCATAAAAGCAATTTACGTGTTTTCTACCTTACTGCCTGGCTTTCAACCTGGGACTCCATGCACAATTCTATGGAAACTCCAGAATATGAGAGGCACCAACCATGGTGGAGATGTTTAGTACTAGAGCCCCTAATGTGTGTGGATGTAAGACAGATTATAGCTAATATATGTATTCCCAGCTAATAATAATTTTAGTGCTTTTATACCGAGGTCTATCACAACCATGCTGTATGGGTTCTGGTAGCTCTAAGATGTTAAACTTTTTCAAGGGGGATTTTAACTTTAGTGTATGTTTTACATTTTCAGGTTTGACAGTGGTGGCTTTTGTACCATGGCATTCATGTAGTAAGAAATGAATACTTGAACCTGAGAGTAAATGAAGAGCTGAATTAATTTGTACTTTGGCAAATTAAATCTGGCATTAATCTTATTAAATCAATCTATTTATATTAAAAACATTGCCACACCATATGTGCCTGTCAAAACATAGCTATTGGCTAGTTTCTGAAGAAGTCATGTAACAGATCTTTGTTTCCGTTCTAAGTGCTTTTCTGACCTACTGAGGGTTTAGTAAGCTTGTTTAGATGATGGTATAAGGACGGCTTAGACATAATTAAAGGCTTCATATGCCACCGTTGCTTACGGGAGACACTGAATCCAAACACTCCCTCATATTCCAGCATCAGCCTCTTGAGTAGAGTGCTTTTCCCTGCTCCCGATGGGCCACTCAGAACCACAGGCCTCGGTCCTGGCATCTGTGAAACGAATAAAACTATTGCATATAGTGAATTAACTACTAGGCAAGGAGACACATTGTGCAAAAATTCACATATGTAACTCACAGTGGAATTTTATTTGTCAAATATGATACAGCAGCCCTGAATCAGATAGGATCCATAGTGGCCAAGAGTGGCCATCAACAGTGGCCAAACTTGATCAATCCCCTAATGCCTTAACAGTTAAGCCTGGTAGCACCACACACCATGCTGGTGGCATCACACCACAAGAATGTGCTACTGGTGCTACCAGATAAACAAGTGCCAAAAGGGCATTTTGGAATCATATATGGTCTTCAGTAAGAGATTCCAGCCACTATGAAGAAGTGTTCTGGCAACAGTGGATTCAGTCTCGCCATCTGGGAAAAAGAGCTAAAATAGTAATTTGGGATACATTATGAAGATGCATTTTGGCCATTGGGGTTGCATTCTGACAACCATGGTTCCAGTCCAGTCCATTGGGGATACATTCTGACTATTGAAAATGCATTTTGGCAATTATGGTCACAGCCTAGCTTTCAGGGACACATTCTGGCAATTGGTGATACAGTTTGGCCATTGAGGATACATTCTGGCTCTTATGAATATAAAACATTCTGGCTATTAGGATACATTCTGGTCATTGAGAATGCAATCTGGCAATTATGGTTACAGTTTAGCTTTCAGGGATACATTCTGGCAATTGGCAATACATTTTGTCTAATAGGAATACATTCTGGTAATTATAGTTACAGTCTTGCTTTAAGAAGATAAAATTTGACCATTGGGGATACATTTTGGTTATTGAGAATACATTCTGGCAATCATGGTTACAGTCTAGCCTTCAGACATACTTTCTGGCCATTGGGGATACATTCTGGCCAATGAGACTATATTAAGGTCATCAAGAATGCAGTCTGGCCATTATAGTTATAGTCTACATACATTCTGGCCAGTAAAGATACATTTGTGATAAATACTGAATACCGTCTTGCTGCCTGGGACACATTCTGACCATCGGCAGACATTATTTTGACTTGTTAATAAATTCATTTCAGAATACCTTTTGTTATGAATCTAATTTGCACAGGGATGTAATAACAGAAACATAGATTTGAAACACACATTTGAGGTAAAAACAGATTAAAATAACATGCTTTAAACCTGCTTACTGATGGCAGCATATTACCATAAACTGTATAAAGTCTGATCTGTATCTGGTTCAAAAGGGGCTGTAGGACAATCCACAGTGTTGGATACAGATACACAGAAACACAGAGGGGTGTCCAATCACCAGACATAGCATGCCCTATAAAGTCACATTGATCCACAATCCAGTTTAAAACATACTTAAGGAGTCAAGTTGGGTTAACAGAGAGGATTAGAGACCGGCAAGGCAGCAGAAGTAGCCGAGTGACCTCTTTATTCTATTATGACACTGTTATGACAATAAACTAAGTTAAGAAATTCAATTATTTTAGATGTTTTCGTACTATTGTTGTTCTTATGAAGTGATAAGGCTTTGAAAAATGGCTTTAAAAAATATTTGTAGGTTTCATGATAATATAGTCCAGATAAACATGTGCTATGTATTCAACCATACAGCACATAGGTATTATTATTAGTAGTAGTAGTATTATTATCATCATCATGAAGACATTATATAGTGTAATCAAAGGGGTTTGATATAAAAATGAGTATAAGATTACACTTCTTACCTTGTCAGTGTTGTGCAGGTGCAGTGTGTCTGTGTGTGTGTTTGTGTGAGTAACCCTCAGACTCAATGCTCATCTTATTTACAACCACAATAAGCCCGCCTCCTGGATGTTTGAGCCAATCAGAACCCAGACATTTATAACAGCACTGTATTTCACTAAGATTATCTATCTATCTATCTATCTATCTATCTATCTATCTATCTATCTATCTATCTATCTATCTATCTATCTATCTATCTATCTAACTAACTAACTAACTAACTGTGTCACACAGTCTGTCTGTGGGAGGGATTTTCCAGCTTTATGGACTTGGTCATCAGTCTGTCTGTCTGTCTGTCTGTCTGTCTGTCTCTTTCTTTCTTTCTTTCTTTCTTTCTTTCTTTCTTTCTTTCTTTCTTTCTTTCTTTCTTATATAACTTCAGCAGGTGAGTGAGCTGTTCTCAATCATGGGATTAAATGACAGAGCATTACCAAGCACGACAGAGCTTATCCAACCAACCCCCCCATACACACTACATCTTTTCCTGTATCATAAACACTGACACTGAGGACTCCTTCCACCAGTGTCACGTGTTAATGTTTAAATGACGTGTCACCTGTGCCAGTCCCTGCCAGTTGCTATAGAAACGTCACTGATAATGTATCTGAAAGAGCGCATTAATAAAAAGCTATTCAACTGAGAAACACACAAACACAAAGAATCACAAATAAACACCACTATGATGAAACATGTGCATGTTTATTTACACGTCATTAATATCAGATTAAAACTATTAAAAGTGCTTAATCGCTCCAACGTTCAGTACGTACATGAACAAAACTATAGCGCTACACGCCGTACTCAAGAAAACTCACATCTTATGTTTAAAATAAGTAACAAAGCATAGTTACGATATTTAGTCATGGGCTCAGAGCTGGTTTGTTTGTAAATTTTTTCTCAGTTAAGTCTCTGCCGAGAATCTTGGCTCCGCTACCTGGCCTCGTCTTCACCGTTGTCCATCTTGTCAGACTCGTGACCTCCACGTGGCTTCCACTGTGACTCACTTGATTAGCTCTCATTTTTAGCTCTCAATTTGAACACTCTAAACTCAAGACTGCTAGTAATATCATACAATGAAGAAGAAAGGAGTAAATATTCGGGTGTCATCTTAATTAGGTCGTAAGGCTACCAGGATACGCATTTAAAAGAAAACAAAATAATGCTTAAAGTGTATATATATATAGAATAACAATCTGAGATTTCTTCACCTTCATTTGCTGAACAGGAGCATATCCCAGGGTTCAGTTGGGTCCAAAACCCCTTCATTTTAATCTTTTAACTGTTGGAAGAATTTCAAAACATCCTAATAATAATTATCGGATAACAATCTAATCTGATGATCTAAATGTTTAGTATCCTGTTTTTACTCAAATGTGCTAATGAATGATAGTAAAATTACTGTGACTTAAAACTTACTCTACAGTCACAAGCTCATGTTAAGTCGTAAAAGTCCCCAAAAATCTATTTGACGTATTAAATTACAAAAGTTATTAAACATACAAATGTACAAGTTCTCTGGTTGATATATTTACATCAAAAGAGAGATCAAGAGAGAGAGAGAAAGAGAGAGAGAGAGAGAGTGTGTGTGTGTAAAAGAGAGAGAGTGTGTGTGTGTGTGTGTGTGTGTGTGTGTGTGTGTGTGTGTGTGTGTGTGTGTGTGTGTGTGTGTGTGTGTGTGTGCGCGCATTCATAAAGGGTCATTTTCAGAGATCACAGGTTTGATGCCAGGTCACTTAATTTCCGAGAAAACACTGTGACAATGCAACATGGCTGCCACAGACCACATTTCCTACACACTGCAGCGCACCCAGCTTCCGATTGAGTGCATTAAGCTCTGATCACTGCACTGCACCATGCTCCTTCTGAGCACGGTTAGACTGCTCCCACCATCTCTGAGGGTAAGAGAAAGGTATATAAATCAAAACTGTTTCAGTTCTGTCTTTGAGGTGGTGGAATAAAATTCCCCATAGATGTCTGAACTGGGTCAATGCTAAACTTCAAACAACGGCAGAGGACCTCTTCCTGAAACACTTGAACTAACACATTTTCCCTGTTTGTTTAAAAAATGCTATAATTTCTCTTAACAAAGTTTTATGCTGATGGTATCTTCATGTATCAGGTTGCAGATGGTATTTTAGTGGTACGATGCAGATAGCAAGAATTCAAAGCACTTTTATTCTTCGCTCTGGATAAGAGGCATCTGTTAAATGGTGTAAATGTAAATGCATATGTGTTTAATCACTCACACTCAATCATATACTATATAAACAGTATCTGCTGGTTGATATTTGACCTGTAATTTGTAGAACTATTCTGTTTCCTGACCAATAGATTTACTACCTCTTTTAAATTTTGTTCACTTTAGATTGATAAAGATTGTTTACTTGCATTTGCATCTATTGGTCTTTGTGTTGTGTGAAAATGGAGTTGTTTCTTTGCTGTAACGTGAAATGAAATAGATTTTGGCTTGAGAAATGTTCCTGGTGTTCAGAGTCGGGTTGCGCAGCTGTTTCAGTGGATTTTTTTTTTATATATATATATATTCACCTGCATGTAGTTTCATTTATGTTGACTAAAAGTGTGAGACTGAGGTTTTTAATGTCTTGCCAAGCAAACGCTGACCTTTTAAATAATCAAGGAGAGAAAATATACTTTTTTTTTTTAAATTGCAAACAAGAAAGAGTTGAATTAAAAATAAAGAAATAAAAAGAATAGGGCGATATATCTCATCTCGTAGTAATGTCTCTGCATGAATTATTCAGATTGTAATTATCACATAATTCAAAGGTGTAATTAAACAAAATCGCTTCTACGTGCATCATTCATCACAAAACAGTGCTTGATCACTGTCATTTTGCCTCATTATTTGCTTTTAATTGTTTTGTTTTATCAAATACAATTTTGTTCCCTGTTCTGGTGTTAAATGTAGGTAAAAGGAAGTTCCTTCATATATATATATATATATATATATATATATATATATATATATATAATATATATATATATATATATATATATATATATATATATATATAAAATTTGTATGAACATATTTTTATATGATTATTTTATATTATTTATATTATTTATTAATGAATAGTGTCATAATCACATGCTTTTTTTTGTCTGTATATGAAGATTCATAGCGTTCATGAGCATATTTGCACATTTGCATATTTTTTTATTTGTTGCCTGAATAATATTTCCAGTGGGAATTATTATAGGTAAATCACTTTCAGATGGTTGTGCTGGATTGAACACCACTAATCACTCAAGCCAAAATCATGCAATAAAAATGTCTTGTATTTTCTGAACGGTGCTTGAATTTGGCATAACTTAGACACTCCTCTGATTGAAACAAACTCTGCCCACAAATACGAAACAAAGTTTCATGCAAACTTTTCATTTCATGTAACCTCTGAACGGTGCTTACGCCTGTCAAATCTGTGAATATGACCCTGTAATGAAACACACAACAATAACTACTGTTCATTTTCAATACACTGGAGTGTGACAGCATGAATAATGAAGAAGTGTTCTTAATCGAAGTCCGGTAAAAATGCCATCTTCATGAAGTGGTTGCTGTGGATGGTGTCTGGTGCCTTAGCATGCCCTTGTCACAAATACACACGCCGCAGGTCACCCGGTGAAGTGATGGTGTTACACTGAGGACACAGCTTCTTCGCTCCCTGCGAACACATGATTTACTTCAGCTTTCCTTTCATAAAATTAGAATGATTTCAGGAAGATTTATATACTGTAATAATGCAATAGGCTGGAATAAGTTGTTTTTCTTATACTGCAGTTATTACACATCAAGACACAATGTTTCAATTTGTGTATTTGTTAATGTGTGTGTCTCACCAATGTACGGAGCCAGCACTCCTCACAGTGCACGTGCCAACACTGGATCGAAGCCAGCGGTATCATATACGAGTCCTGCAAATATCAGTGAACAGTGAAACGTCTTCGTAGTGGTCGAGAATATCTGTAACAGCTGTTTAAAATGATGAAAGCTATAAGAAAAATACTCGAATTCTGAGTGCATGACAGGGAACCACCAGCCACACCTCCCCCCTGCCCTCGGCACACTCGCAGCGCCTCGCCTTCCTACTAATCACCTTTACCTGTCTCCAATCTACTCTCCCCTTTATAAGGCCCCCGTTCTCACTCAATCACCGTCTGATCTACAGTTCACTCTAGAGATCATTCCTTGACTTCCCATGTTCCAGATTATACTCATTGTCCGGTCTGTGCTTCTACCTAAGCTCCTGTTTTAAAGCAAATAAAGCGTATTGGCTGCATTCTGGTCTCCGACTCCTGATCCGAGCGTGACAGAATATCGGACCGGTAACCGTCAACTTACCTCGATGGATCCACAGCTGGTTTCCATCTCGGATCCCATCAAAAAACTCGCCACCACTTTCCGGGAGGCTTTCGCGCTGGCCTCCATCAGCGGGGTTTCACATACCGCCTCCAGCAGCCCGATAGCTCTTCCGGCTTCATATTCCGGAGACGCGGCCAAGTGCAATGGCGTCCTCCTGCAGGTCAACCTCTACATAGAAATGCAGCTGCACAAGTTTCCCACCGATCGATCCAAGGTAGCGTTCCTGATTTGCTTACTCACCAGGAAGGATTTGTACTGGATGGGGGCGATATGGAGCGCCAATATCGCCAAAACCACGTCATATGCGCTATTGACAAACCACTTCGCAGAGGTTTTCTGCACCGCCACTGAGGCCCTCACCACAGCAGATCAGCTATTTAACCTGCGCCAAGGATCTTTCTTGCTCTCGGAATACAGCCTCCACTTCTGCACCCAAGCAGCCAGCAGTGGCTGGAACGAAACTGCTCCCCTCGGGGCATACCAGCAAGGTTTAAACCCAGACATTAAGCCGGCTATGGCCATCTATGATGACACAATGGGATAGAAAGCCTTCATTCAGCGGTCCATCCGCATTTCCCAGAGGCTGGCAGCTTGTCGTTCCTCTGAGACAGAACCTACCCCTCCACACTGCGTCTCTTCTACTCCGAAACCCGAGCCCTTGCAAGTCGGATCTCAGCGGCTGTCGAGAAGAGAGAGAGTGTCGCCTTACGGGCGGAGCCTGCCTGTATAGTGGTGAGCACGGGCACTTTATTTCCCAGTGTCTGGCCCAACCCCCACACCTGCCGGTGATTACTGTCGACTTCACCATAGAAATCACCCACATATCTAAGCTACCAGTCACACTAATAACCTCCACGCTCTCCCTTCTGGTCTCTGCCCTGGTAGATTCCAGCTCCGGGAGCAACTTCATCTCCCAGGACTACCTAGAACAGCTTTAGTTGCGCCGGCAGAGAGGGTAACTCTACGGCGAGTATCATTCTGGGGCATCCCTGGCTGGCACAACACTCTCCAATGTTCTCTTGGAACCCCTGTGACATCCTCAAGTGGCGCCACCGGTGCAGGGAGCACTGTCTACACCACCTACCCTGTCCGTGTCCGACCCCGATTCCCCTAGCGGCCACACTCGTGGAAAGCCCTAATAACTCCCAGGAGGTGGAGGTTCCCCCTGAGTACCAATCATTTGCGGACGTATTTAGTAAGCAGGCAGCGACTCTCCTACAGGAACATAACCTCTATCTCAATCTAAAGAAGTGTGAGTTCCACCGGCTGGAAGTGCAGTTCTCAGGATATGTGATCAGCTTGTCAGGTATACGGATGGACCAGGGGAAGGTGAAGGCAGTGTGGGACCGGCTCCATCTGAGCACTACCGAGGAGCTCCAATGCTTCCTAGGGTTCGCCAACTTCTTTCGCCGGTTTATCCAGGGCTTCAGTCTGGTCACCGCCCTGATCACCTCTCTCCTGTAGGGAAACTCTTTGAGGAGGCCTTCCAGGAACTGAAGAGGAGGTTCAGTGTCAACCCCCCTTCTACGACACCCTGATCCTGATGGCTCCCATTCATTGTGGAGGTAGACGCCTCCTCCACCGGCATCGGGGGAACCCGCCATGGCTCCGACCCTGCGCCGCCTTCTCGAGGAAGCTCTTCTCTGCGGAACAGAATTACAACATTGTGAACCGGGAACTCCTGGCCATCAAACTGGCGCTTGAGGAGTGGCGTTACTGGCTGGAGGGGGTGGCCCACCCCTTTATGGTCATCACAGACCATAAGAAGCTCCAATACCTGTGAAAAGCCAAGCGTTTGAACCCCTGACAAGCCAGATGGGCCCTGTTTTTCACCCACTTCTATTTCACTATTACCTACCATCCGGGCTGCAAGAACGCAAGGCAGATGCCCTGTCCCCGA
This sequence comes from Silurus lanzhouensis, assembly GCA_039877035.1. Classification (NCBI taxonomy): domain Eukaryota; kingdom Metazoa; phylum Chordata; class Actinopteri; order Siluriformes; family Siluridae; genus Silurus; species Silurus lanzhouensis. The sequence goes on from JBCEWE010000133.1 coordinate 526,066, forward strand.
TTTATAACCCCGACAAACCCACGGACCCTGAACGCATCGTTCCTCCCAAGCTAACCCTCAGCCCCATCATCTGGGAGTTGGAGGAGGAGATTCGGGCCGTGGTGCAGGGAGAGCCAATCCCAGCGGGGTGACCAGAAGGAAGGACGTGAATTTCCTGTTAATGCCATCAGTTCCTGCTGGGATCGATCCACGAGGTCCTGGGCTCCGGCCACCCGGGGAGGAGACAGACTCTCCTCCTTACCCAATCACACTACTGGTGGCCCGGGATGAGCGGAGATGTCTCACAGTACATCCAAGGCTGCTCTGTCTGCGCCATATCCAAAACCCCACGACACTTACCCGCAGGAAAGCTGGTCCCCCTGCCAATTCCGCAGCAGCTGTAATCACACCTGGGGATAGATTTCATTACGGACCTGCCCAACTCGGACAGTAACACCTGCATCCTAGTGGCTGTGGACCACTTTTAAAAAGAAAGCCTGCAAGCTGGTTCCCCTCCATGGCCTGCCCACAGATCTAGAGACAGCAGAGTTGCTGTTCCATCACGTTTTCCTGAGGAAAACGTGTCCGAACGGGGACCCCAGTTTACATCCGATGTGTGGAAGGCGTTCTTCCGGCTCCTAGGGGTCACAGTAACCTGTCATCTGGATATCACCCTCAGACCAACAGGCAAACGGAGCGGAAGATACAGGAGCTAGAACGCTACCTCCGGTCGTACTGCAATCAGGACCAAACTAGCTGGAACCGTTTTCTCCCCTGGGCCGAGAGTGACAGTGCAGGACAGAGTCCTGATCCGAGAGTGACAGTGCAGGTTTTTCTACACTAAAAGAACAAGCTCTGTTGTTTTAATAAAGAACAAATAATGAATAATTTATTCATTTTAAGTCAACGAAGGAATATACTGGATGGAATATAAGTGAAATGAATAAAAAATAAGTGAATTCATAGAAAAGAAATAAACAACACTGAAGGATGTGGTAGGTGGTAAGAAGGTGATAGCGCAGTGTTTAAGGCATTACACCTTGGATTGAAAGGTCATGGGTTTAAATCCCAGCACCACCAAGCTACCACTGCTGGGTCCTTGAGCAAGGCCCAAAACCCTTAACTACTGAGTTGTAATCGCTCTGGATAAGGGCGTCTGCCAAATGCCATAAATGTAAATAAAAAAAACAAGACTGTTTCATAACCTCAAAGCCTCACCATGCAGATCAGACATTTGATCCGGTCTCCTCGAGTCAGCTGCTTCTCCAGGTCTCGGATCCGTGACTTCAAAGCTTCCAGTGTGTTAAAAGAGTCACCAGGTGACCTGAAACATACACACACACACACACACACACTTTTTTTTTTTGACTAAATTCTTCACTGACATTCCTAATAAAGATATCAAACACATCTTGTCTCTATAAACTTGTCTAATGTCAGCAAAATCACACTGATAGATCTCATTCCATAAACTTATAAACATTGTATGATCACCGTTTAAAAAATACTGGACGTCACATCAGAGTGTCTTTCAAGTGCAAACATTTAAATCGAGATAAAAAGGCTAGGGGGGAAAGATGACATTTAACAATTAACTTTCTTTAACCTCGAACCTCTTGTCTACTGTATCTGGACTTGTATTGAAATCACAGACATAATAAAATCATCGACTATTATTATCTTAATTGATATTTATACATATTGATTTTATCAATGACAAACATTTACTTTTTTTATTCCAAAAATTAATTTTCTGAATAACTGTTGTTGGGATTCTTCCACTCTGAATGAAATATTATTTGGACTCCTTGACTTTTAATAGTATAGTATCAGTATTAGAGTTTGAGTTTTGTTCATTAGCGAAGCTGAGTGAATTCAGAGTATATGCATTTTTTTATGAGCAGTAAAATAACTAACAGCACGACTCCTAATACACACACAGATGATAAAGAGCCCGTTTAAAAAAGAAACAAGACAAAAATATTACACAAGCCTGTTTTGCTACATAACCACCGAATAATCAGAAAATGGTTTGGTCTCTAGGTCCAGAAGAGGATTTGGGACTTAACTCTGTCTCTCTGTGTAATAACGAAGTGACCTTTTCCTGTTCAGCCTTGCCTTGCCTCACCAGCTCTCTCAGTACTTTTACTAACATTTGTAAGAGTTATGAATAAATAAATAAATAAATGAATAATGATTTCTGGGGAAAGGATGAGTATTCAGCCTCTAGTTTTAGCATCATGTCTCAGTAACACTATTTCCACACAAACAACTTCTAGTTATGTTAAGTTCATTAACATATCAGTAATTTTGTACAGTTCTTGTCTGTAAAACTACATCATACATGTATGCACATTTTATTTGATTGTTTATTATATAATTATATTCAAATCCTCCTTTGTAGCCACTAGCCTGTACTGAAGGTCACTGAATGACCCCAACCAAATCATGTGGTGAATGGAATCAAAAGATTTGAGCTTCCACAGCTTTCTCTCACAGCAGAAGGAGCTCATATTTAAAGCTCTGTCTTGATACTGCAGGTCACAACCCCCAACACACTGGTCCTAAACTAAAGCTAAACTGGGGCTGCAGGTGTTTTGTCTGTGTTTATAGAAAACAGTGTGTCAGGAGTTGCATCAGCGAGTGTGTAATGCAGGAAAAAGTTTACTCACAGCTCAAACTGACAGCTCCTGCAAGCTGGAGAGACATTCATACTGACATCTGGCCTGCTGTGGTCTTCATTACTTGTAGATGGTGTTTCTACACACACACACACACACACACACACACACACACACACACACCACACGCACGCGCACGCACACGCACACACGCACACACACACACACACACACACACACACATTAATGCACTCATTTTAATATTGTATATTACTGTTTCTATAGCAACAGCTTCTTAACAGAAAATTGTGCAATAACTGACACAGTGAAGTTTTCTTAAATTGACTAGATGCTTGTTTAACATGAGTCTCCAGTGTCAGGACTTTGGTAAACATTTATTTTTACTTTACTGTTACGGCATTTAGCAGACGTCCTTTTCCAGAGCGACATACAAATGTTTTTTGAAGTCTCTATCTATGAATAATCTATCTAAATCAGCCTAAAACTCGGTCCACAATTTTTATTTAATACATAAATACACAAAACAAACAGGGAACAATGGGAAACAGTCAGAAAGCATTAAAGCAGTATATTTTCAGACAAAAAGAGAAGTCAAGGAGGGAATGGTAGCCATGTTTATAACTGATATAACAAACACAGGAACTTATCTCACAACCTTAATTGTAAACAGATAAAAAGTATGACATGGAAGGAAAGAAAGAAAGAAAGAAAGAAAGAAAGAAAGAAAGAAAGAAAGAAAGAAAGAAAGAAAGAAAGAAAGAAAGAAAGAAAGAGAAAAGGAACGAAGGAATGGAGGAGGAAGGAATTAAGGAAACAAGGAAAGGAAAAAAGGAAGGAAAGCAGCAAAAAAGATAGAAAGTTAAAGAAAAAAGGAAAGTAAATTAAAAGAATGAAGGTAGAAGTAAAAAATGGTAGGCTAAGGGAAGAAAAATAGGAAAGTGGATGGAAGAAACGAACATCTTTTTATTACAATTTATTATGTATATTGTTTTTTTAACACACTGATTATTATATTTCAGTCCTTGTTTGTATCTTTGCAGTGTTAATTATTCAAAGACCATTTTTCTCACCTGCTGTGGACCACCTGCTGAGTTCTGGAGAAAGTCGACTCGTTGCTTCCCTACTTACAAACAAAATCCGAGACAAAAACAAAGAGAAATTATGCAATTTAAAATATCTGTATTAAAATAATGTACATTTGAATATTCTGAAGCCATGGTAATTGGTTGGAGTAGTAGTGATTAGTCGGAGTAGTAGTGATTAGTCTTGGTAGCAGTGATTAGTTGGAGTAGTAGTGATTAGTCGAAGTAGTAA
>JBCEWE010000133.1:535000-537500 GCA_039877035.1 Silurus lanzhouensis
TCCCACACTCACTCATCCCAATACAGCTACAGCATTTTACACAAACATCTTTTCTTCTCACTGCACTTTATTTCACATTATAGACACCATGTGTGTGTGTGTGTGTGTGTCTGGTTGTTTACCTCTGAATCCGGTCAGGATGGACACCACATGTACTCTCCTCTTCTCACTCCACTCGTTCGTCCACTCGTCTCCTGTTCCTACTGCTGCCACTGATCCGTTTTCCAAACACGCACTGTCTCTCTGTACACAACCACACACGCAAACATACACACGCGCAAACATACACACACACACACACACACACACACACACACACACACACACACACACACACACACACACACTTAACAGATTAATATAGTTAATAGTAATGTATTAGAGTTTCCAGGACTATAAACAAATAAAACATTAAAAAGTAACTTTTTTGTTACTTAATAAATTTTAATGAAGTATAATGAGGCTACTATTATATTATTTTTCTCCAACAACCCAACATGTAGTGTTTCATTTATTACAATCATTAATCATCTCTGTTTTTTTTCATTTTATTCATTTTTTTAAAGCCTTTTTTTATTATAATGGGAAATATGTTTGTGTTGTACCTGCTCTTCCTCCACTTTCCTCCTCTTCATCTTCCCGATGCGAGCTTTTCACAAAAATAAGAAAAAATAAACAATGTGACAGTCAACGTGAGTGTTTAGTAGATAGTATTTGTTTATTGTTTAATGTTTTGTTTCATCATGATTATTAACATTAATATTATTCTGATTTAAAATAGGGAAATAGCTGATTGTACAGAAATAATGAAGAACAAAGACATTAAAACAGGAATGAATCGGATGAATAAAACACTGTGTGACAAAATATATATATATATAATCTTATCGTCCATTTGCTGAGGTTATATACATATTAATATAAGAAATTAACGCTTTGGAACCTGAGCAAACTCTCAAATCTCTGTCTCCAGCCATTTCTGTTTGTAGAATGATGTCAGTGTTTGTTTGTTGTCAGAAGAAGAATTTTGTAACTGTAGATATGCACTTTAAAGGCATTAATACGTCTCAATTTAGCTGGAAAACTACCTGCGCTTATACTTTATTTAGATACAAGCCATCGAATAAATCTGTTGCATGCAGTTAGGAATGATTATTGGCAGCTTAGAAAAAAAACTATGTTTGTTTAAATAAGCTGGACTAATACTAAAACAACACAAAATTTGACACTTTAAATAAAAGAAAATACATTTTTAAACAATTCTTAAAGAGCACTTTAAAAAAGAACCATAAATACTATAATAAAATACAAATAAAAAAATCTAAAGAAATACCAAAAACATACCACAAATTCTTAAAGAGCACAAAAACAAAGAAACTGGAAATACCAAAAATATGCCACATTTTTAATGAGCATTCAAAAAAAGAACCCACAAAAAAAAAGAAAAATAAATAAATATTCAATGAGCATTACAAAAGAAGAACTGCCAAAAAAAAAACCTAAACAAAAAAATCTTAAAAAGCACTACACCAGAACCAGAAATAGCAAATACAAAAGAGCAAAAAAAACCTCAAAGAGCAATAAAATGTTTATACTATTTTTCCAAAACCCCGCCGCTACACAAATCCCCGTCCCAGCAGTCACTGCTCGCCTCACACTACTATCAGTTCTACACACGTATAAGCTTTTTTTTCTCCATTTGTGATTGTTGTGCCGCAGCTAAAGTGTGACAAACATGCAAAAAAATAAGAAATCAGGAAGGGGCCAAAACAGTTTTACACACCACTGTATATAGAGTCTGTTCGTCTGGAAACATGAGTCTTTTAAGCTTTTTGAGACACAGATGCATGTTCCTTTTGTTTATATGCAGCAAACAAGATCATTTAATTACTTTGACCAAACAAATGTATGAATGTACAGAAGTCGGTAAACCACTGAGCCACTGAGCCGCAGTCCAGACAGAACTGCATGGTGTTGAAGTGTGGAATAGAATCTATGCAGGATCAGTTTTCTTTTCACCATTTAACTTACATGTATATAATAAAGTCAGAATGTTCTCTAAATATGAAGGTTTGCTGGAAATTAATGCCATTTAGTGACCTTGTTTGTGGCATACAAACAAAAAACATATACTTTTTTAAACATTTCACATGTACTTTATTTATTTATTTATTTATTTATTTATTTATTTGTGAGCGTTTATGTTTATTTGTTTATCTAATTTCAATAAAAGACACAATTAAATAGACCAACTAACTAATTAGCAAACCAATAAATAAATGAAAAACTAACTAAATAAATAAATAAATAATGGTTTAAAAATATATTAAAACATAAATGCTCTGTGATTCAGAAAAATGATAACTGCTGGAATAAATGTCAGTATTTTCATAAATAAGTAAGTGTGTGTGTGTGTGTGTGTGTGTGTGTGTGTGTGTGTGTGTGTGTGTGTGTGGGTTGGAGTGTAACAGGGCATAACATTTGTAAAGGAAATTTGTTG
>JBCEWE010000133.1:542500-582878 GCA_039877035.1 Silurus lanzhouensis
GTCAGGTGTGTTAGATTAGTGTTAAAGCTGAACTCTTTATTAGAACGTCTGCACACCATTTTTTTCACAATATGAGAGCATTCTTGAGTTTAATAGCTCAGTGATGGATCATTTTAAAAACTGAAAAAGAGAAGAACATGCCTGGTTGGAAGCGTTTGTGGAGGAGTCTAGTATTTTCCTGATGTAAGCTGCAAATAAATTGAGGTATATAATAATAATAATAATAATAATAATAATAATAATAATAATAATAATAATAATAATAATAATGATGATAGCTTTTTGAATTATTTCTGACTAGACTGGGGAGAAAATTGGGCAAGTAAGAATTTTGTATTTAATTATTTTTTGAAGATGTACTAGAATATATTTTTTAAACAATTTTCTAAAAAAAAAAAACCTCAGCAAAGTGAGAGAACATGACAGATAGAATAAGAATAATACAGAAGAAAAATACATAACTATATAAACACAGTGCCATGTAAAAATATTCCCCCTCATTTTTTTCTTTTTGTTTCTTTTTTGTTGAATCAACTAATCATGTGACACAGAAAACAGGACAAACACCAAGTTGAGCTCAATGTGTTTATTATAATGGCTGCTGTGTGAATGTGTGCGTGTTTGTGTGTGTGTGTGTGTGTGTGTGTGTGTGTGTGTGTGTGTGTGTGTGTGTGTGTGTGTGTGTTCAGGTTAAAGTCCTTCAGTGGGTTAAACAAGAGAGAGGCGTTCAGTCAGAAACGCTGTTTTAATTTACACCGCATCTCCTGAAAGTGTGAAAGCGTTACGAGGCGAGTCGCCTCCATACGCCGCCGGCTCACAGATCGAGCGAATCTATTAACCAAATAAAACCCTGTCAGCACCTTGACAGGCATCAGCACAACGCCAGGAGAAAACCAGAGGACGAGAGAGTAAGTATGTCCCCCTCATCTGCCCCCCCACGACCCCCTCACTCTTACCCCCATCGCCTAGGCCTCACTAACAAGCCGGCAAATGAAGCCAAATTGATGCGAATAAAACATGTGCTGTGGACGGCGCAGCATCCAGGCCCTCGTGCCCTTGAGAAAGTGACAGCCACATCGGGCTCCTTCCTAAATCAATTCACGTTGAAGCGTTGCCTCCTTGTCTGTTTTTTCCCTTTCAGCACTGGAATCTCTCACCTGGAACCGAATCTTATAAACAGGCGTAAATAATAACGCGAGAGAAACAAAGCGGAGATAAGAGGAATTCCATCAGATCCTCCAACGATTACTGATTACGGCTTTCCTGCAAGTCGTATTGCTTTTCTAAAAAAAAGAACAAAGAAATTGAGAATTTTCAAGATAAAATCTCAAAGATGATTTTTTGAACGATCGATTGGTTTGTTCAGCCGCAACCGAAAGTCCACCCTACGCATTCCGGTTTTTACATTTAATCTGATATTAAAAACAAATACAAATTTTTCTATCCAGTTAAATTTCTAAAAATAAGACCCGGTCCCGGTCTCTCTCGGCTAGCACACTGGACCAAAAAACTTATAGAGAATTGTTTTTATGGAGTTTTATGTTGAAATAATAAAATGTATTAATACAAATATAATTATAATTATAAAATGAAATCAAATGTTACTTAAGAACAGTACTGTATACATAAAATAGCATTTTTGAGGTGCCGTCCTATTATCGCAGGTTTTTCGTTTGTCGAGGGCAGATTTGGAACGTAACCACCGTGATAAACGAGGGATTACTGTATTCTGAAACCAAATTATTTCTGTAAATCTTCTTCAGAACATTGTCAATTGTTTAAATAAAAATAAAATGAAATGAAGTAAATCGAAATAAATGGCAGCTTCACGGAGCCGGGTTCGACTCGGGCCATGAGCTGACCTTTTCTAAAAGCCAGAGCTTTATCCAGACATTACTAGAAGATGTCAAAAAGCAGAAAGGACACGCCTCAAACGTCATATTTTTTTACAAACACACAGATGGGTAAACACACACATTACACACAGCCTAACGGATCGATTAAGGTCGGCTGCTTCGGGTGTAATATCGTTAAATCACAACAACAAAGTGGCAAAAGGCAAATGTGGACCTGGTCATCCGTGTCGAATCCGTGTTCCAACACGATGCTTGCATTTTCCTAAACCGTATACCGTATCTGGAGGCCTGGTGTGTTTTGCATGCGATTTCTTGTATACACTCAGAAAAAAGGTTTTGTACCAAGCAGTAATTTATTCTCTCTTTAAGCCACACACACCTTTTATATGGTCAGTGTTTATCTTTCACCTGTAAATGTGGCTTTATCCAATATACCCCATGTCCCTCCTCTGCACATGTCCAAACCATTTCAATCTTGCCTCTCTCACTTTGTCCCAAAAAAAAAAACGTCCTACATGCAACCAAATCTGAGGTAACAAAAGTGAGTACACCCTTCACCTCACATTTCAGCAACCATTGTAGTCTATCTTCTCAAGGGACAACACTAAAAATGAAATTTGGATATATTTTAGAGTAGTCATTGTGCGTCTTGTATATCAGTACAGATTTACTGTCCTCTAAAAAATAACTAATCATACAGCCATTACTGTTAAAATAACTGGCAACAAATGCGAGGGCACCCTAAGTGATAACAGCTGTATGTCGAGTAACCATGCAAAGCCACATCTCCTAATAATGTTCATGTTTTTGTCTACTTGATAGACAAATCATGTATTAGAGCAGTTCAAATTTGGTGCTTTAAGTTCTGTGTCTCATATTGACCACTGGATGTTTAACATGGCACCTCATGGCAAAGACTCTCTGAGGATTTGAGAATTAGAACTGTTGCTCTCCACAAAGATGGCCGAGGGTATAAGAAGATCGGTAACACCCTGAAACTGCGTCACAGCACAGTGGCCAGGGTCATGCAGAGTTTTTCCAAAACGGGTTCCAATTGGAACCGGCCTCACAAGGGCCCATTAAAGAAGCTGAGTTCTTGTGCATCAGGTTTAGAAGTTCCCTTTAAAGTTCAGTTTGCAGGGCCGTCGTTTCAGAAGGAAGCCTCCTCAGAAGCTGGCTCACAAACAGATTGCTGAAGACAACATGTACAAGAGCATAAAATACTGGAACCATGTCCTGTGGTCTAATAAGTCTAAGACTCTTTGGCTCAGATGGTGTCCAGCATGTGTGGTAACTCCCTGATGAGGAGAACCAATAAAATTGTGTCTTGCCTACAGTCAAGCATGTTGGTGAAAGCATCATGGTTTGGGGCTGCATGAGGGCTGCTGGTGGTGGGGAACTGCGGTTCATTGATGGAAACATGGATTCCAACATTTAATGTGACATTTTGAAGCAGAACATGACGCCCACATTTCAGAAACTGGCCAGAGCGGCAGTTTTCCAACATAATAACGACCCAAACACACTACCAACATGACATCTGCCTTGCTAAGTTGACGTTAATGGAGTTGACAAGTATGTCTCCAAACCTGAACCCTATTGACCACCTGTGGGGCATCTTCAAGTGGAAGGTGGAGAAGCAATAAACAAATGCAGCAAGCAAGCAAGCAAGAAAGAAAGCAAGCAAGAAAAAAAGAAAGTCTGTAAAGGGTTTTTTGCTTCCTGCCAGTCTTTCTAAGAAGTGCCTCCTCTACACCTGCCTTGTCTCCCCTCGTTTCCTCCTCGTTTGGAATGATGTCTGGTTCATATTTAAGACATCAAATGCTTCGTTTTAACACAAGCAGATTTTTTCATCATTTTTTAAATATGGTGAGGTGGAGGAGAGAGAGGAGGAGGGGTGGATTGGGGTACATAAGGCCGCTGCGAGACGTTTTTATTGGAGAAAATAATGGGCCATTGAGGGAGCCGCTTTAATGGGCAACATAATAGGCAATGTAGTAACACATCTGCTGCAAGAGGCCTTTTCCTCCTTTTTTTCTGTTTTTCTTTTTCATTCTTTCATTCTATAATCAACTCAGCACGTTCAGCCTTTCCGACATCCCGCACGTCCACACACCACCGGTACACACTTACGCATTAGACGTTTAAGAAAACTCTAATGATCATTTATTTAATATGGGGCATAATAAAAGAAAACATCAGGCAAGAACCAGAGCCAGCGTGCGTGTGTGTGTGTGTGTGTGTGTGTGTGTGTGTGTGTGTGTGTGTGTGTGTGTGTGTGTGTGTGTGTGTGTGTTAAATTTGAAATCACAACACACTCACTGCCTCATATTAAAATGCCAATCAGAGAGCTTGTTTGTGTTTGTTTTTCTTTCATTGTCAGAATTAAACTTACAGTAGAAAGCAAGCAAGCAAACACACACACACACACACACACACTGGGGCTAATGACTTACTTTGTAAAACCTCATAAGTAGCCATATCAAGTGTTTTTTTTCTACCAAATTGTTTTGTTTTGTGTTTTTTTTTTAACACATTAATTTGATACACACATGTACACACACTCTCAGTGATGAGAGACACGCTGATATCCCTTTGGCTATAAAAGTCTCGATAAAGTTGAAGGATGGATGTGTGAGTGATAAAGCCACAGCACTCATCACAATCACACCCTGGAGAAGGGTCTCAACCCCGAAGCCGCCTGTAACGAAGTGGCATGGACCTGATCACCAAACCACATGGGATTAACTACAGACCTGCAGCACTTACATTTTATATATAAAATATTTATTTATTTATTTATTTATTGTTTTTTTCTTTTTATAAGAATTGGGACACCTGACTTTTTCAGACTGTTATCACAAAGTTGGAGGCACACATTTGTATAAGACGCCTTTGGATGCAGCAGCCTTTTATTTTCCCTTCACTTGAACAAGGAGACCCAAACCTGATCCAGCATGACAATGCTCCTGTGCACAAAGCCGCATGCTTTACATAGGTTGGAGTGAAAGATCTTCTGCTATAGAGCCTTATTGAACACCTTTGGAATGTATATGAACACCGACTGCACCCCAGGCCTCCTCACTTCACAAACATCAGTATCTGACTTTACTAACACCCTGACACAAATCTCCACAAAATCTAGTGGAACATCTTCTCAGAAGAGTGAAGTTTTTTTATTCGAGCAAATACGGAATAAGATATTCAAAATAAGCATAAATTAATCTTCAGGTTGAATCTGAAAGTATTAAAGGTCCATAAACGTTTGTTTATATAATATAAGCATGAATACTGGATTGTGATTGGCTGAATTAGAGTTTAATGTTATCCATTTAGTCAGTGTTTTCGATTCAAACATCAATGACAGATTTAACTTGTGGCAGTGCTGGTACGTGAACATGGTATAAGGTAATAATCAGAAAAAATAATCTGCACAGAATATATCCAAGTTTGATTTCTGTAGTATTGTAATATATATACAGACAGACAGACAGACAGACAGACAGATAGATAGATAGATAGATAGATAGATAGATAGATAGATAGATAGATAGATAGATAGATAGATAGATAGATAGATAGATAATCAAAAGGTGTTTGATCATTTTCTATTACACCGCTTCTGACAGTAGCACTTGTTTATAGGTGATGTGGTCATTGTGATACAGTACCATTTCCATTGCAAATAGATGTATGATTATCATTTAAGGAAGGAGTCTCCATTGTCAGATCTCCAGTGGCATCTTCAGGATAGAGGAGTTTTTGCTTCTTTTTGGTGGCATGACAATGTCCTTGAGCGAGAGAAGGAAAGAGAGGCTGGAGAAAGAAGTGAGTGTATAATTTAAGTGTACGTGTAAGTGTACACCATGTAATGTAACAATAAATGAGGTGACTAAGTGAAAGTGGGGAAATGAGTGAATGAATATTATAAGGTGCTTGTAGCAGATGGAGGCAGAGGTTGGGTAAAGGATCTTGTAAATAAATTTTCAGAAATTAGTATATATGAGATAAAGGGAGTCTTGATCTACTATGCAGGACATGCTGTTATAGAAAAAAAAATGCTGTAACAGTGTCTCTGCCTCGTCACATAGCTCCGTCATTGATTCTTTTCCTAGAAGGACACGGCTTATGAAGTTTTTTCTGATGACAAATGTTTTTTGTTTTGTTTTTTTAATGAAAAATGAATATGATTTTCGATCTTTTGTGAATAATTTTCCATTAATAATAATTATACTAATTACACCATGCTCTATTTCTCGGCACATTAGCAAAACTTGATTTTGTTGAAAACGATTTATTTTGGAATAAGATTTTCTGTACTAATGGAAGAAAAGAAAAGAAATAAATCATTCCCCAAATGTGCAGGGAAGTGTGCAGTGAGAGCAGTATGTCTGAGGTGATGTGCGGTGATGACCTCACTACCGCAGCTACGACATGAAGCACACTGTGTTGTAAACTCCTTACTGAACGAGCTCTCAGCATTGCTCTCATGCCGTGAAACTCTCACGCCGTCTCCCTGAGACTCATCCAGAAGTTACAGCTCTGTGAATTCAGACACGTCAAATAAACCGAGAGCGACAAACAGACAGACAGAGCAGCTTTAAGAGACACCCATGAGACACAGAGACAACTTCATGTCCACACTCTCTCTGAATTAAGTGTGTGTGTGTGTGTGTGTGTGTGTGTGTGTGTGTGTGTGTGTGTGTGTGTGTGTGTGTGTGTGTGTGTGTGTGTGTGACAGGAGAGTGAATTCCAGGCTCAATGTATCAAAGTTCCATTTGAGGCAAATCAAGATTCAGGTCAATACACAGTAGTTTAGTTTAGCATTGCACTGAGACACACACACACACACACACACACACACACACACACACACACACACACACACACACACACACACACACACACACAAACATGCACTGACTGACTGATTCTTTTTAGACATAAAGGCCATGCCCCCTTCATGTGTTTCTGACAGCCATAAAAACCTCACCCCTTCAGTGTTAATTACAGATATGAAGGCAACACCTCCTTCAGTGTTAATGAAAAAATAGGAAGGCCACACCTTCTACCCTAAAACTAACAGATATAAAAGCCACAACCCCTTTAGTGTTTATGGCAGCCATAAAAGACACACCCCCTTCAGTGTTAATGAGCAAATAGGAGGGGCACACCATCTACCCTGAGACTAACAGATATAAAAGCCACACCCTTACAGTGTTATTGACAGATAAAAAAGGACACGCCTCCTTTACTGCTACTGACAGCCAAAAAAACTGGCCATCTTCACGACATTTAAGCCACGCCTCCTTTACTTTTACTGAAAGATACAAAGGTCACACCTCCTTCATGTTATAAAAGGCTACACCTCCTTTACTACTACTGACAGATATAAAGGTAACACCTTCTTCAGTGTTACTGACAGATATAAAGGCCACGCCTTCTATCCCGAGACACATATAAAAGCCACACCCCCTCCACTATAAGTGACAGCCATAAAGTCCACACCCCCTTTGGTTGAGATCAGACAGATATGAAGGCCACGCCTTCTACCCTGAGACTGACATATATAAAAGCCACACCCTCTTTACTGTTAATGATAGATATAAAGGACATTCTTCCTTCACTGTTATTGACATCCATTAAAAATAATATATATACCCCATTGGCCACGCCCCCTCTCTGTCTAGATTAGATTCTTGGTCAAAAATAAACAATTAGACCATTGTGCTTACAGAGCACCACAAACCCCCACACACACATATATATCACCATCATGCTGCACTACAACAACAGACACAAAGCGCTCTGGTGGATAGTTTTGACCCGGTAATGTCTTACCCGGGTCCTGCTACTGCAGACAGGAAGTGAGCACTTAATAAACATGCTGAAGGAGCACACATGAGAGCGTAGAACCCAGTTCTGCGCTGGTGCCATAATGATGGAGATGAAAGAGGGTGAGTGTGTGATTGAACACACCTGTAGGAGAGCCATTAACTGCTGACTGATGTTTCTGCACTGTGTGTGTGAGATCCTGGTGGAGTTTAAACACACACACACACACACACACACACACACACGGTGGCAAGGAGGTGAGTGTATTTATCTGGCGAGTGTGCTGAGGGAAGCACAGTGGTGGATTTTCTCATTTTATTGGCCACCGGGGTAGAACAGGAACACGCTTATTCAGAGGCAGCCAACAAGACTGAGGCCAACTAAACACACACACACACACACACACACACACACACACACACACACACACACACACACACACACACACACACACACACACACAAATATGAAGAGAGATAGATGGAAAGAGACAGAAAGGAACAGACAGATATAAAAAAGAGAGAGATAGAGGAAGACGGGAAGACAGAAACACAAAAAAAAACAGAGAAAGAAAAAAACACATACACACTCACACACACCCACAGAAAAAAGGGAGACACACACACAAAAAAGACAGAGAGAGAGAGAGAGACTAAGTAACACAGAGAAGCAGAGAGACAGAAAAAATAGAAAGAGACACACACAAAGAGAAAGTCAGATAGAGGAACACACAGAAATTCAGACAAAAACACATAACAAACAAAGTAACAAACAATGAAAGACAGTGAAACAGACAGAGAGACAAACAAAGAAAAGCAGACACACACACACACACACACACACACACACACACAAAGACAGTGAGAGACAGACAGAGTGACAGATAAGTAATAGAAAGACATGGGCATCAGGTAAATAATGAAGATAAGGATGATGATTATATTATTATTATATTACCTTAATTCTATACAGGAACACACACACACACACACACACACACACACACACACAGAGAGCGAGTTGAGCAGCCGGGATTATTTACGGAACGTTTTTCGCGCTGGGTCTCACGGCCCCGAGAGCTGAGCATGGGGAGCGAGTCGGGATTTTTCACGACTGAGTAAAAACACAAACACACCTTAATAAATGACGATCATCTGACCTCGTTTAATACACACTCTACATCGACCTGCTGTGGGCCACCCAGATACTCACACACACTCACACACCCAAAATAAATAAGCTAAATTTTGAAAATGTAACTCAAACAAAAGTCCAAAATAGAAACCTAAAATATTGTGGACACCTGACGATAAGATTCTTATGTGCTTTTTAAACATTTCGCATTTATTCCCTGTTTATTGTTATAATAAACTCCAATCTTCTAGGAAGATGCTCCACTAGATTTTGGAGTGTTAGTAAGTAAAGTCAGGTACTGATGTAGCTGAGATGAGGAAGCCTGGGGTACAGTCAGCGTTCACATTCATCCCAGAGGTCTTCAGTAGGATTAAGGTCAGAGCTCTGTAGCAAGCCATTTAAGACCATCCACTCCAACCCATGTTAAGTATAGCTTGCTTTGTGCACAGGGGCATTGTCATGATGGAACAGGTTTGGGTTTTCAAGTTCAAGCAAAGGATATATTTCATTCCACTTCATTCAAAGATGCCCTATACATTTGTGTGTAACATTGAAGAATAGCATATGGCAGAATACTTTTGTCCATATAGTGTCCATTATATATATATATATATATATATATATATATATATATATATATATATATATATATATATATAATGTGTACAAAAAAGTGTGTAATATTTATTTATTACTATTTGCAAAAATTAACATTTATGATTTTTTATTCTTAATTTTTTTTGAGCAATTAAAACTTTTACTTTGAAGTATTTTAAATAAATATTTAATTTGACCTTCTTGTTATTTTCTTTACTATAAGAAAATAACACACACACACACACACACACACACATATATAAACGGGAGCTCCTGCAGTACAAAAAAACATGACTTAATTCGTAAGCAGCATCTGTGTAGGACAATGTTCGTTCTTGTGGTTTTGAACTTTGACAGGAATCTCAGAGCAAATAAACACCACAGGGAAAAAAAATCATCGTTAGCAAAGAATTTAAACACCGTTATGTTACAAAGTGCTACTGTGGGAACCGTAACTGGCAGCGGCCCACCTGAATGTTTTGTCGCTTCACTGTCATGTGAGAAATACGAGCTGAGACACGCCATACAACAGGAGACGATTTAAACCCTGTCGCTGTGCTTCGTCCCACTGCTACACCGAGCGCAATGACACGCCAGCTCCGTTCAGCTCATTAACCAGCTAAAGGCTAATCAGACAGCTAAAGGCTAAACGTTGCTGTGAGGGAAGTAAGGGTGCCAAAAATTTCCCACCATAGAAGATACCACACAAACTAGCTGCAGCGTTTGCTAGGTCTCTGTGTGATGTCATAAACAATAGAACACGCGCCATGTTTCACTCTGAGCAATTTTATTGTAAAGAATGTGAGAGAGAGAGTGTGTGTGAGAGAGAGAGAGAAAGAGAGAGAGAGACAGAGAGAGAGAGAGAGAGAGAGAGACAAAGAGAGAGAGAAGAGAGAGAGAGAGAGAGAGAGAGAGAGAGAGAGAGAGAGAGAGAGAGAGAGAGATAAGAGAGTGGTAGAGCATGAGAGACTGAGAGAAAGAGCAAAAGCAATGGAGAATGAGAGAGAGCAATAAAGAATGAAAGAGGAGAGAGACAGCAAATGAGAGAGAGTGATAAAGAAAGACCAAAGTGATTTTTGCTATAAGAGAGTGATAAAAAGCGACAGAGCTAGACAGCAATAGAATGAGAAAGTGATAGAGTGAGAGAGTGATAGAAAGTGAGAGGGGGACAGAGCAAAAGAGAGTGACAAAGCAAGAGAGTGAGAGAGAGTGATGGGGTAAAAGAGAGTCGCAGTGCAAAAGAGTGAAAGAGTGACAAAGCGAGAGAGAATAATAAAGTGAGGGAGTGACAGTGAGAGAAAGTGATCAGAAAGAGTGACAGAATAAGAGAAAGAAAGAGTGACAGAGTGACAAAGCGAGAGAGAATAATAGAGTAAGAGAGTAAGGGAGTAACAGTGAGAGAAAGTGATAGAGCGAGAAAGAGTGACAGAATAAGAGAGAGTCATAGAGTAAGAGTGACAGAGCGAGAGTGACAGATTGATAGAGCGCACGAGAGAGTAATAGAATGAGAGAGTGGGTGCATATAGAGTATATAGAACAGATTGTGTCAGTGATCAGATCAGAAGACGTTCATCAATTGATCCTGCTGTCATTTACAAAAACCAGGCATAGCATTATTACATTATAACATTATGACCAGTGAGTGAATAACACTGATTATATCTTCATCATGGCACTTGTTAGTGGGTGGGATATAACGAGCAGCAAGTAAAAATCTTTTCCTCAAAGTTGATGCGTTAGAAGCAGGAAAAATGGGCGTGCGTAGTGATTTAAATGAGTTTGACGAGGGCCAAAATGTGCTGGCTAGACGACTGGCTCAGAGCATCTCCAAAACTGCAGCTTTTTCGGGCTGTTCCTGGTCTGCAATGGTCAGTATTTATCAAAAGTGATCCAAGGAAGGAACAGTGGTGAACCAGGGACAGGGTCATGGACAGGCAAGGCTCATTATTGCCCTTGGGGAGCGAAGGCTGGTTCGTGTATTTTAATCCAACAGATAAGCTTCTCTATCTCAAATTGCTGAAGAGGTTAATGCTGTTAATATTGTCAGGTCAGGACTGTTTTGGACCAAAACAATATTTGGCAGGTGGTCATAATGTTATGCCTGATCAGTGAATCTCTCACTAATAATCCAGTGTTCTTACAGGAATTCTCTACAGGAGTTCAATACACACAGCTTCTCCTTCATTCCTTTTATATTTCACATCAAAAATGACAAGTCTTTCTGTCTATCCATCTGCAATTCTGTTCCACAGCTGAACGTACACATGAGAGAAAAGAGGAGCGATAGATAGTAAAAGAAAACAGAGGCAAAAAGATTTGCTTCATTCATACAGCTAAAGTTAGCATAGCAACCCGGAGCCCGAATGCACTGAAGGTTGTAGTGCTGAAGCTTTAAATGCTGTAGTACTCAATGTTAACTTCTGTGCTGAAGGAAGTGCTGAGGGCTGTAGTGCTAAAAGTTAAAGGCTGTAGTGCTGAAGGTTTGAATGCTGTAGTGCTGAAGGTGTAAAGACTGTAGTGCTGAACGTTGAAGGCGGTAGCAGTCTGTGGCTCTGCAATTAGCTGAGTCATAACAAGCAGGAGATTTAACGCTGCGGTGCTTGTGTGGTCTCCAGGGACAATTAGCATCATTAGCATGCTGATTAGCGCATGCACACGAAGAGGATCCCATTCAGATGAAGTACTTTCTCTCTCTCTGTGTGTGTGTGTGTGTGTGTGTGTGTGTGTGTGTGTGTGTGTGTGTATGTGATGTTTTTACGTGCAGCTCTGCGTCTTGCGCTGATGTACGGCTCCTCGTTAGCGCCGTAATAAAGAACACAGAGACACATAAAAGGTTATATACTGCTGGAGTGCTGTTATTCCACCAATTAGCACAGTGCTGATTTACCACCGGGACGTGCTACAGTTCCCACCGGGTCTCCACACACACACACACACACACAGCTACAGACCTCAGCTCTGTAAAACTCCACACTCTGATCCTCTGAACAATAAACCTGGATTCAAAGAAGTTTTCAAAACAGTGTCACATGCTTCATAAAAACTCTTTTATTCTTTTACATTAAACTTTCAGAAAAAGGAAAATGGTGTTAATGTGATTTATAAAACAGATCACATAAAATCACCAACTCCTTAAAAGCCTTGTTCTTATATTTATTATATTCTAGATCATTCTACATTATTCTCCATCATCCTGCTCCATTCTATACACTATTTCAAACCACCTTACAACATTTCTTACTATTTTACACTATTTTACACTATCCTACACCATTCTTAACCATTCCACACCATTCTAAACCATTGTACACTATTTAGCACCATTCAACACCATACTACATCATCGTACACCATTCTACACCACTCTATGCCATTCTACACCATTCTACATCATCCTACACCATTCTAAACCATTTCTTACCATTCTACATCATTCTATACCATCCTATACCATTCTAAACCATTCCCCACCATTCCAAATCATTCCACTCCATTCTAAATCGTCCTACACCATTCTAAACAATTCTACACCATTTCTCACCATTCGTCACTATCCTACACCATTCTTCACTATCGTAAACGATTCTACACCATTCTACATCATCCTACGCCATTCTAAGCAGTCCTGTACTATTCTACACGTTTCCTTGTAATTCTTCACCATTCTACACCATTCTACGCTATTTTTTTTTATTAGTAAAACGTTTAGACTTGAATCTAATTAAAATGTAAGATGTAAAATGCAGAAAAGCAAAACTAGTTTATATGTACATGGTACACACACACACACAGGCACAGAGTTTGAAGTAAAGCATTTGCCAGTTGGGTGTTATTAGAGTTATTTGATTTAAATAACAGCTGCACATGACTCAATAATGTCTGTTCCAGATGTGTGACCCTGTAGGTGCACCAGGGTTTAAGGGTGATTGCTAAAAACAACCCCACTAACTCACTCCCTCTGAACTCTGATGGGCACAGCCCCCAATCACACCATCTAATCACCACAGCCCTGTTCATACCCTCTGATCACTACAGCCCCCGATTACACCCTCTGATCACTAAAGTCCCCAATCACACCCTCTAATCACTACAGTCCCCAATCATACCCTCTGATGACTACAGCCCCCAATCACACCCTCTAATCACAAAAGTCCCCAATCACACCCTCTAATCACTAAAGTCCCCAATCACACCCTCTAATCACTAAAGTCCCCAATCACACCCTCTAATCACTACAGTCCCTGATCATACCCTTTAATCACTACAGTCCCCAATCATACCCTTTAATCACTACAGTCCCCAATCATACCCTTTGATCACTACAGCCCCTGGTAAATAAACTCTACCCACATTACTACAGCCCCCAACCCCTCCACCCTACTCCACACTTTATCCTACTCTTACTTCACTCTTACACACCCCCTCACTGTTCAACACCCTCACTTATTCCTTTTACCACTTTCTGTCTCTTTCTCACTCTATCACTCTATAATGAATCGATTTCTGACATCTCTCTCATTTCTGACTAAATTGTGATTAGTTGTGTGTGTGTGTGTGTGTGTGTGTGTGTGTGTGTGTGTGTGTGTGTGTGTGTGTGTGTGTGTGTGTGTGTGTGTGTGTACATGAACTTTACAAAAGACTAGTAAAAAAACAATTCCCTGATCTACAGTTAACCCCGCGGGCCAACGCTGCTGTTTTTATTTGTCTCTGGACCCCAATAAACACATAAAAGCTTCAGGGCAGCTTTAACAAGAGCTCACACCTTAGAACAGGGTCAGAGAGAGAGCACCATCAGCACCTCAGAGCGAGAGAGAGAGAGCGAGAGAGAGAGAGAGAGAGAGAGAGAGAGAGAGAGAGAGAGAGAGAGAGAGAGAGAGAGAGAGAGAGGGAGGAAGAGTATACTAATTATCTTCACCCAACAGCACCTCTACATAACCATACGTACCATGTACACACTTACACACACTCATACACACTCATACACACTCATACACAACACATCGACACTCGTACATTCAACATACACACTCAAGCACAGCACATACACACTCATACATAACACATACACACTCATACACAACACATAAACACTCAAAGGGTTTTTAAGGAAAGAGAGAGAAGAGAGAGAGAAAAAGAGAAAGAGAGTGAGAGAGATTGAGAGAGAGAGAGAGAGAGAGAGAGAAAGGGGAAAAGAGGGAGAGTAAATAAATCCACTTCACCATCAGCACCTCAACACACACATACATATCATGTACACACTCACACTTATATACACTTATACACATTCGTAAACACTCATAGAAACTTAAACATACACTCATACACAACACATACACCCACACACCATATACACACTCATACACAACACCTACACACTCATACACAACACATAAACACATTTAAAGAAGGAGAGAAAGTAAAAGGGAGAATAAAAGGGAGAGTACATACATCCACCTCAACATCAGCACCTCAACACACTCATACATACCATGTACACACTTACACTCATATACACTTATACAGACCACATACACATTCACAAATACACATACAAACTTACATGCACTCATACACATTCAGAGACTAGAGAGAGAGAGAGAGAGAGAGAGAGAGAGAGAGAGAGAGAGAGAGAGAGAGAGAAAGAGAACTGATACTAGAGACTCCTTACATAAATGTAACATAACATGGAATAACACATAACGTGTGTGTGTGTGTGTGTGTGTGTGTGTGTGTGTGTGTGTGTGTGTGTGTGTGTGTGTGTGTGTGTGTGTGTGAAGATGTTCCTCCATTGCAGTGTTGCAGTGTGGGTGGTACACACTGTCCATCTCTGTCCACATTCCACCCTTGCAGAAAAAAACAAAGCCTCCTGAGAAGATGAAAGCTCTTCCACTTCAGCGTATATTAGCAGAGAAAACTAGCTTCATGACGGGAGGGAAAACTCAGATTAGCTTCCTTCACCTAAATCATACAACTTCCTGTATATTTTTAACAAAAAAAAAGTTCTAAAAGTTATGTATAAGAGGAAAAGGCAACAGCAAAAGTGTGTGTGTGTCTGTGTGCATGTAAACACACTCTGTTTACACACAGCAGGGAGGAAAATAACACAGCTGGATGCGCATGCACAAGCATTGATGAGTAAATATTGATCTCGTCTCATCAGGAGGCGGCTAAATATTGAAACAGCTCTAGGAAGCCGCGGACCTTCAGGACCAAGGCATCCATGGGATCGATACTAAGCAGCGCGTGGCTGGTTAACCTTCTTTCTCTTCCTCCCCCTTTGATTTACGCGAGCTATGCTACGTAACCATGACAGACCCCGTCCTCCATTATCCGTTTGCCAGCTGTTGCTCCTACACACGCTCTTCTTTTGTCCCGAGCGCTTTCAATCAAAATGCCTTCCAATCGACAAACCCCATTAAGGCTCAGACACCAAACAATTCGGCTTACAGGCGATCTGGAGGTGGCGATACCATTTATACCGGTGATTTACAGCCTGATCACATGACCCGCCCAGCGTATTCAGGCGGATGTATGGGGTTACAGATAACACATGATCCGAGGAAGGTAAGAAAACAACGTGGACAATAGTGTGTGCCATTCACTTTCACCAGCAAGGGCAATAAAACTACTACAAAAGGGGATTAGGGCAGCAATGGGGCAGACGTTAAATTAAAATGCACCTTTATCTTGCGTTGCGAGATCCAATAAAAAGGCATTTCGTTTATAGGAATACACACTATTCGTCTGTCTTTTCGGGGTCCGCTGACGTCTAGCTAACACACTTTCATTATATACACAACACATCGCAAAATGTCTATATTTATTCATGCTGTTCAGAATTGTGAACACGATACATGTGAATGGTAATGCTCATAACACTATTTCTGTTTACAAGAAATAACTTTATTTATCTATGTTTATACACAATCACCTTCAAAATAGTTCTCTTGCACAGAAAACAGCGCTCCCAGTGTTCCTGCCACTTTTGGAACGTGTCCTGGAAGTCAAAATTCTTTTCGAAGTGTGTCAAGCACATTTTCATGCTGGGTCTCAGTAATGGTGTCAAAAAGGTAACCTTTCAGCTGTATCTTCATCTTCGGGAAGACGGGGAGTCCGCAGGAGCAAATCTGCCTAGGAGGGTGGGAGCGGAAGTGTAATTATGTTGTTTTCCAGTGAGAAACTCACGTGTGAGGAGAGCTCGGTGAGGGTGCGCATGTGGTCAGACTAGCATCAGTTACACAGCTCCCGATGTACACAGGACAATGTCTTTCAGCACACTGACTTATAGAAGTGTCGGTGCTCCCTGTGACTGTGCGTGCGGCCTTGTGCTATAATAATAATAATAATAATTCATTACATTTATATAGCGCTTTTCTGCAGCACTCAAAGCGCTTTACATATGAAAGGGGGGATTCTCCTCAACCACCACCAATGTGCAGCATCCACCTGGATGATGCGACGGCAGCCATTTTGCGCCAGAACGCCCACCACACACCAGCATATTAGTGGAGAGGAGATAGAGTGATATAGCCAATTAATATGAGGGGATGATTAGTAGGCCAGCGGGCAAGTTTTTTGGCCAGGATGCCGGGGCACACCCCTACTGCTGCCAACTTTTGGCATGTTACAATACTAGTCTCGAAACTTTTGATACCACCTTGTAAGAAATTCTAAGGGTTCAAAATATACTCTTTATGTACAAAAGTTGGTGGACACCTGATTATGAGTTCCGTTGGCACGTTCCATCATCCTATTCCACAGTTAATCCCTATTTGCTGTTATAATAACCTCCACACTTCATGGAAGATGTTCCACTAGAGTTTGGAGTGCGCTTGTGGAGATTTGTGGAGATTGATTCAGCCACAAGCGTGTTAGTAAAGTCAAGTATTGATGAAGGTAAGGTGAGCAGGTCTGGAATTCTGTCAGAGTTTACATTTACCCCATAGGTGTTCAATGCGGTTGAGGGTCAGAGCTCTAGCACAGGTCACTAAAGATCTTCCATTCCGATTTCATGAAAAAGCATGGGTTTAAATAAAACGATTAGTTTGGGAAGTAAATATTTAGAAATGTCCTAAAGGTCCTTATTAGCATAATAGATGCTAGTTAAGTACAGTGTGTGTGTACTTGATAAATCCATGCTATATGCTAAAAAAAAAAAAAAAAGCAAAATGCAACGACAAACATTTTTAAAAATCATTTCAGAGGTAAAACAGCTGAATGTCACAACAATCTCATAATCAGGCAGGAAGACACGAAGAAGACAGCAACAGTAGAAAGTGCGCTGTCTGGCTTTGCCCACGCTCTGTCTCGCTTTTTATCAGGTCTCGACCCGAACGTTTTAAATACCTCCCGAAGGGAAATAAACATGATTCGGCCCAGCGAAGACATCTGCCCTCTGGAAAAAAGGAATGGAAAAAAAAAAACCAGGATGTGTTTAAACAGCTGGTGGGTTACTCTGTCCTTTTTTTTAACGTTGTGAGAGACGAGCGATGGAATAACATGGTGGTTGGAGATGTGGCCTGGAGGTCAGACATAAAACAAATGATAATAATCGGTTTCCCGATACAACAAGGAGACACGCATGAAGTCATGGGGGTCGGAGGTCAGACAACAGAGAGGCCAAAAATGGCTCAAAAATGGCTCAAAAATGGCTCTGGGTCTGAGTGACAGCATCGCTGCATCTTCTGCCTGTCAATCAGAAATGGCAACCAATCATGTGAGCTGAGGTATGCGAAAGAGGGCGGATATATTTCTCTGTGGTTTAGCGAGTTTAGTGAATGCAAATGCTAAACCTGATGTGTCTCTTGTCATTGATGTCACACAAGTGGGATTTACAGGACGTCTTTGCTTCAAACAGCAGGGGGCACACTATTGAGTTTTAATGTGGCCTCTTATCTCAATTTCCTGTTTTTTGCAGTGGTGATGATCAGTATCTGTACTTTCCTAAAGTACTTCTATTTGGGGAGAATTTTACTTTAACTTCACTACTTTTTTTTTTTTAATCAAATATCTTTCAGTGTCAGTTCAACAGCAAGCAGAACTTTTTGAGAGGAATAAATGATTTAAAAAACTCCTGACTCGAACTCGCCCCAATACCCGTGGCCATAGCAGTTGAAAAGAAGGATTTGGGGTCATGATCATTTTAATATATTTTAATCAGTTTTTAATTAATAAACTGAGCTGATTAAGCAAGTCTTATAATAGTCTGATTATAGAAACATTATAGCCATAATAAATAAGTACATTTAAAAACATATACATTTATATACAGTTTATGTACATGCGAAGTTGTGCAAATCTCCCAGTTGTATAGATCATTCCCTGTTTTATCTTGTATTTCATACCGATCATAATTTTAAACTTTTCACTTCCTATCACTTTTTCATTCTGGATATGTTTTGGAATCGCAAATAAAGCTTTTCCGTAAAACTTCCTCCGTATATTCCCGCTCAGATAGCAAGCATGGTCATGCGGTACGTTCGGCTGTGGAGTTCGCCCAGGTGTGCTACGTTGTTGTCATAGCGAGCTGAGTCTCTGCACGACACGACCTCCGTTTGCACCGTAATTACATCATTGTATTTGTATTTGTATACGGCAGCCGAAACATCTTCTCACGCGAAGTCGCATTCTGACTCATTTCTTTCGCTGCGTTTCTGTCACTAGTGAATTGTTCAACCAGTTTTTCATTCTGTAGTTTTGTTTTTTAGAAACCAGTTGCTTCGCTTTTTCGCTCACAGGATTTAAAGTCAAACACACTGACAAACGGGAAATGGCTTAAAAGTTACGCAAACTAGTTGAAGTATTGACAATTAAATGTAAATTAATTTATATGTATGCGTTAGACATTTTTTATCTACCTGCACACATTATTGCACTGACACGCTATGTGCTAGGCAGGAAGTCACCACATTTTGCTATGTAAAGATTGGGTAAAAATTATAATCCAATTCTAGTGCGAAATTTTTTATTTTTTTTAATCTACTGTGTAGCTGATATACGGATAAATTGTTACGTCACACTGTGTCATCATACAATAGTTAATAATGACTTCATAAATACATTTACAGCATTTGGAAGATGCCCTTATCCAGAGCTACTTTTTTAAATTATCTTAATTATATATATACACAACCGAGCACTTCAGGGTTAAGGGCCTTGCTTAAGGGCTCAACAGTGGCACATGGTTGTGCTGGGATTTGAACTCATGAGCTTTCAACCAGAAGTTTAACATCTTAAACACTGAGCTACTACTCCCCCGTATTAGAAACATTACACAATAAATCTGGACTTTCATTATTCATAGCCAAATCTTATCAGCTAATGTTCCTGCAGCTAGCAGGCTACACTGTCTAGCAATATTCTGAATAGTCTAAATAAAATTAAATAAAAAAAAAACTTAATTGAAGTTTGAGATTCATAGCTGGAGTACAAATATAAAACCATCTGAAGGTATCCAGTTCTGCACCTCCTCAAGAGTCCTCATGGCTAGTTACAGCCACGTTAGTATTATTAGCGTAATTAGTATAAAAGGTTTGCTAACTGATCCACAATATTCTGATGTACAAATACAGTAATAGTAAGGTTTATCGTTAGTGGTAAGAATTCAGGGTGAAGTATTTCCCGAGTGCAGTGATGGGACGGAACTGTCAGTCACACGGGCGTAGGCGTGCAGCTGTGTAGGCTAACGGAGGCAAAACAATCCAAACTTTTCTCGCCGAACGCTTCACTTCTGAAGCCTAAATGTGTGGGTTTCTCTCCCGTATCCATGTCAGTCATTATTATTTCTCCCATTGACATGCATATCTAATCCATCGCTCCTCATCCAGCCCTCACAGTGTGCCGCCTTTCATGTGGAAACGCAGACGGAACTTTTTTTTCCCCTCGCTCGGAGCTCGCCAGAGGAACCGTCTCTCTCTGTGTCTTTCCCGCCCAAACACTCAGCGCAGCCAATTACAGAGCGGAGTGACGAGCGTTTCCGCGTCCGCCTGACAGTCCCTCCCACTCGTTTTTCAACAAAATCAAAATGGATGGAAGGCACGGGGGCGATGTGTTGAGCTGGAGGTGTAAAGCGCAGCCTCTCCTGCTCGTTAGCATTGACGTGTTGTCTCGGGGCCTGATTTGCGTTGTCTCCCACGTTTCTTTCCTGATGATTCATGGTTCCGAGCTCATATGATCACTGCCGTGTACTGTACGATGACATGCCGTAATGATATGTCATCATGATATATGTAATAATAATAATAATGATATGGCTCGGCTACGGTCTCAGGTTTGGTTTTACAGGGATTAGAGAAGAAAGGCTCACTTCATAAAACGGTTGTAGCGCACACCGGCGTGTATAAGACCCAAATTAAACACACGTGTACACAAAACCCCTGAAATGCCGGATGCAGATCTGGTCTCTATAGGGCTTTTAGTTCAATCTGAATTATTTTTATATATAGAATTTCTTTATGGAATAATGAAACAGCTGTTGGCATGAAAGGACCGGGATTTTCTCTTTATTAATCCTAACCCACATGCGGCTCAGACCTTATGAGCACCATTTACCATTGATTAAAATGTATTGCAGAAGGTCATTTAAAAGGTTACATGTCTCAAAAAAATATTTTGTTGAATATTTACAGATAAAACCCTGCAAACTGTCTTATAGATGTCTTACAGTTACTAAAAGCTTTACCTCTGACTAGGGGTAATCCCAGATAGTCTACTTCGATAGGAGGAGCCTGATTCAGAATCAGAATACATTATTGATCCAATAGGGAAATTGGTTGGCTGCAGTTGCTCACAGTAAAAGATCAAAGTAAAAATTTAAATAGGAAAATATAATTAAATATATATACAAATAGTGCAGCCGGAAAGTTTTCACAGTGCTTCACTTACTGTTACAGCCTTATTCCAAAATGGATTAAATACATTATTTTCCTCAGTTTGTTTCAAATATTTGCAAATGTATTAAAAATAAAGTAATCACAGCCTTTGCTCAATACTTTGTTGAAGAACCTTTAACACCAATTACAGCCTCAAGTCTTTTTGAGTTTGATGCTACAAGCTTGACATAACTATTTTTTGGCCAGTTTCTCCCATTCTTCTTTGCAGAACCTCTCAAGCTCCATCAGGTTGGATGGGGAGCATCGACGCACAACCATTTTTAGATCTCGCTAGAGATGTTCAATTGGGTTCCAGGTTCAGGTTCAGAGCACTCTGGAGCAGGTTTTTATTAAGGACGTCTTTGTATATTGCTGCATTCATCTTTACCTCGATCCTGACTAGTCTCTCAGTTCTTGCTGCTGAAAAACATCCACAGCATGATGCTACCACCATCATGCTTCACTGGATGGAATTGGCCAGGTGATGAGTGATGCCTGGTTTCCTCCAGATGTGATGCTTGGCACTCAGGCCAAAGAGTTCAATCTTTGTTTCTCATGGTCTAAGTTCATCAAGTGCCTTTTGGCAAACACCAGGCGGGCTGTCATGTGCCTTTTACTGAGGAGTGGCTTCTGTTTGGCCATTCCATCATACAGGCCTGATTGGTGGAGTGCTGCAGAGATGGTTCTTCTTTCCAGAAGGTTCTCCTCTCTCCACAGAGCTTTAGCCCTTTCCGAGTGATCATCAGGTTCTTGATCACCTCCCTGACTAAGGACCTTCTCCCCCGATCGCTCAGTTTGGCTGGGAGGCCCGCTCTAGGAAGACTGCTGGTGGTTCCAAACTTCTTCCATTTATGGATGATGGAGGCCACTGTGCTCATTGCAACCTTCAATAAAACTTTCTTTCGGCTTCTCCCATTAGGGGTCGCCACAGGGGATCCTCCGCATATTTGATTTGGCACTGCAGAAATTTTTCTGTACCCTTCCCTCGATCTGTGCCTCGATGCAATCCTGTCTCAGAGGTCTACAGACAATTCCCTGGACTTCATGGCTTGGTTTGTGCTCTGACATGCACTGTTAACTGTGGGACCTCATATAGACAGGTGTTTGCCTTTCCAAATCATGTCCAATCAACTAAATTTACCACAAATGAAGTTGTAGAAATACCTCAAGGATGATCAGTGGAAATGCACTGGAGCTCAATTTTGAGTGTGATGGCAAAGGCTGTGAATACTTTTTATTTATTTATTTATTTATTTATTTATTTATTTATTTATTTATTTATTATTTTTTAAACATTTTAAGATTTCAAACTTATTTCACGTTGTGATTATGGTATATTGTTTGTAGAATTGTAAGGAATATAATGAATTTAATCCATTTTGGAATACGGTTGTAACATAACAAAATGTGGAAAAAGTGAAGCGATATGAATATTTTCCGGATTCACTGAATTGTTATATATTAAGTGAAATTAAATGTGTAGCATGAAATAGAATTTGTAGCAGCAGTGAAAAACTGAGATTATTGCACATAAATGTCCAAGATATTAACAAAATATAAGTGTTGCATCTATAACTATAGCTATATCTATATTATCTATATTGTATAACATCTATATTGTATATTTGACTACCAATCTCAAAATTCTAATCTTTACAGAGATGTTATGAAAGCAGAATCATGGCATTTTGATTATATGGGGGTTCTTAATGTCTGATTTCACATAGAACTACTGGTTTTCTCCCAATAAGTTCATATACAGCATATTACAATAATGCTGTAATTAAAATGTAAAAAAGAAAGAAGCTTTTTATAAATATTTTTTAGGTGTGTAAATAAATTCAACCCCCCGTGACAGATTTAAGTTTCAATGATACGTGACAGACACTGGTGCATCTTAGAGGCAGAGGTTTTAATATTTAACAATATCTTGAAGATTCTGTAAAACTATATGCTGTTGTAATTTTATTGAAAAAAAACTTTTTTAATTGTTTTTTGGTGCATCAGTGTTGCGATGTTTTTTATTCTGCACATTTTCTTCTATATCTTAGATTGATATTCTGTTCTTCGTGGCTTTAAAATGGTATAAGGAATCATTTTATGACCTGCAAGTGTTGTCAACATCGTCCAGCCACCAGCCCGACACACGCACACATGACTCCACTATGAGGTGGTATCAAAAAGTTTCAAGATTAGTTTTGTCAGACGCCAACAGGTGGCAGCACAAGGCTGCATGCACAATCACAGGGAGCACCACCTTCATGCGTCAGTGTGCAAAAACACATCAAAAGGTGCTTGACATGCTTGAAAAAGAATATTTCCAGGACACATTCCAGAAGTGGCAGAAACACTGGGAGAGCTGTATTGCTGTGCAAGCGGACTATTTTGGAGGTGTGTAAACGTAGATACATAAAGTACTTTGTGTAAACTGAGATATTCTCAAAACCTTTGGATACCACCTCATATCAGTTAGGCAAGACTTTTCAGACAAAACAATGACTATGTAAATCATTAGTCGGGTACACCCCTACCTATGACTTCTGACATTGACACTGGAGATTCCTTACATAATTTTTACACAAGAAACAGAATAATTTAGCTCATGTGTACATGCGAGAGCTGCGATTTCACAGACTTACATCCGTCCTTCTGTTCCTCTGGGCTACACGAGGCCTCGGCATCCACCAGCAGCCCGGACATGGTGAACCTCTTTTTCCCAGAATCCTCAGTTCCTTTCAGGGAACTGGGAGACCCGGAGGTGAGCTGGTTGACCCCAAACTCGAACTCCTTCCCTTCAGTGATTGTGTAGCGCAGATGGGGAGACGTTTCCGGCTCCTGGCCTCCCTTCAGCCTCTTGGTTGGAAGGAAGGCGGAGTGATAAATCCCTGCGTCTCTGTCTTCGTTTGGAGAAGAGAAGGGCCGGAATGCTCCCACTGCTTCAGGTCCGAGAATGCTTAGTGGCGTCGGGGGGAACTGTGGGTGCAGGTGGAGCAGCGAGGTGGGGAAGTCTCGGGGTGTGAAGCCTCCTTGCCTTTGGTACACAGAGGAAAATGTGTAGGAGCCGCCAGGGAACGGGAGGTGCAGGTCTTTTTCTAGAGACACCGGAACTCCGAACGAACGCGAGGTCTGGCAGGGGACGATGGAGGGCTCACGGTCGGACTCAGGCGTCGATGCCAGGACCATGAGGGCCGGAGACGACATGGAGCTTGGAACATATGAGGAGCTGTCCAACTTGAAAGCAGCTCGGTGGAGGTCCATTTCTGCTCTAGCAACAAAAATGTGGAGGAGAGAAAAAAAATAAGAAAGAGAGACAGGGACCAGACGCACGTCTACACGTCGATCATCCACTCACATGCATCTGTGGGTAAAAAAAAAAGAGTCAGGATCAACTGCTGTGAGTAACACAACTACACACATATACACAAGCACACACAGATTAACACACAATAATTTAAAGTGATACATACGGATACACACAGCTACACACAAATACACAAGCACACACAGATTAACACACAATAACTCAAAGTGATACATACGGATACACACAGCTACACACAAATACACAAGCACACACAGATTAACACACAATAACTCAAAGTGATACATACGGATACACACAGCTACACACAGAGTAACACACAACTATATATATATATATATATATATATATATATATATATATATATATATATATATATATATACACATACACACACACACACACACACACACACACACACACACACACAAACAGAGTAACACACAATTGCTCAAATCGTTACACACTATTACTCAGTGTTACACACAGATACACACAAATACCTAAATTGTAAAAGACACAAACAAATGCACAATTAGATTTACAAATGCATACAAATACACAAACATACACACAGAGTATAATAACTATGCACAATTACACAACTACATACAGAGAAACTCAGCTAAAAACAATTAAACCACTAAACAAAGAGTAACACACAAATATACAAAGTGTACAAATATACAACTATTACAGCTTAACAATCAACGACTTAAAGTGTAGCACAGATTCACAACTACTCAGTTCAGAGTTTAAGACCCAAATACAACTACACACAGATTAACATGACTACACACAAATACAACACTACACACAGAGTAACACAATTATACAGAAATACTGCATCACAACTACACACAAATATACTGCTACACACAGAGTAACACACATACAAAGTGTAACACCTAAAGACAGATAGAAAATTGAAAGACAGGTTTGTAATAAATGAAAAAAATAAATAATAATAATTCAAGTAAAAAAATTAAGAGGGACAAAAAAGGACATAAATTAATAAAAGAGAAAGAAAGGAAGGGAATAGAATAGGGGAAGTGTGTGGCTTATAGCAAACTAGATGGACAAATGTAAATGTATAACATAATATTATTGATATTATTAATATCAATAATAACAATAATAATAAAATGAAAATGAAAGCTGGAGCAGGAATAAAGTAGAATTGGAAATATTTTCTGTAATATATATGTTTTGAAAGGTTTTAAGATAAACAGGAAGTTTCTTGCACTATGCTAGAAAATGTAAACTATATATGACGAGTCACAAATTTTGAACCGGTTAGTTTTACCTCCTGCAGTTTTAGTGTATCTGCTCGCTCCACTCGTTCCGCTCATTTTACTGCTGGGTATAACTTTATTTTATTACTCAGCACTCAATATCTCCTCCAACATCTCCATCTCATCTCTATACAGCTCCTCCAACATCTCCATCTCATCACTCTACTGCTCCTCCAACATCTCCATCACCCCACAGCTCCTCCAACATCTGTATCTCATCACTCTTCCGCTCCTCCAACATCTCCATCACCCCACAGCTCCTCCAACATCTCCATCTCATCACTCTACCGCTCCTCCAACATCTCCATCACCCCACAGCTCCTCCAACATCTCCATCTCATCACTCTACCGCTCCTCCAACAGTTCCATCTCATCACTCTACAACTCCTTCAACATCTCCATCTCATTACCCCACAGATCCTAAAACATCTCCATCTCATTACTCTACAGCTCCTCCAACATCTCCATCTTATCATCCCACAGCTCCTCCAACATCTCCATCTCATCACCCCGCAGCTCCTTCAACATCTCCATCTCATCACTCTATAACTTCTCCAACATCTCCATCTCATCATATTACAGCTCCTCCAAAATCTCAACTCTCTACAGCTCATCTCTTTTATTTCACTCTACAGCTCCTTCAACATCTCCACCCTATCACTCCACATCTCCTTCAACATCTTCATCTCATCACTCCACAGCTCCACCAACATCTCCACCCCATCACCCCACAGCTCCTTCAACATTTCCATCTCAACTATCTACAGCTCTTTCAACACCTCCATCCTATCACTCTACAGCTCTTTCAACATCTCCCCCACATCACCCCACAGCTCCTCCAACATCTCCACCCCATCACCCCACAGCTCCTCCAACATCTCCATAATCATAACCCTACCGCTTTTTAAACACTGTAATCTCATCACTCTACAGCTCCTCCAACATAGACAACTCATCAAAAAATAAATCTTAAACATCTCCATCTTTTCGAAGAGAAAGAAAGAAATAAAGACAAAAAGACAGAAAGAAAGAAAGAAAGAAAGAAAGAAAGAAAGAAAGAAAGAAAGAAAGAAAGAAAGAAAGAAAGAAAGAAAGAAAGGTGGCAAACGGGAATTAAGATACAAAAAAAAGAAAAGAAAAACACAAGAAAGATGCAGGAATAGAGAAGTAAGAAGTGAAAGTGAAGAGAAAAAGGGAAAGTGTGTGTGTGAGGAGAAGTGTAAATAGAATCTTTTCTTTCTGTGCAGTTTTGTAGTGAATGTAAAGCGGATGGAGTGAAAGTTAACGCGAGTTTTCGGGACCGGGAGAAGACATGTGTCACAGTCATGACGAAGAGGAAGAAGATTTGTATCTTTTCAACAGTGACAGTGAGATCAACCTTCGAACACCTGAACAGCTTCAGAGAACTCGGGGACATGCATTGGTCCTGTGCGCGCTAACAGGTCGTCCCTAAACCTGTCCCATGCGCGCTCATGGAGCATCCCTAAACCTGTCCCGTGCGCGCTCAAGGAACATCCCTAAACCTGTCCCATGCGCGCTCATGGAGCATCCCTAAACCTGTCCCGTGCGCGCTCATGGAACATCCCTAAACCTGTCCCACGCGCGCTCATGGAACATCTCTAAACCTGTCCCATTCGCGCTCACAGAACATCCCTAAACCTGTCCCACGCGCGCTCATGGAACATCCCTAAACCTGTTCCACGCGCGCTAACGGATCGTCACTAAGCCTTTCCCATGCGCGCTCACAGAACATCCCTAAACCGGTCCCGTGCGCGCTCACGGAACATCACTAAACCTGTCCCAGGCGCGCTCACTGAACACCATTTAAACCGTCCTGTGCGCGCTCACGGAACATCACTAAACCTGTTCTCACATAAGTGTAACATTTATTTCCCTCCCATTTTATGTTCTGTTTTTGAAACAAAACAAAAAAAAAATTAACGGAGTAACTTAATACGTTTCAAAGTTTTGATTCAACTTTTTTCCGTGCGCGCGCCTAATTCTATGCAAACGGCACAAAATAAAAACACGTGAACACGATGAACGACCAAAAACTCACATTTACACCTCGTGACTGACCACGTGATTGTACCAGCTTAATTAATTAACGGCGACAAAGTTTTTTTATTTTATTTTAGAGATAATTAAACGTTTGCGTGTGTGTGTGTGTGTGTGTGTGTGTGTGTGTGTGTGTGTGTGTGTGTGTGTGTGTATTAAGCAGAGTTTATAAACGGGATTACTCACCTCTTTGAGCGCGCGGACGAACGGAGCGGGGAATAGTAAAGCGCGCGACTCGAGCAACGCGGCGTTACTACCGCACTGTTCTTACGCTCATGCACACACGAACGAGCGCGCGAACAAGCACGCACACACACATCGACACACACACACACGCAACACACACATGAAAACGTCAGGATACACGCGTGCGCGCGCACTTGTACTGTATAAAGAAAACACAGAGCGCGTGCAAACGTCCGGAACACACACCAAGCACCGCCTGTACTGACACGCACTCTCTCTCTCTCTCTCTCTCTCTCTCTCTCTCTCTCTCTCTTACACACGCACACACGCACTTCAGTTCCAGACAGCTTTATAGGCTTTCCTGGGTTCTGGGGAACAAAACTTTGGACAAGAACCAAATACAACCACAAATAATAATCACAATCACAACAATAATAACAATAAAAAATCTGAATAAAAAAGTATAAAATAAAATGCGTATTACATTATTAAATTAAATACAAATTAACAATAAATAATGACATGACAAGAATGTGAACAAGATGAGTATTAAAAAATGACTATTAAACAATTTTGTATTCTATTAAGCTTAGAATTTAAATGTAAAATAAAAAAACTATTCAGAAATATAAAACAACCAAATTAACAACAATAACAACATTACCAAAATACTGTACTGTATTGTACTTCTGGATGAAGCTCTCATTATCTGGACTTCTTTCACTGCTGTTGAGGATGTGCTCCACATGGAGAACCTAAAGATCCATGATATTACTCTGGATGGTTTCATGAATCATGAAATCAATCAATCATGAAAGATTGCAAATAATATGAAGTTTAAATCATGCATCTCCATCAGTTCAACTTCCTGTTAAATCTGTAAATAATTTCCTGGTCACAGAATTTGCACTTTATGACTCAGTAGTATCCACTTATAAAAAGGAAAGGTTTATAATTGTGTTTCTCGTTTCACAGTCTGATTCCTCTCAAGATTTTTTTCTTGTATCATCTCAGGGAGTTTTTCACCTCAGACTTGCTGGTTAGGGATGAATTAATTTATTACATTTAAATATATAAATATTTATATAAAAATATATAAATATACATTTATCCTATATAAATAAATCCTGAAATTATTTAAGTAAAGCTGTACAATTATTTTTCTTGTCAATAATTATGTCAGCAACATTAATGTTATTAATAATATTATTATAAGCAAAAACAGTGGTGGGCCATCAGAAACACTGACCTACATTTACAACCTAAATTCTAATATTTGTTGCATGAAATTGTATTAATTTATTCCCAACAGTTTATTCTCTTCATTTTGTTGCGATTCTCTTGGCTGCACTGTTTTCAGTACGTGTTTGTGGATGTTAGATTTTTTTGTCCAATCAGATTTCAGCCTCTATGTGCTGCCATGTCAATCTAATCTGCCCAGGGCCTTCACAATCAGTAGTGCTGGCCCTTTTACCATAGTCTCTATAAGCAATGAATCTGTTTCTTTCACCAATCAGATTTCTAATTCTCCTCACAGGGCAGCTCGCTGGCCCAGAGTAGCATCAGCATTTTTCCGTCTTCTGATTGGTTGGTCAGAGGGAAACTGTTACAGCCAAATTCAACTGGCAAAACACGTGTGTAGCTCTGCACACATTAATACATCAGAGTTAGATTTTTTTATGCCTACGAAGGAAGAACATTTTATTTGGTCTCTGACATTTTTAAAAATCCATTTATAAGATAAGCTAGACATCGTGAGGAGGTCAGCCAACCCCGAAGCTAGCTAGTTTGTCTCAGCCCGGGAAAGGGTTTGTTCACCACTTCCAGACCAGTTAAGACGAGCGGTACCACTGGTACAGCCTCTGAGAGCAGTGCAAATTATGAGTATGCATTATATATATATATATATATATATATATATATATATATATATATATATATATATATATATATATATATATTTTTTTTTTTTTTTTTTTTTTTTTATGTATTTGTCATGTTATTAGACAAATATTGATTCTGAACTGCTCCAGATGATGTAGGTCATCTGGATGATGTAGGTCATCACTGACATACTTTTTTTTTTTCCCATGAATATTAAATGAAAATTATATTATTTATTTGAATTATTCCTATTAGTCTATTTTCTTCACATCATAGTGTTTCTCTCGCT
Organism: Silurus lanzhouensis; assembly: GCA_039877035.1. Taxonomy (NCBI): domain Eukaryota; kingdom Metazoa; phylum Chordata; class Actinopteri; order Siluriformes; family Siluridae; genus Silurus; species Silurus lanzhouensis. Next base: position 572,827 of record JBCEWE010000133.1, read on the forward strand.
CGTGTTGCTTTCTCTAGTGTCTGTTTAGGTTAGAATTTCTCAACATCATGCATTGGTTGAGTCAAAATCTGCCATGAGACCTTCAAAATCAGCAGATCGGGCATGTGTAGTGTTAAGTACATCCTGGTTAAAGCTGTTGCTTTAACCAATCAGATTTCGAGTTTCGAGCCACTCCAGGGTCATCTGGCAGGTGTACAATAATGTCAGCATTTTCATTTCCTTTGATTAGATGGTCACTAGTCAGAGTTTGCTACCCACATCCGTAGTAAACTGCACAAGCTCAAATATATTTATATATTATGTATTACTGCATTTCTATTATTGATGGTTTCTATAGCCGTGGTGCCATAATAATGATATTAAGAGGTGAATCATTTCAGGAAGGACACCACTGAAGGCTTAGGCAAGAAATGCACAGGCAGTCAGTGATACAGACATACACATTGTAAAATAACTGCATGTGTTAGTTCAGGTGTTATTCTATGCCCTTTTAAATAATGAGTTATCCGTTATACTGTAGTAATAAATTGATTATATGCTAGACTTAATTAATTTGAGTTGAACACTTACCATCTCCTCATTCCTGTATCATCATTATATATATATTTTTCTAACTGTCTTTATCTGACATCAGATGAAGTTGCTTTTTCAGGCTGTATTTTCTATCCCTTGCTGTTTTTTTATTTTATTTTTTTTTTACATCTAAAGATGATGGCTTGTCTTCAACAATCTGGTGGCCTCAAAAGTAAACGGCATAAAGGTGATTTCACTATTCGAATTGAAAATCCACTAAAGCAGCTGCGTTACCCGACTCTGAACACCCAGAAGTTTCCTCACACAGACATTAGCAAGACTTTTGAGCTCAGATTTTTCACCATGGCTTTGTAATTATTATACATCTGTGTGACAATATTTCATTTTTATTAAATTTCATTTTATTTGATTTTTACTCACACACACATATGCATACACACATATGACTGTTGAGTGATAAAAAGGAAAGCAACTCTCTCATCAATAAGAAGAAGAAGTTGCTGGAATAAATTAAATCATAGTTTAATCGAGGTCTTGTATTATGATCCCCGAGATTGTTCACAAAACATATTAACTCTCTCGCTCCATTGTTACACACACACACACACACACACACACACACACACACACACACACACACACACACACACACACACACACACAAACACACACAGACACACACATTTTTCTGAATGCTGGAAGGCAAAGTGTGGAATATTGAAATTTAGAAATTCATTTCCAAAAAAAAAATAGAGAGAATCGAATCAGTTGAGTTCATTTTACACAGCAATTATTTCTAATTGGAGTTTAATTGTTGATAAAAGTTTGTTTTGGTTTTTTTTTTCATGAGGGAAAGAACATGTTGAGAACTTTCTGGTGGAGCTCAGAGTCACACTTTAGATTTGATTAAAAAAGGAAGAAAAATAGGTTAAAAAAAAAAAAAAACCCCACTCTCCACTTCTATTTTTGTTTTCAGGTATGTAAATAAAATAAAAAATGAATGAGGAAGGAGAAAGGGAGAAAATGTGAGAAGAAAAAAAATAAACATTTAACACCTCACTCTTGATTTTATAAAAAAATACACGTGCAAATGGTGTCGTATATATATATATATATATATATATAGAAGCAAAGATGAAAAGAAATTAAATGGAAAAAAATGGGGGAAATAAAAAGAGAACACGGAGGTGGGAAAGGTGAGGCCTTGTCACATTAAATATCCTAAGAGAGATAAAGAAATTTTGGATTTTAATATAAAAGATGTGAGTTTGTAATTCTTAGATTACATATGTGTATGACCTCCATATAATCTTTGTATGACCTTAATTTGACCTCCATATGTCTATATTGTGTTTTAGTTTTTTATTTTATTCTATTTTATTTCATTTTATTTTACTTTTGAAAGTTACTTTAGTTTTCCTTAAAAAAAATTCTTAGCCTTGAATACACTATGCTTATTTAATCGGGATACACTTTGAGTATACAACCTCTTATGTTTGTTGTCTTTCATTGAGTGACGAGTTAGCAAGGACATCATTGCTCGATTCAAGGTAAATATATTTTTTCAAATGTGTTTTTAAAATATTGACACACAAAATTCATTGACTAACACATGGTAATGTGAGCACTAGTTCAAAAAGCTCTGAGCTAGCTAAAGTGTGGTTTAGTGGTGGATAGCTAGCTAGTGGTATGTCTTCTGTGCCATAGCTTAATTTTAATATCGAGCTATAGCTAGTCTTTAGCTAGCCAGCCAGTAGTGGGAGTAGTTAGAAAAAAACATTGTCTGCTAAGCCCCTCTCAATACTCCTTAAGAAAGGCTAATTATTTTTTTATCAAGATATTGCTAGTCTGTAGCTACACAAAACTGAGTGACTATCACAAGCACTAGTTTGAAAATCTCTGAGCTAGTGGTATGTAGCTAACTAGCAGTGATTTCTGGATCAGGGTGTCTTCTAACCTTTCTTTGACAGAGCAACACTCACCTTTTTTAAATCAATATATAGGTAGTCTCTAGAGCTAGCTAGTGGTGTAAGAGATGACGATTACCCCCTCAACCCGTCCCACCACTTCCCAAAATAGGAAGGTACACATTAATCCTGAGATTTCTACCTTTCATGGGTTCTACCAAAAGCACAGCACGCATCGTGAACTTTACCGCCTTGCATGACAGTATAGTCTGGTGCTTAGTGGCAAGCGTTTGTGCGAGAATTTGAAATCACTCAGTTTTTCCCACTTCTTTTCCTGTGTCTTCACACATTTCGCCGTTAGGATAAAAAGGAGGGAATAGTATGCCATCCCTCCACAATTACCGAGTTATACAAATATTAAAACGTCTGACTGCATTGGCCTGATTGCTATTTTAACCTTTGACAGCACGAACAAAGTGAAAAAAAAGAAAGGGTGGGGGAAATCTAATTCTGGCAGACTCTCCTGTAATGAGGTAGGGATGTGTGTGTGTAATGTATGCAGGAGTTTTATTGCATCGTGGTTGAAGGAGTTCAGGCCCACGGCTCGTCCCGGGCAAAAAATAATCGCAGGCCGAGCAGCGCTGTGCCTGAGGACTGAGCTCTTAAATCAAACGCTGTGAGTTTTTATCACATTAAAATCAGCCTCAGGTGCTCTGGGGTTCAGAGCGAGGAGGACGAATGTCGTCACGGTGCTGTTTGCGGACCTGTAGATTTAACTGAGCGTGGCCCAGATGCGTCTTCTTTTCACTCTGAACATACCATAAGATTGGTATGTGCTGCTTTAGCATCTCATTCCACTTTTACTGTCCATTTGTTGTAATAATAACCTTCACTCTTCTAGAGAGATGTTCCACTAGACTGTGGTGGGTGCTTAAGGAGATGTGTGGAGATTCATTCAGCCACAAGAGTAGTAAAGTCAGGTGCTGATGTAGGTGAGGTGAGGAGGCCTCATCCCACAGGTGTTCCATAAGGTTGAGTTCAAATCAAAGCACCACTAAGCTGCCACTGTTGGGCTGTTGAACAAGGCTCTTAACCCTCAACTGCTCAGTTGTATCAATGAGGTAATTGTCTGGATTAGGGCATCTGGCAATTGCTATAAATGGATAAGAACCACATATGACTGGGAAGGTCAGGGTGTGCTGCTACATCACCTGCTACACTATCCACTGCTTAACCCACTGCCCCGCTACCTGTACCACCTGCTACACCACCCCTTGCTCAACCCACTACCCCACTACCTGTACCACCTGCAACACCACCCCCTGCTCAACCCACTGCCCCACTAACCCATTTATCACCTAATACACCACCCCCTGCTCAACCCACTGCCCCACTACCTGTACCACCTGCTACACCACCCCCTGCTCAACCCACTGCCCCACTACCCCCTTTATCACCTGACACACCACCTCTGCTCAAACCACTGCCCCACTACCTGTACCACAGCTAGACCACCCCTTGCTCAACCCACTACCCCATTACCTCTACCCCCTGCTCATCCCACTGATCACTACACACTTTATCACCTGAAACAAAACTCCCTCATCAACCCACTGCCCCACTACCTGTAATGCTTTTGCGGCATTTAGCAAACGCCCTTATCCAGAGCCCTTATCCAGAGCGACGAGTCTCTAGCAATGAATAAATCTACACTGGTATGCCAGATTACAAACTTACTATAAATATAACTCTTGAATTCTACAAGGCAAACTTGGAAAGTGCCTTGTGCCTAGTTTAAGTATTTCAGGAAGAGGTAGGTCTTCAATTGTCGCTTGAAGATCGTCAGGGACTCTGCTGTACGGACATCTAGGGGAAGTTCATTCCACAACCTCGGTGCCAGAACAGAGAAGAGCCTTGAAGTATACTTATCTCTCATTCTGAGAGAAGGTCGAGCAGTGCTGGAGGATCTCAGACAGTGTGGTGCAGTGCGAGATGTGATGAGGTCACTGAGGTAAGATGGCACTGGTCCATTTTTGGCCTTGTAGGCAAGCATCAGTGTTTTGAATCTGATACATGCAGCTACTGGAAGCCAGTGAAGGGAGCGCAGCAGTGGGGTGGTGTGGGAGAACTTGGGATGGTTGAACACAAGCCGTGCAGCTAAGTTTTGGATCATTTGCAGTGGATGAATAGGGTTCAGGGAAAGACCTGTCAGCAGAGAGTTACAGTAGCCGAGTCTTGAAATGACAAGAGACTGAACAAGCACCTGGACAGCCTCTGTTGACAGAAATGATCAAATCCTTTGGATGTTGTAGAGAAGAAATCGACAAGAACGGGCCACATTAGCGACATGTGGGAAGAAGGACAGTTCATTGTCCATAGAGTCCACAGAGTCATGAAGAGTTATTTGGAGATCTTGACCTGGAGATGAATCACCTGGGATGACCACCAGTTCTGTTTTGCTGGGGTTGAGCTTTAGTTGGTGAAGATAAAGATATGTCTGTTAAATGTCTTATGTGGCAAACAAACAAAATCAACTTGTGTTCTTGCAAATAATAGTCCAAATGTTTGACATTAAATTGTGCTCATCATTTACAAATCACACCTTTCATAATTTTCAAAATAGAATGAACAATGCATTGATGGCATCAATATTAACAAAAATGCATTATAAGTGACTTGAACTCAGATAAAGTGAGGTCGCTTGCCGATGAGTGAAATTTGTTTATCTTTCCTCCCACCATTACCCAAGCACTAGAATCCTTTTATCCTCATAAATTCCACAAATTCCTTATAAACTCAAAATGAGGAGAACCAAGAGCATGTTTAGGTTTTTCAACATATTTTAAAATCAGGGTTAAATTCATGTAGCGAGGCCTGCCCAGAGTCATCCGATTGAGTCAAATCTCATCGCTCTACAGAGCAGATGAAGCGCTAAGTGTGGCTCATCAGCCCTTTGCTGTGTGGGCGCGAGCGTGCAGCGACATGTGAAGCAAATATAATCTGCGAAAAAATGTGGGAAAAGACGACAATCCTGAAGTTCTCAGGCAACTCAACTCTGGAAAAGTTACAGTAAGCCTAAAAGGGAAAAAGGAGAAAAAAATTATATATATACATATATTCCACAATCCACCAATGGTGAAAATAAACTGGCGCTGTTCTCGATCCTGTATCCACGAATGTCTCCCTCTCCTCTCCTCTCCTCTCCTCTCCTCTCCTCTCCACTATTTCTCTCTCTCTCTCTCTCTCTCTCTCTCTCTCTCTCTCCTCCTTGCCTCCTTAAGCAACCCTAACCTTCCCATACTCTACTTCCCCAATTAACCGTCCCAGTCTATGTCCGTGGACTCGTCAAGGCAGACCCGAGTGCGTGAAAAACCCCCTCCCCTACCACCACCCCGATCCCCTGTTCCGTTCCCCGTCTCCCAATCAGTGGCAGGGTAATAGCAGTCGGGGTCCGGTGTCACCACGTTACAGGCGTTAATGGAAGAGCTCCGTGGGCTCGGCGCCTGTCACAGCATTACCACCGGCTTTCATCCACCGCTGGTCACTAAACTAATGGGAGAGATGGAGATGAGATGGGGGGAGAGGACGAGTGGGAAATGAGAGCATCGGAGGAAGGAGGGGTGGTGGTGAAGAGGTGACAGCAAGGGAGATGGAGAGAGGATAAAGGAAGGAGAGGAGTCGTGTCTAGAACCTTTTCCTAATTTGCGGAGGCTAAAGCTTACAGCTGAAGGCAGCAAGATTCAATTCCATGTCATTTAACCGGGTGAACGAGGAGACGCCGGTGCTGCCGCCGCCGCCGGTGCTTTTCCCTCTTCACGTCCAAAGACCTCTAAAAGCACCGGAGCTGCACGAGAAAAACAGCTTAGGCTCCAAAAGTCCACCCAAGCACGGCTCCACATAGCTCCACGCCTCAACACATACATATATTTAAACATATTTATATATTTATTCCTTTCGTGTCCGAAGTTTGGATGAGCACAGCTGCGTTTCCAAACTGAATCGCTCAAACGCTCGTCTGCTGACAATCGCTTGGGAAAAAGAATGACTTTGTTCCTTTTTTTTAGTTCATGCATCAATATTCCTCCAACATTCTTTCAAGTTTTCTTTTAACATTCACTTTAAAAACATTTTTTTTTTCAGCAATCGCTCAGGAAGAATTGTTTTCTTTCTTTTTTCACATTTTTTTACAGTCCATTTTGAAAAGAAATTGTTTCTACTTTTTCTCATTTCTTTCTTTCTTTCTTTCTTTCTTTCTTTCTTTCTTTCTTTCTTTCTTTCTTTCTTTCTCAAAGTAAAAAAAAAGGTCAAAGTAAAAAAAAACTTTCACAAATAGATTAGATTATTTTTTTTATTATCCATTTTCTTATCCATTCCAGTCCTTCAGCTACTTCTTTATTTGTTCTTATATTGGGTTTTTTTTCTCCATTTTTTTCCCAATTCTTCCTATACTTGTGTTCTTTTCTTCCCTTTTCACTTCCTTCCTGGTTAAAATGGAGAAATTCAATTTCACAAACAGATAAAAAATTTTTTACTATTTAGTAAACTTACTATAACTTTTAGCTATTTCTTCATTTATTTTGTTCTTTTTTAATTTTTTTCCCAGACCTTACATAGGTGTACTCTTTGTATTTTTTTCTTTCTTTCTTTCTTTCTTTCTTTCTTTCTTTCTTTCTTTCTTTCTTTCTTCTAATTTTTTATATTTGATTTGAGGGATAAGCAGGGCCTTTGGAAAAAGAGGGGACGAGGAAAATGTGTGGAGGGGAAGAGTGTTACTCCGAGCATGATGAGGCGTGACAGCGGCTGTTCTTCTTCTACATCACGGCAGCGATCGCCTTTCATTACTTCACTTAAATGTTTAGCTGTTGTGCTTCACTTCCTGCTGATTACATACTCTCTCTCTCCATCGCTCTCTCTCTCTTCATCTATCCCTCCCTCTCTCTCTCTCTGCATCACTCTGTCTCTCTCTCTCTCTTTCTCGGAGAGCGGGTGTGATTAGGTCATCTTCAGGCCTGGTCTAAGTGATTGAATGTGGAAAAGGGAAAGAGATTTTGTGCTGGTGTAATAGTTTCAGCAGTGGAGGAGGTTTTTTTTTACTCCGTCACACTTTATCATCCAGGATGAAACCGAGGAACACGACAAAGTGACCTGAGATGTTTCAAGGTCATCTGTCTGTTCAGTTCGGATCCAGATGTAAAAGCTTCAAGTTCACTCATAGCACAGAAACCGGCCTGGACAACTTTCTAATACACACACACACACACACACACACACACACACACACACACACACACACACACACACACACACACACTGATAGGTGAATCCCAGTAAACACAGGTGTGTGAGTGGCATCTTATTATTATTATTTTTTCTTCAATCTTTTCATTTTTTTATTTATTAATCAGAACTTTTTTTTTTTTTTTTACCATTAATCTCTTTCTTTATTCAAATAGATTACATTTTTTGTTTATCCATTCTTATAGGGATTTGTTTATTTCCTTTGTTTTTTCTTTCTTTCTTTCTTTCTTTCTTTTTTACATACCTAGTTGTTTATTTAATTGAATTAAATAAAAATAAAAAACATTTATTTGTAATGTTTTTATTCTTTTCCAATGTATGCCTCATTATTCAATATTTATTTTTTGTTTACTTCTTTACATTTTTTTTTCTCTTTTAGGGGTATCTATCATTTCATCAAACAATCAAACATTAACATTTGTTTACATTTTTTGTCAGTTCTTTCTTTCTTTCTTTCTTTCTTTCTTTCTTTCTTTCTTTCTTTCTTTCTTTCTTTCTTTCTTTTATTCTCATTAATATCATCCCTACATGTTTATTCTCAATTTATTCTTCCATTTTTTTGTTTTTCTTTCTGATTGTTTTCTTAAATATTTTCCAATATATGCCTCATTATTTTTTAAATCCTCTTATAAGTGCATCCATTATTATTCAGCAGAAACTCTTTATTACTTTCCAGTCATCTTCTGACCTTTGACCTTTATTTCTGTCTATTTATTTCTCATATTTTCCAGATCGTCTGACCTCGACCTGGTTTCTGACTGATTCTCTGCCTCATGATGTAGATGTGATCATTAAAGAGTTTACTGGCGATTGCATCGTCTCTGAGTCGTCAGTGTGTGACAGGAGCAGTCTCTGACCAAATCCACAAACAACACCACACTCTCTGCATGTGGAAACACACAGCATCACACTGTTCCTTTTTTTAACACTCCTTCCACTCGTCCTGCACTGGATTCCAACTTTCTATTTTCTTTCCTTTTTTACATCCTGTTTTTTGACGCAAAATATTGAGAGATATATAATGAGTTTTGATTGCATGGAACATTGAGATGAACATAAACCGACAAGACGGACAGACATACAGTCAGACAGACAGTTGTACAGTTTCCTTATTGTGTGTTTGTTTGTGTGTGTGTGTGTGTGTGTGTGTGTGTGTGTGTGTGTGTGTGTGTGTGTGTGTGTGTGTGTGTGTGTGTGTATGGTTTTTTTATAAAGTTTCTGACTCACTCACACTGAATAAAATAATTCGACTCAGTCGTGTCAGATCCGCTGCTGTCCCTGTGCAAACAGTCATCTGTCTCACACACACACACACACACACACACACACACACACACACACACACACACACACACACACACACACACACAGCCTGAGTACTCACCTGTCGCAGAGAGGTCACAAAGCATTTACCTGCTGATGGAATCCCAATTAGAACCGAAAGACGGGGTCAGAATAAGAGGTTTAGGAAAGTCCATAGAGTGTGTGTGTGTGTGTGTGTTGTGAATGTGTGTGCATGTGTGGGTGTGTGCGTGTGTGCATATATAACTCAAATAACTCAAATCTTTAGTTATTGTTTTCTTTCCTACTTTCTTTCTTTTAATTTCTTTTTTTCCTCCCTTTTTTTCTTCCTTTCATCTTTCTTATTTTTTCTTTTATGTCCTCTTTTCCATATCATACTTAATTATTTTATCATTTTGCTTCTTTCACTTTTTTGTTTTGCTTTTCAAGTGATTGCTCACTTTTCCAATTTGTCTCATTATACATTATTATTATTATTATTATTATTATTTCTTTCTTTCTTTCTTTCTTTCTTTCTTTCTTTCTTCTTTCTTTCTTATGGCATTTGCAAATCTATTCACTTTCAGCTCATTTTTTTCCTCCCTTTTTTTCTTCCTTTCATCTTTCTTATTTTTTCTTTTATGTCCTCTTTTCCATATCATACTTAATTATTTTATCATTTTGCTTCTTTCACTTTTTTGTTTTGCTTTTCAAGTGATTGCTCACTTTTCCAATTTGTCTCATTATACATTATTATTATTATTATTATTATTATTTCTTTCTTTCTTTCTTTCTTTCTTTCTTTCTTTCTTTCTTTCTTTCTTATGGCATTTGCAAATCTATTCACTTTTTCAGCTCATATTTCTCTTTTATTTACATTCTTTATCCTTTGTTTTCCTCATTTTTCCTTCTGTCCTTTTGAATTCATTCCTGTTCTTTCTTTTTTCTTAATTGATTTGAATTGTGCTTTCTTTTCTTCCCTCTTACCTTCCCTCCTTCCTTTCCTTCTTCCTTCCTTCCATCCTTCCTTCC
>JBCEWE010000133.1:586842-816842 GCA_039877035.1 Silurus lanzhouensis
ACTTCTTTCACATTCTCACTTCTTTCACTTTTTCACTTCTTTGACATTCTCACTTCTTTCACATTCTCACTTCTTTCACTTTTTCACTTCTTTGACATTCTCACTTCTTTCACATTCTCACTTCTTTCACTTTTTCACTTCTTTGACATTCTCACTTCTTTCACATTCTCACTTCTTTCACTTTTTCACTTCTTTCACTTTCTCACTTTCTCACTTCTTTCACTTTTTCACTTCTTTCATAATCTCACTTCTTTCACATTATCACTTCTTTCATAATCTCACTTCTTTCACATTCTCACTTCATTACATTCACATTTTCACTTCTTTCACTTTTTCACTTCTTTCACATTCTCACTTCTTTCACATTCTCACTTCTTTCACTTTTTCACTTCTTTCACTTTCTCACTTTCTCACTTCTTTCACTTTTTCACTTCTTTCATAATCTCACTTCTTTCACATTATCACTTCTTTCATAATCTCACTTCTTTCACATTCTCACTTCATTACATTCACATTTTCACTTCTTTCACTTTTTCACTTCTTTCACATTCTCACTTCTTTCACATTCTCACTTCTTTCACTTTTTCACTTCTTTCACTTTCTCACTTTCTCACTTCTTTCACTTTTTCACTTCTTTCATAATCTCACTTCTTTCACATTATCACTTCTTTCATAATCTCACTTCTTTCACATTCTCACTTCATTACATTCACATTTTCACTTCTTTCACTTTTTCACTTCTTTCACATTCTCACTTCTTTCACATTCTCACTTCTTTCACTTTTTCACTTCTTTCACTTTCTCACTTCTTTCACATTCTCACTTCTTTCACTTTTTCACTTCTTTCACTTTCTCACTTTCTCACTTCTTTCACATTATCACTTCTTTCATAATCTCACTTCTTTCACATTCTCACTTCATTACATTCACATTTTCACTTCTTTCACTTTTTCACTTCTTTCACATTCTCACTTCTTTCACATTCTCACTTCTTTACATTCACATTCTACATTTTTCTTCTTTTTTCTTCTTTTCTTCTTTTTTTACTTAAACCTCTGATATACATCCAGAATTGTTTTTTTTGTTTAATTCACTTTGTTTTTTTTACTCTCATTACTTTCTATCATACATTCTTTTATCTACACTTCTTAACATTTCTTGCTTGCTTTTATATATAGTTTCTACTTTTACTTCCTGTTTTTCTCATCAATAAATTCATCCAATTTTTCTTTATTTTGTTTACTTTGTATTATTTTTTTCTTTCATTCTGTCTTTTTGATTTATTTTCATTTCTCATTATTTTTCTTTCTTTTTTCTCTTTAAATTCTAATTTAATTCTGATGAAAGAAAAAACAACCTGAAAAAGATGAAAATGAAAGAAAGAAAGCAAAAAAGGGTAAAAAAAAGAGAGAGAGATTGCAAAAAAGAAAGAAAGAAGTCTTTTTAAAATAAAAAAAAGAAGTCTTTTTAAAATAACCTTTCTTTCTTTCTTTCTTTCTTTCTTTCTTTCTTTCTTTCTTTCTTTCTTTCTTTCTTTCTTTCTTTCTTTCATTAAAAAGACTTTTTAAAATAACCTTTCTTTCTTTCTTTCTTTCTTTCTTTCTTTCTTTCTTTCTTTCTTTCTTTCTTTCTTTCTTTCTTTCTTTCTTTCACAGGCCTTACAGTCTCATCTCTACTCTTTAGATTAAAAATATAATTGATTCTTTCTTTCACCAATTTTTATCCATCAGGTTTCATTCTTAATTTTGTTTCATCCATTTTTCTTTCAGAGTTCCCCTGTTCTTTCTTATTTCTTCCTGTTATTCAGCGAAACATACAATGAAGCAACAGCTAACGACTGAATAATTAAACTCTGCACACTCAGAGATGCCATGTTGGTAAGTTAAAGGAAAATTCTCTCTCTCTCTCTCCCTCTCTCTCTCTCTCTCTTTCTCTCTCTCTCTCTCTCTCTCTCTCTGATTGTTCTTCGATATTGACGTCTGGTTACAGCGTGGCTTCGTTAGTGTGATAAATTATGGCGAGTCATCAGTTAATCATTTTTTCATTCGCTCAGCATCTAATATTACACACTGGTGTCATCTAAACACACTTCTATCTCTGCTCTTTTTTTATTATGGGCACAGTGTTTAAACACACACACACACACACACACACACACACACACACACACACACACACACACACACACACACACACACATACACACACATGTACACGTGATCCTAATTTCATCCTAATTGACTCATTTCTACGCGCCGTGCCAAAAGGGCTCGCAGCATTAAATGTGTGATTGCTCCTCAGATTAGACCTCATTAAGCCTTTTCCCATCTCTGCCTTAATAAGAACTTGATGAGGTTTTCTTAAAGAGCCTCCGCCCCGGACAGCCGCTCGTCTCACCCTCCTCGTCTCACCCTTGTTAAAGGAATTACATGCTTCGTTCAAATTGTGTAACAAAATAAATTTTTTTAACAATATCCTCAAATTAGCTTGACACCGTAACCGTGTAAGAGGACAATCACAGGCTTGAGACGTGAGTTCAAGGACGGAAATGTGGATTATGAGGAAATTAAATTTTTCATTCCCATTCATACTGAGGAGGAACGCTGCTGTGTCTCAAACAGAGGGTAACTCGGCATTTAAGCAGCATTTCTGTGACTCTAGATAAGCGCAGTGGCATGCGATGGGTCGGTCACGATCGAGGGTCCATTTCCTGATCAAATCGAAAAAAATATTTTCACCCATTTTTCCCAATTCTCTCAAACAAATATTTCTTTCATTCCTTGCTTTGATCTGACTCGAGTTGAAGATCAAGTTCGGAAGATCGTCATCATTATTGGAGAGCTGTCTCAGGTCAGTAGTGAGACAATTCCATCAGTGACTCAGAACCCTTGTGAACCCTAAGTTACTGGTATGATGTTTCCATAACTGGTTTTAAAATAACTTTCAGCATCATACTTGCCTGGTGCCTTCAGGCATGGGTTCCTGCCTTGTCTCATTTGGCTGCTTACTCTATAAAGGCCTAATCACAAATGGTCAAACATTATGTCAGCAAGGGTTGGTGAAGCGCTAAGCAGACAGCTTGTTAGTGAGTACATTGGGCTTAAACCTCTGGGGTTGTGGGCTGAAATCCTGCCTTCACCCTATATGCCCCTCATGTACATTGTAATGATCATAAACTTCACCAATTCGCATCAATGCATTGACATAAAAGTTAACAATAAGGTGCATTGATTTAAAAAAAAAAAAGTGTGCCAGTTCTCATTTGTATCACGATGCATCATTTTTAACATACCTAAAAACAATTTATTTACATATAATTTCTAGTAGATGCGCTATGATTTTATTATTTATGATCTATTTGATACATAGATTTTTTCTTCTCTTTAAACTGTTTCTCGAGCGCGTTCTCTCAGCACCACTGCTGCTATGTGAATATGACTACTGAGATCTAAGAGTCTGCATCTCACTGGAGACAGAACAGGAAAAGAACGTCTGGATTTATTTAATTGTTTTGTTGTTATTTTTTTCCTCTACGAAGGCATGTTTGTTAAAGGGACATGTGTTAGAAGTCAGAAGTAAATTGATGATTTGCTGTCTGTCCGAATCAAAGAAATAAAAGTAAACTATCTGTACCATATTAATTTGCATAGCATCACATTTTTTGCCATTGCATTGTATTGCATTGAACTGCATTGTGATGAATCGTATGGAAAGCAGATCTCAGTGCATCGTAACCAAGTGAAACGTATCGCTTCTTACGTATCTTTAATATATTATTGCCTATGCGTCGAGATGCGAATCCAATTGGAGATACACATCCCTAGTACATTGTAGGGATCTGGGAAGACACTGTGGACAAATCCTTCAGGTGCTAGAAGTTTAAATATTTTTTGGCAGATGGCAAATAAAATGGATAGAGGCTGTACAGGATTCATGGCCACGTCAAGTATCAGGCTTCTAAGATGAAAGTATGAATTCAGGCTCATGATCAAGCTACTAAAGCCCTCTTTAGATCAGCAGAGTGACTTTGGGTTTAGAAATCTTTCTCACGCTTCCTTTTTCCTGCCTCTATCCATTGTGCAGAGTTTGCACAAGAACTAAGAACAATTCAGGAACTAGGCTTCTAAGAGAGCTGAAATTACACTGCCAAGCCCATCGTCAAGCCATCAAAGTTCTGTCCGACGAGCAGCCGGAATCCATAGCAGACCCCAATCTGTCACTTGGGAGAATGTGGAGACCAGTGGAGGGCCAGCGGACAAGTACAGCAAATGATGGGTCTTTCGTCGTAGTTGATTTATTCATTGTTTTTTTATCAGTAGCCACCATTATAAGCCTTGCATGTGTTAATAGAGTCAATAAAAAACTTCTTTGTTAAATTACCCTGACATGTTGCTTAATTTCAAGCAGGAGCCATGTTTTAAGTTTCAGCCTCCACATTGTCAGCTCTTGAACACACACCTGTCAGAGCTCTTCCCACAGTTTTTCAGACATGTTTGTCCTCAATAAAGTCATTAGCTGTAATTAACTCTCCTGTCCAGAGTCACGGCTCACAGTATTGATTTTCTCACACAGGGAAACAAGGGAAAATTACACTGAAAGCTGTAGTAGTAAGTACTAGAAGTACTAGAAGTGTCTCAGAAGGTTCTTTAACTTCCAGAGCAGGTGCTCACGAAAAAACTCACAAGGTGCTCACGATGAAAACTATGTGCCCCCCCTGTCCATCAACCATATGTGGTTGTTCTTCAAACTGCTAATACCAAGTCTAAAATACATAATTGTATTCAATGACTTGGCATGCTGTACCAATACAAATAGTCTTTACTGGCAATCAACCAGTATCCATGAAGACATGGTTGTTGGTGTTAAGGTTGGAATGCCTAAGGTTGACTCAGGGCCCTGACTTTCTCAACCTAACACCGAACAGCTTTAACATCAACTAAAACTGGGGTCTGATCTCATTAAACTTTTCTAGTTGAATGAACACAAATCCCTACAGCAACACCCCCAAACTCTAGTAGAACACCTTCCCAAAAGAATTGAGCGTATTCTAACAAAAAACGTAGGAGACTGGAACATTCACCAAAAATCAGGGTGCGCAAACTTTTAGCCTTTTAATGTATTAAACAAGGTCCAACTTGACACCTAATGTTTATTTTTTCATTAAACTTCAGAACACCTGCCTCACATTAGTATCTGAACATGCTATATATAGACAAAAGTATTTCCCAGCCATATGTAGATTTTCTCCAAACTGCTCCCACAATGTTAAAGGCAAACAATTGCAAGGAGACACAAACCTGTTTCAGCATGACAATGCTCCTCTGTACAAAAAACCAGCTCCATGCAGATATGCTTATAGGTTGAAATGGAAGATCTCCTGCTATAGAGCGATAGAGCTCTGACCTCAACTCTATTGAACATCTTTAGGATGAATTGGAATGCTGACTGGACAGCAGGCCTCCTCACCTCATCTCCATCACTACATGACTTTACTAACACCCCTGTGGCTGAATGAATCTCCATAAATCTCCACAAGCGCATTTCAAAACCCTGTGGAACATCTTCCCAGAAGAGTGAAGGGTATTATAACACCGAATTAGTACTAAATGTGAAACTATATTTTCCATCAGCACATCTTATGGTCAGGTGTCCACAAACAATAATGCAGAGAGAATGCAGAGAGAAATTTTATCTAACCATCACAGTGTCATGCAAAGAAACTAAAACACAAAATAAACCCATATCTGAGAGAAGAAAAGGAGCTTTTCCTTCCTCCACCTCCATGTCTGCTCTGTGAAGGTGTCCTGAGGAGTGAAGTGGAAGACACCTCACCCAGGAGACTTGATGAATCCCAGCTTAATCAACCTGCACTGTTCCTCTGTCTGTCTCGCTGTTCCTCCATCCCACTGTATCACTGTCTGCAGGGCCTGAGGACAAAACTTTCTCCAACGTGTCTCCTACATTCCGATCTGTCTGTCTTTCTGATCTTCAGGGAATGCGGAAGAAATCAATTTTCACAGTTTTAACACACTATTTATCTCTTGTCTCATTACACCAAATATCAACTGTGACATCTATCACAAGTTTCATCTTCTCTACATGTTTGTAAACTGCTGTTTCTGAAGCATCACATTGCAGTGTAACAGTGATGGAGGACATGAGTTTACAGACACACTATTGGTCAGTGTGACTGTGATTGACAGGAGACAGCGAGAAAGCCCCTCCCATCCATACAGCATGGACATGTTTGCTTGGATTCTACGCAACGATAAGATTAGCATGTATCTGTTCAGCCCTCAAGAGCGGTGAACACAATTTTCCCGCCTTCTGTTCTTTTCATTGGTCTTTCTTTCTTGTTTAATTCTTCTTCTTCATTTTTCATCAGTTCACATGCAAACACTCTTCAATGCCAATTTGATTTAAAACAATAAGCAAAAATGTCCTTTCTTCAATTTTTTCTTCTTATTTTTATTTCTCAATTTAATAATTTCGATCTTTTTATTTACTTTTCAATTTTTCAAGTATCTATTTTGATGCATTTTTTTTCCTTTTTTTATTTCATCATTCTTTTTCCTAACTCTATCCTTATCCCTATTTCTTCTTAAAAAAATCTTTTCATGCACTTGATCTTTATATTGTTTATTTTCTTATTTTTACGAAAGACATTTAAGTTAAACCGGGACTTTTCGTTTTACAGGTATAAAAATTGATGCCAGCATGGCGGTATAACATGCAGTAGTAAGTGGCTAGTGTGTCCTATTAATGATAGGTGGCGCACATGTACCGGTCCGGTCCAGAGGCCGTTAATCAAGATGGCAGACAACAGGTTTAGTGCGTGCATTGAACAGTGTGTAGTGATGAAGTTTCTTGTAAATGAAGACGTAAAACCCTTTTATGTCTACAAAAGATTTGAATGATGTAAATGTTTCAAAGATGGTTGTACGTCCATCAGTGACAAACAAGGTGGGATATATTGGGCAGCAAGTAAACATTTTGTTCTCAAAAATGACGTGTTAGAAGCAGGAAAAATGGGCGAGCGTAAGGATTTGAGTGAGTTTGACGAGGGCCAGATTGTGCTGGCTAGACGACTGGGTCAGAACATCTCCAAAACTGCAGCTCTTGTGGGATGTTCTCAGTCTGCAGTGCTCAGTATCTATCAAAAGTGGTCCAAGGAAGGAACAGTGGCGAACCGGCGACAGGGTCATGGACGGCCGAGGCTCATTGATGCACGTGAAGAGCGAAGGCTGGTCCGTGTGGTCCGATCCAACAGACGAGCTCCAACAGCTCAAACTGGTGTTACTATTCGATGGGTCAGAACTGTTTCTGCAGCAAAAGCAGACCAACACAATATTAGGCAGGTGGTCATGTTTTTTGTGCTTCAATTTTTCCCTCCTCTCACATCATTTTCATCCTACCTTTTTGTTAGTTTTTGAGGTCATGAGGACAAACCAGTCTTCACTGTGTCCCCTGTCTGGCTTGTGAGATGAGAACCTCATCCTGTCACCCTTTTAGTGTAAAATCTGATGAAATGCTCTCCACTCCCTCTCGTTCCTCACGGCTCAGTTTCGGCGCTCGGGGAACGTCCTGAACTCCGCACCGAACTCCGGCGTACATCAAGGAGACTCTGGGTTTAAATTTAAAGCTCATTTTCCACTCTCATGACCCCACGGCCCGTCATGAACATCTCCGCAAACCTGAACCTGGATTTATTATTTTACGCCCGGAGGTTTATTGAATTATCATCATCGTGCTCATCATCATCTTCATCACTGTACTGTGATGGAAACCTGAAGGCATTTTTTTTTTTTTTTTTTTTTTTGCGCAGTAAAGAGACGGAGCCCATATTTAACTCTTGCTCCGTGGCGAAATCTCACACGCTCACTCCATCATCGCGGTTCGGCGGTGAGGACGTGGGACAGTGACGCATCGCTGCAATTAGCCCAGGGAAAGACTTCAATTATGATAAACACCCTTCACCCCTCTTAGGCCGTGATTAACAGGCCCCCCTCTGCTCGAGCGCATCTGATAGAGATCTCTCTCTCTCCGTCTCGTGCCGTCGCGTCTTCTCCTGGATAATAAAGTGTCCTGCCTCGTCTTTCCTTCCCGTCTCTCCGTTCCCTTACGCACGACCATGCAATGCTCCTTCAGACATCTTTATCATTTACACGTGAGCAGCCACGTGGTCACGCCGTCCCACACAACACATTTTACATCTGAGGACGTGGACGATGTTCAACCAGCAGCTGCACACAAGACCTTAATCTCTCTCTCTCTCTCTCTCTCTCTCTCTCTCTCTCTCTCTCTCTCTCTCTCTCTCTCTCTGTCTCTCTCTATCACTCTTGAACTTTTTTTACATTTTACTGTACTCAACTGTCCAAAAGCACAGAGTTCAGATTTTATTTAAAATCACTTTTGAACAAAAATGAAAGAAAATTTATTTTTAATTCTTTATTTAACTTTTTTTAGTTATATTAATTCATCTCTCTCCCTTTTTTTGTTTCTTTTTTTCCATATCTTGCAATTCTGTCCAATATTTGTTCTTTAATTTCTTAATTATTTTTTGCTGATTGTGTGCTTTTTTTTTTGCACTTGTTCCTTTTTCCGTTTCCATTTTTATTTGAACAGTTTTTCTTTTTTCTTCCTCTCTATTCTCCTCATTCTTATATTCGATTATTTCTTTATTAAGCTTCATTTGAATGATTCTGTTGTTTTTTATGGAATTCTTTCTCTCGTTTATTCATTGTTTTGCTTCAAAACAACCGTAGAAATTTTTTTTCACAGGTTTTAACTGATTTTTTTTTTTTTTTAAACAGGAGGATGTGTGAGGGTGAGCAAATGTGAGATTTGGACTCGGGGTTTAATTCAGGTGGCTGTAATCGAAATGCGATAATTTTGGGCCAAATCGATAAATTCAGTGAAATACAGTCACTTTTACAGTAACAGATGAGGCACAGGGATCTAATGTAGTGAGAGAGAGAGAGAGAGAGAGAGAGAGAGAGAGAGAGAGAGACAGACAGAAGAGACAAAAAGAGACAGAAAAAAAATTCATTGTAAATGATGTATATGTTATTGAACATTATTTTGTAAAATATATATATATATATATATATATATATATATATATATATATTATATATATATATATATATATATATATTCATGTTTATCAGGTTATTAATTGATTTTTACCCCCAAATACAAGCATCACTTTTAGTTGTATATTTTTTTCTCTGACTCCATGAAGTGAACAGCTGTAATTTATAATTCATTCCAATCAAGCTGATTTTACACTGAACTGAATTTGATGAAAGAGTGATACAGAGAGAAAGAGAGAGCAAGAAAGAAGAAGGGTCTTTCCACTGTTTTGTCAAGAGAGAAATGACACACAATTCACTGTGAAGACAAGCGCCGCCATACATCACACTGCTGGATTTACGAGCCAATTCTCAACATGAAATATAAACACAACAAGGATCTCTTGTTTAGTCTTTTCAGCCCTGACGCTCGGAGCAAAGCCACGTATACTGACATGAAAGCAAATATATTTACAAAAAGACGTTACATGATTACAGTTATAAATAACGCAAATAAAGTTTGAGGCAGTGTGTGAACACATTACACCAGGAATTGGATTAAACTCCACCTCACACTTTGAGCGCAGTGTCACTGCGGCTACTCGGTCCATACCGGATTTAGTGTTGAGCACGTTGCTGCCACTTCCCGTCATCGCCAACGTTTTTAACCACAGTCTAGTGATATGGATTCTTTGGCATTTGAATGTACAATGTTTTGTGTTTTAATGTTTTGAATGTATTTGTCTTTAAAAAAAAAAGGAATGAAGACATTTGTGTTGCTCCCATTAGGGTTCGCCACAGCGGATCATCCTTCTCCATTCCCCCCTGTCCACTACATCTGCCTCTTTCAAACCAAAGTAATTAAATTAAATAGAAAATTAAATATCAAATGGAAAACACACACACACACACACACACACACACACACACACACACACACACACACACACACACACACACACACACACACACATATATATATATATACAGAGAAGCGAGGCATAGGCTACGCTACTACAGAACTGTATACTGTACAGCACATATACTCACTAGAATCGTGATACAGTGTACTGTATTTCTACCAAGTTACACAAAATTCATTGTTGCAAATGTTTTGTGTGTGTTTTAAGTGTGTGGAAGGATGATTTACGGCTTAAACAATGGAAAAAAAAACATTTTTGGGGTGGCCTCCGTTTATCACGGTTTTGGAACGTAGCCACCGCAATAAACAGAGGATTACTGTATTTAATTTCTTCATATATGTAATTTACTTTATCAATTTAATTTGAGCCGATTTTTTTTTCCAATACTCAATGTAATCAATATAATACAAAAGTCTATTGCATGAATTTATTCTATTTTATTTGTATATATTTTAAATATATTTTTTTAGGTATTTATTTTTAAATTGCAGGCAGTTCAAGGCAGACAGGAAGTGGAGTGTATTTTATTCCTCTACTGAATATGTATATACTGAAACTGACATCATTGTGCTGCATTTATAAACCTCATGAATTATATTAAAAATGTATAAACCCCGAGCGATCAGATCCAGTCAGCTCTAACCGTAAACGCACCCATACTTTCATCGTCAGGAGAAAATCTGAACTCTGAACGCCTCGTCGTGTCTGTGGCGCTGCGATAGCTGCTTGTCGTCAGGGTAATGAAGTTGCAATGAGAAAGTGCGCTGTCGTCCTCGACAATCGAGACACGAGTGACCAGGAAAAGACGGAGCACTGCTTTCAACCAAGCTGGAACGAAATGTATTTTTTTGCCTAGCTGTTAGCAAGTGAGGCGTCTCCAATCAACTCCTAGATAAATTTTTTTTTTAAATACATGCCTGTGAAGAGATTGGCATAGTCTCTAAAATTCATTCAATCCCATAATATATTGAATTTATCACAAGGATGTGGATTCTTGTTTAAACAGAAATCATAATTTTGAAACAAGATCATGATTTTTGACCATCTGAGCAAATAAGATGCAAATGTCCATGTTTAGGAAAATCACTGAAGACAAACCTGTTGTTGTTTTGTTCCACACCCTGCCACTGATCAGTTTCCTAGAACACCATATTCCCAAAGTGTTTAAATATTTACTAATGTTTTTTATGTATCAAACACACAAATAGATTTTTTTCAGTTTGTGTATACACACTATATGGCCAAAGTATTGTGACACCTGAAATGTCTAGCCATCTGTGGTTCTTTACCAAACTTGTACCACATAGTCAGAGGCACACAGTTGTATAGGGTGTCTTTAGATGCAGTAGTGTTATATTTTCCTTTCACTTAAATAAGGAGACCAAAATTAGAGATATGCTTTACATGGGTTGGAGTGACAGATCTCCTGCTATAGAGCATTGAGCTCAACCCTACTGAACACTTTTGGGATGAATGTTTACTGACTGCACTGCAGGTCTCCTCACCTCACCTACCTGACTAACACACGTGTAGCTGCACTCCAAAATCTAGTGGAACATCTACCAGGAAGAGTGGAGGTTATTATAACGACAAAGGGAAATGTTAGACGATCAAAAAGCAAAAACCAGTCATATGCTCAGGTGTCCACATAGTGGATACTTACTGTACATTTTATGTTTGGTGAAAGTTCCTGGGGTTTGTTTATCATGCATTAGCAGCTAGAAATAATCGTTCCATCACCAAACTGTTTTTATTAGCGCTTGACATGAATATCACACACAAAAAAAGAAATAAAAAAGCTTGTTTTTTCCTCTGTAAACTGAGGAGCATGTGCGAGGTCTTGCGTTACCACATTTATGCAACCTGTAGTTTTACGTGTGTGCAGACGCTCAAGAATTTACAGAACACAAATGAGGATCGCATCAACTTTAATTCAGTTTTGTGTTTTAAAGTAAAAACACACAGCAGCTCAGTGCAGAACTGGGGCAAATACAGCGAAGAAACATGATCCGCCGAACGATGATGAAACAAATTTCAGAGAAATCAACAATGTATCCTGCGAGCTGTTGCGTCTTTGAAATTGTTAAATCGCACAATTTTGTATGTTGTTTACTTTTCAAACACTCGTCGCGCAACACTATTTTCCGGCTGCTGTGGTTATTAAATGACCCTGTGTTACGGAAACGTCTTCAAATATCATGATATTTACACACTAGTATGCTGGACCTTTTTAACGTTATACTGTAGTTACACAATTATTACATGTAATAACAGTCAGCATTCAAGTTTGCCTTTTTTGAGACACTTTTTTCTTCCGTTCCCCTGCAATCGTTATGAACGAGTAAACGTATTGTATGATTCACGTGTAGGAAATGAACTCTACCCCTCTATGCTTTTTTTCATCACCCTTTATAAAAACAGGCCGCTGACACACACACGCACACACACTGAATGAAAGTAAAAGACGTGTGAATGCGCGTTTGGGACATCAATGGAACGTAGATAGAACTACAAGAAAAAAATGATCAAAAACATTTAAATATATAAAGAAAATATACTGCACGTTTATTACAGCTGCTCGGGAGCTCAGTTTTTCGACAGGGTTGCCGCAGGCAGACCTTTTTCGCAGTCATTTTCTCCATCCTGTACGGAGGAATCAAAACTGAGTGAAAATGAGACAAGTGTTTTGAAAAGACCAGGAAGTCGCAGGACGTCAACACGCACCGTAGAGTGTAACACCCAAACCGATATGGGTTTTAATTATATCTCGGAAAAAAAAAAAAAAAAAAAAACTCCTCTTTCTTCCTTCAGTACTTGAACGGTAAGTTTTCACGTTAGGATTCACGTTTGCTGTTTTTGAGCAGAAGATGATGGACATAAGGACGACAAGGAGCAGCAAGGCTTCGCAAAGAGAACAGTTCCGATCTTAAAAAATGCAAATAAAAAAGCTGCAGTTTGGACAGATGCCCTGATGAACTTTCGGACATCCGGTCTGAACATCGCCATGAGGACGTCCTCGAGGTCTTTGTGTCTCTGTGAGAAAGTGAGCCACGTCATGGTTTCTTTATCTTCTTCACGGAGGAGGAGCTGGAGGCCGACTCTCTGCGTTTGCGCTGTACAGAAAAGCATAGAGGGTATTATGAAAGTATAGATTATGATGGTGATGGTGTGTGTGGGTGCATGCTTGTGTGTGTGCGCACGTCAGTGTCACTGCTAAATTGTGTGTGTGTGTGTGTGTGTGTGTGTGTGTGTGTGTGTGTGTGTGTGTGTGGGGGACGACGACACGAAGAGTGCACCAAGTAGATAAAATTAAAAACATGTAATAACTACCTAATAACTCGTGTAAGAGCATAAGTGCATAATCATAACTAATAACGTAACTGTACTTTGTAATGTATAATGTGTAATAAAGTGTGTACACTAGTAACAAAAAGTGTGTGTGTAACAACTTAAATCATTTAAGTATTATCTACAGTTTGATGATGTAAATTAGTAGATAATATATTAATAGTGTGATATCATGTACTAATTAGAAAAACAGTGTAATAGACTGCAAAAGGACAATAATGTTAAATAAATGAAAAAGTAATAATATGATGTAATACTATTAATATAATGTTGATTGGATTGAAGAAAAATAATAGTGTAATAACTGAAAGTATATAATAATAACATGATAACATGTGGAACAGTGTGTAATGCAAATAAATCGCACGTGATAGTAGTTTTGTGTTCTGCAACAGCTGGAATCTCCTTTCTATGTGTGCGTGTGTGTGTGCGGGTGTGTAGGGGGTTACCGAGTTGGGTGTGAGCGGCGCTCCCACCACATCAATGATCTGTTCTTTTGGTTCGGTTTTGATTTCGTCCACTCCGGCCCAGTTCTGCAAGTCAGGCCCGGTGGGGACGTCGCTGTGGGGTGTGGCCACGCCCCCGGCTTTGAGCAGAGCGTCGTATCGGTGTCTCAGCATCTGCTGCTCGTACTCGCAGTTACTGTGCGCCTGCTTCAGCTCGTACACCAGGACCAGGTCGCTGCGCAGCTCGTTAAACATCGCCACTATCTCTTCTGTGGGCATGGGGTTCAAGTCTGCAACACACACACACAAACACACACACACACACACACCAATTAAACTCTTTAACCAAACCAACATCTAATTTTTTTTTTTTATTTATATTTTTGAATATAGAAAATAATTTGTCTACATATAAATTATATTGTAATGAAGTTTAACATCCACAGACTGTTGCAGCAATTGTAAGTTGTTTTACGGATTTTATTTTAATTGACGTACCAATATCATTTATGCTAAATGTTCACTGTGATTTTAATAACTGAGTGTAATAAATTATGTAAACGTCATTTTCAACCCCTGTACAGTGCACATTTTAAAGCAAACTTTGAAGGGGAAAAATTGTTCTAAATCTAAGGATTAAATAAACTATCCATCTATCTCTATATATCTCTGTCTGTCTGTCTGTCTGTCTGTCTATCTATCTAAAGTGTGCGTGTGCGTGTGTGTGTGTGTGTGTATACGTAAAATATGTGAGCATCTGAATACTTACCCACTCCTTGCTCTGTGAGGATTTGCTCAATGGCTTTGATCTTCTTCTGTCCTACAGAACTCGGTAACTTCATCTAGGGACAAACACACAAAGAACTATTTGTGATCTATTTTTCAACTTTAAAAGTAAATTAAGAATTCACAAAAAACACAGAGGATTACAGTACAGCACTGCGAGGCAGTAACCCAAATTGTAACTTAATGTTGTTACTCTGAAAAAAAACAGGACAATCACAGCATTTCTGCACTTCCTGTCTCACTGACTATATCTATATATAAAACCGAGATAAACGTGATTAATTTACAGCTCAGGTCCCTGGATGAGATTAAAGTCGCTTCTGTATATATATATATATATATATGTTCGTGTGAGTACATGTGAACATGACGCGTCACTTAAAAAGACGAATAGAAGCGATAGATCAGATCTGAATTCCATGAGGTCAGGTGGTAGAGCGGTCGTTAGCTCTAAAGGCTACACGACAAGGAGCAGCCAGCTAAAAACGAGGTCATCGTTCACTCGTAATGCCCGCTTCACATCACACACACACGGGCGAAGGAGCGCTGATCTAAAAGCAGTCCACACAGAGCGAGGCGCCTCCATCAGTCTGGATGAGGAATAGGCTGAGCCCGGGAGCAGAGCAGTGGCGATTAATCAGATTAAAGCCAGAGTGAAGGAGGTGCGAGAAAGCTGCGAGAGCGCTCTCTCTGTTTCATTCATCGACCTCAGAGAGAAATCGCTTCGAGCTGTGTACAGAGTTTAACACAGGCTTCGGGATAGAGCTGAGCCGCGTAAACTACATAACGTCACATATAACATATAATACGCTCTGATAGAGATGTCACGGAGAGCAAAAAAAGATTCATTTGTAATAATATGCTTTAATTACAAGCTGTACAGAAGTAGCCGATATGAAGACTTATTTCCATTTTTTTTAAAGCAGTTAATAAAGAATATTGAAATATTCAAAATAACTAAACTACCTATACAGAAAAATTAACAAATCAAACCCTTTTCTTTTCCAAATCTTCTCTGTATTCTTTAAACATCTTTAAGCATTGTACTATGATATTTGCATTACACAGCCCACACCTATGTTGATTCTCTCTAAATAAACACCTGAATTTACAATAAAGGTTTTTTTTCTTTTTTTGCAGACGTGTTTGTGCGTGTTTCGTGTGCATCTTCTTTGCTTTTCTGACAAACACCCTCTTTACCCAATCACTTATTTTTTGCCAGATAGTGTATTCTTGCATTTTGTTTTACTATTATTATCTAAATAGTGGATTTCATGTTTCATGTTTGGGAAATTTTCACAAAACCTTGTCATTGGTTCACTTTAACCACCTTTGCCTTCATGATGCTGTGTGTTTAAGTAGAAACAACTCTAGGTATATTGAGATCATGGGGGTGAATATTTATGCACATCATAAAAAATAAAAAATAAAATAAATTAATTAAGTGCAGTCAGATATGTGAGATATTTATATATATATATAAATAAAAGTGCACTTACCCTCTGGCTTCGCAGCGACACTCCGGCCGATTTAAAGTCAGGGAATTTGATTCCTGCTGTTTCAGGTACGGCCTGGAGGAAGTGAGGAAATTTATCTCAATTGTCGTCAGTGCAAACCAATAAATTACTGGGGACCAGTAAACACCCTGATGAGCTCTCTTGTTCTGCTGCTGTCATTATCTCTATCATGAACTGCTTTTCAAAACCCCTTTAAGTAATAAAGTATTTACTAATGCACAGAATAGAGCTCTTGGCAAGTCTACATGAATGCCCCTGTAACAGTTAAAAATGTTTGCATGCAAAATCTAATATATAATATTGCAAATATCAATTTGTTAAAAAATTAAAAACAAAACAAAAAAGAATGAGACAGAAGCCTTATCATATGAGGCCACATTTTGGAATATACTTCTTTTTTTCTTTTAAGTGGGCATGGCCTAAACTAGAAGACCTTTCCTCTCTCTTTCAATGAATGGATTTGTATTAAGCTACAGCCCTAACATGTACATGTACATATACACATACACTATACAAACAAAAGTATTGGGACACCTGACTTTTCCCATCCATAGGTGGTTCTTTCCCCAGACTGTTTTCGCAAAGCTGGATTTATACAAATGTATAGAATGTCTCTGGATGGAGGAGCATGACATGTTTCCCCATCACGTGAACTAGGAAGCGGTTTCGAACCGTGGTAAAACGGGGGATTACTGTATATACTAGTTTATATATAATAATGACTCTTTACCGGTTTCTCCGCCTCTCGTTTCTGCGGGGGTTTCTTCTTTGTGGCCTTGCGGTCACCCCGGCGCATCTCCGTCGTGCTGTCGGCCGCCGTTATCAGCTTCTGCAGGTCCTGAGCTTTCTTCTCCCTTTCCTTCTTTCGTGTCTCAATCTTTCTAAGCTCCTGGATCAGGTACTCTTCCTCCGCCACCTGAGGCACGGTTACAAAAAGCACAGTTTTGTGACCAAGAATACTGCAGATAAACTTATATATATACTTATTGAATCATAAACATCTGTATTTCTGTACAAGTCTGTAGTAACGTATCTGAAGCTCAGCGTTTTCACTGTTTTTGACTTCACTGAATGATTTGCACATGCTGCCCCCTAGAGGACAAACAGCAGAGGGTTTTTTGGCAGATCCTGATCACAGCTGTCTCACCTGTTCAGGTGTGCGGTTAAACAGTCTCTCCAGCTGGTCCTTCCTGCGTCTCTCGTGTCCAGCATCGAAGATGTAAACTTTAGGCTCGGTGCCGGTTGGAGCGCGGACCTTCGTCAGCTTCCCGCAAATGTTGTAATAACGTTCTTTCAGATCCTCCACAGAACGTTTCTGAGAAAAGAGAAAGCCGTCAACCACAAACACACCAACAAATGAATATGAATAAAAATAATTGTATAATATATGAAACATTATTATTATTTGTACTGACATATTTCATATAATGTTTTAATGTTTAATGCAGAATAATTTCAGAACAAAAAAGTTTTATAGAAATGTCAAATAATGAAAATATATTACAGTGGAACCCGGTTATGTCGATGTCCTAGGGGGTCGCCAAAAAGAATCGAGGTAACCGATGATCGAGATAAACGAAAATCAAAATGGCGGCAAATATATTAACGTGCTTGACATTTCTTTATGTACATGATGTGCGTTAATAAATGAGAATGTGCATGCACGTGTTTTTTGGAGGGTTTTTTTTTACACAACAGCGTTGCCGCGATTTGTTTGATGAAGGCATGCTATAAAAATACATACAGTACATGTTTATCTGTCAGGAATCCACCTGCCACGCCCCCTTCAGCGTGTCGGGTGCTTTCTCGGCCGCTTTCTCTGAAGCTCCGCTTCAATCGCGCACATATGGTGCTCGTTTAGCATCATCACCAGCTCCTATTTAAACTTCCACACTCTCACTGTCCGTTATTGTTGGTATATGTTGGTTCACGGCGGTCGTTGTTATTGCGCATGCGTATCCCGGTACGTGTCTTCCCACCGGCACTCTCTCAACGGCTGCGCTTTTCTTCCCAAAGCGCACCGCGCCCCTACTAACACTACGAACACTAGCACTAACTAACAGCAGAGATTCACCAGTATACAATACAACAGCTGTAGCAGCTGTAAGACTTGATTTTTCCGCCACTTTTGCGAGTTCTTCTGCGGCTGCACCGAGATAACTAATAATTTTCCCCCCCTTGTGCTCGAGATATTAGGGTTCAGCGACATAACCGATAAAAAATGCTTAGAAAAAGCGAGAATTTGGCGGTTCCACTTCAAAAACCTCGACTTAATAGGGTTGCCGAGGTAACCAAGGGCGAGATAACCAGGTTCCACTGTATATTATTATAACAGCATCAGAATTTTCTTGTTTGTACAAGTTTAACCATAAATTATAAAAATTTTATAATAAAAAACATTTAACTTTTTTTTAACAGAATGAATTAAGACTTAATTAAGATTTCATTTACAATTTATCTTTTATTTAGTAGACAAATCTAGATTTTTGTGCACAAAAAAATTTTTTTTTCATATAAATGAATGAATTAAATATCCGGTCACAAAATTGTATGTGATGTATGAAAAAGGGGCGTAGCTACTCTGTACTGCTGGTGGTCGTAGCGGTCGTGGATGACGATGAATCGGAGGTCAAAACGCTTGCAAAGGTCAAAAAGGTGATCCGTCTCGGATTTAGTCCAGCCGTCGTCGTGCAGGTACATCTGGTATTCCTGCTCCGAGTACACCGGTACCTGTACTGTCTGATCCACACACACACACACACACACACACACACACACACACACACACACACACAGCAACTTTAAAAAACAGGACCTGCAGACCCCATCACACATCTGAACCATATGTATGAGTTCACAATTGCGCACTCTCTTTCGCTTTTACTCTCTCTCTCTCTCTCTCTCTCTTTCACCTTATTAAAGCGAGCGAAGGGGTAGTCCTTGCCCTCCTCCACCGCTCGTCTCCAGTGGTGGAAGATGGCTCCGTCTTTACGAGCCGGGTTGGTGAAGGGCATCCACTTCCAAGGACGAACCTTTTTACAGCCCAGCTTGGCCTTCACTGTCCGGTAACCCTGCGTGGTGTCGCTAGGTAACAGAGGGGGAGCATCCCTGTGCATACACACACACACAATACAAATTTAAATAATAACAACGACCATGATGCTGGTAGAGCAGCAGCATTCGCTACAACGTGTATCTGAATTTTCAGCATAATATTACAGAAAGTGTATAAAATAATACCAAATATTTCTCATAAAAAAAAGCAATGAGGCATATAAAACCACAAAAGATCAATCATTATTTTTACTGATAATGTTTCTTATATTGAATTTTAAAAAAATCAAAAAATCCTAACAACTACACATGCTATTTGTGTTGATTTTTCTGTATTTATAAATGTATTAAAGAAGAAGAATAAAAAGAAGCCTGCAAAAAGTATGACTTATTATTATATATACGTATTAAATATTATTGTTGTTATACATTTTTTTTCCAAAATTATTTTAGTATTATGGAGAAAGAAATAAAAGACAGAAGGGTGAGTGCTAAGTGTGTCAGTACTTTTTATCGGAGTAGAGCAGAGCGTAGACTTCTCTGTGCATTCCCTCAGGCCTCTTAAACGTCAGAGTCTCTGTGCTTTTCTTCACCTTTTTCTAAACACAACAAGCAAAAAGTTAAACACGAGTGCAATCTTCAGATCACATGAACATTACACTCATCTGACACACACATATACACACTAGAGGTTGACCGATTCTACTATCTGATAGATAGTTTGGATCCAACTTGGCGATAAAAATTCAATCAACTGCATACAAATAAATAACAATTTTTTAAATAGCACTAAACTTTATAAAAAAATTTTTAAGTATTGAATCATGAAAATGTGCTACATGAAATGCAAATGAATATACTCATTAACAAAAATAATTATATAATTGATACATTTTTAATAATAAATATAGCGCTCTCCGTGCAGCGCGCAGGCTCGCGTGTAGAAAGAAACAGCATGTGGCATCAGTGATTCGCCTCTAGAGGCCGCTCTTGTAAAGACAGCAGACCTCAGCTGATCCAGTAACAGACTACACGGAAAACATCGGTATGAATCGGTCGACAGCTTAACACACACACACACACACACACACACACACACACACACACACACACACACACACACACACACACACACACAATAATGCTGAGGAGAAAAAAAAGGAGGGAAACAAGAATGTGGGAAAAAGAAAAGAAGAAGGAAATAAAATAAATGTGGAAAAATAACTGTAATCAGAAGAAAGCCAGAACCATTTCAAAGAGAAAAAAGAAAAGTGTGTGATGATGATGCAGTGTGTGTGTGTGTGTGTGTGCGTGCATGCGTGTGCGTGCGTGCACATGTGAAAGTAAAACCTTGTCAGAGTTGATGATGTCCTTCTTGCTGATTGGTCCTGAATCAGCGTCTCCTCCTGCCAACTCCAAAATGTCTCTCACATCAGCACCGGTCCCCATGATCCCCTACATACACACACAAACAACATTTTAAGATGTTTTGAAGAGAGAATAAGAAGAGTTTTTTGTGAGGGGAATTAATAAAAGATAATCATGAAAATTATAATAAGGATGATGTATTAGGTTTTCTCCACCGATGAAGCTGTAGTACAGCAGAGCAGGAAAAAAATGTATAGAGTACAAAACAAAATGCAATACAACAAAAAAAAACACCATAGAACAAAAGGAAATACAACATCGATAAAAAAAACTAAATAAAAAAAACAAAGCTTTCTATAAAAAGATTTGCCATTGTTATAATCATAATAACAATAACAGTGGTGGACTGTAAGAAAGTAAGTGTAATTCGTTACTGTACTTAAGCAGCTTCCATTTTCATGGAAATGATTTCCATTTGGGGAGACTTTAACTTCAATACATTTTAAACTCAAATATGTAACTTTTTACTCAACTACATTTGGAAAAAATCAGTCGTTCCTTTTTATTTATGAGTGGATACAAACTGGTCAAACACGCAGCAAGCCACCAATCAGGCGATTTGAACCTACAGTTCAGCATAGTTGAAAATACAATTTTGGGCTCATGATCATTTTAATTGATATCAATCTGTGTTTCACTTATTAATATCTCGGCGTGCTAAGAGTGACATTAGTGTCTTGTGATGGAAATGATAGTGACAAGTACATTTGAAGTAAAATACCTTTGTACGGTTATTTAATTAGCAGTTTAAAGGGAGTCTGGAGTCATATGCATCTCTACTTTTACTCAAGTGCATGGTAATAAAAACAATAATCATCATCATCATCATCATCATCATCATGCCAGAATAGTTTTAATTAATGAATTGTACAAATGTAAACCAAAACAAAATTAATAAACCTATAAAAGATAAAAATATATATATAAAATCAAAACCAAATAACAAATATAAGCAAATAAAAGAGTGCTGAATTTCTAACCCATCCATACTTCCATACTACACAGTCCGCCATTTGCAGTAACTATAGCAACCGCCATTGCCTACTGTGTAGTACAGTAGTATGAATGTGTCCATCAACAACACACAGTCTAATTTTATTACAATAAACAGAACCGCGGTTTATAAGAATTTTTTTTAAAAATTATTCAGCTTAATAAACATGTAACTTAATAATTATACATTCATTACGTCGTAATAAACAGGACCGTAGCAGCCCGTAGGAATCAACGCGAACCACCTACTACTTAGAACCTACGTGCTTAGCTCGAAGGCTAATCGGCGGGAAATGCTAGTTTATTTTTGTATTCTTCTTAAGACTGTGGAGTGTATTTATTATTAGAAAATAAGGACAAATCTGCAGCTTACCTGTGTATTGTTACTTTTCAACAGTAAACACAATAATTTATATTATTATCACGGTCGTTGTTTTTGGTATATACAATGCTAACAGGCTAAATACAGGCTAACTAAACCGGGTTAGTGCTGTGACGCTACATCCTCAAACACATCCTGCCTCCCGAGGACCCCATTGGAAGATTTTGCATTCGCCTGATCGGAAATCGTGAGAAATTAATTTTCATATTTTACACCAGATTTACTATTAAATGATAAAAAAAAGTGAATTAATAAAAACGTTATTAAATGTGTGCTTTTAGACCAACTGATTCCTGGAATGAGGCACCCACATATCTGGCTTAACCGCTAAGAGTCGACTCTTTCCGCTTCCAAATGACTCAAAACTGTATCATGAATTATTATATATATATATATATATATATATATATATATATATATATATATATATATATATATATATATATATATATATATATATTTTTTTTTTTTTTTTTTTTTTGCATTAACAAAAATAATATTGCATTCATATTATTTTGCTCCCGTGTTGTGTTTTATTATGAAGATTTATTGACATTTTCTTTATAATGCTGACATACACACTTGAGTCAGGTGTAGGATTAACAAACAACTCAAATGTTGAAAATCAATTTTCCTGAAAAATTGAGCAGTTACTAAAACCAAACGTATTAATTGTTAAGTAAAATTACCCACGTAAAGATAAAAACACAAATAAAATCAGACTATATGTGCACGTCTGCACTCAATACGTTTGGAAGGAATCGAACCATTCGAAGAGTCGACTCATCACAGTTGATTATGTTGTGAAGACCTTTATAACACTGACTCAGAAAGCACAATCAGTATATTATACACATTTGCCTAAGCAAAAGGTTTGCTATAGTTTCTTGTCTCATTCATGTTTTGAGCTCAGTTTTGTGGCAACTCTTTTTCAGAGTTACTTATAATTATTTAATTTGTGCAACTGGGCAGTTAAGGTGTTAGGAGCCTTGTTCAAGGACCCAGAAGTTCATTTGTTCATCTTCATAACAGAGAACATTGCTCACACAAATATGTACTTCAAAACACGCAGAGCATTCAAGAGCCTGTAAGCAGAGATGGAGCATCGTTTCAGGGATGACGTGTGGAAACTGTGCAGTGTCCACAGAGTCAAACTTTACCAGTTACAATAGAAATATATTATTTTACAGGCCAGATATATTGGTTCCATGGTATCAGAACTGAAGGGTATAAGATCGTGTTAGTTGTTGTCGGCACAAGCCTTAGGAGTCATGCCTCCAGTTACACACCAAACAAGCAAATATTTCATGTTTGAACTTGCATTAAAATTGATTTACAAATAATATTTTGGTGTAAACTTTCATAGCTAAAATCCTGACAATGATTTCAATTAACTTTATTTCTTTAGTTAGTTACATTCAGAGAGCATCATCATTATCATCCTCTTACACGAAAGACAAACCAAACCGCATGCATGTTCTCAAAATCTGAAATTTATCCAACATTCTAATGAATAAAATAAATATAAAGTAATTTGACCGTACAGTAAACCGAAGATAAAAACCAAAATTTGTGCATGACATTGTTTCAAAGTTCACAAACAAAAAGAACAGACAAGTTGTCATGCAAAATTATAATTATATAGATTATCTAATTATTAAACAGTATCTAATTATATAAATTTGATCTTATAATAATGCAATTACAGTCAAACAATAACAAATTTCAGACCGATTCACTGCAATCATCCAGGTCTTGTTTAAATGACAGTTTATATGACACTTAATCATTTGCATAACTGTAGCCACCTTTATTGTTTTTTGCAATGCTCAATCATTAAACGGTACATGCAGAAAGTTTATTAATTATATTCACCTGACTCATTCAAATACATTTTTCCCTTAAAAAAGTCTTTACTCTCATCATTGCTGACCAAATTAATAATAATAATAATAATTGATTTTTATTTTTATTTTGTGCTCACATTGTAGAAACTGCTGTTCAATTTCACTTGACTTATTGATATAAATACCAACATTCTTTTCTTAGCAACCAGGAACTCTGGTAAAATATTTTTATTTTAACCTTTAACTGAGCGGCAGTGTGACTCTGGTGCGAGCACGCTCGCGTTTCAGCTCATGCTGTTTCAAAAAAGCCTGCAGTTTGTCAGTGGAGAAACAGAACATCAAGGCTGTGGGCTTGGACTGTTCTCCTTTTCCCCCTCGTAACCAGGGGTTCTGTAGACACTCTGCAGCCGACGGTCTTTCCCTGGAGGAATGAACAAAACAAAACAAACATGATTCAGTTATTTAGATTGGTGACTCACTTTTTAAATATTATTGCAGTTTATTATCACATTGTGTGTCTCAGGGTTTAATTCTGGGTCCGATAAAAATTAAATGTCTGATGTCTGCGGACATCCAATAGCTTTTAAAATTGATTCAAGAATATTCTAGTTGAATCTTAATAATAATATAAACATGTATATCATTCATTAAAAGATGAATAATTTTAATAATATAAACATCAATAATAAGGAGATTTAATAATAATAATAATAATAATAAATAATAATAATAAATTATGCTGAGAGAAAACTCTACTGCATATTTAGCACCTCCAAACTGCAGCAGCTCAAGTGATCCATAACCTGAACTCTCTCTTTCTCAGCTCTGGTGGATTAAACATTTCCTATTGTGTGAGTAGCTGATGATAAAGCTGAGAATATACCTGGCCTTGCTGTTCAAAGTGCTCTTCAAGAAGTTAATGGCTCCCTCAGAGAGACCGGGGTAGCAGCGGCCAAACTGGATCTTACCCTTACGAACATTCCGGTCTCTTTCCCAGTGGAACTCTGAGTGGAACGGACTGTCGCCACTCAACCTGAGCGCAGGAAGACGAGGTGAGGACATAAGAACGTCATTAATGTCAATTTCAGTAAAATTGCTGTTCACAACCTTCATGTAAGTGTGACCTTTACATTTGTTCTTCACCTTAAGATCTACCATAAGGAATAAACACTAGTCAGGGGACATTTTCACATTTCATATTTGAATAAACTCTCTACCACAATTAAGAAAACAAAAGAAATTATATTTTCAAATTTTACACTGTTGTTAAAAGATGGAAGATTATTCATATTGTAAGACTGAATGATTGACTTGAGATAGATAGATAGATAGATAGATAGATAGATAGATAGATAGATAGATAGATAGATAGATAGATAGATAGATAGATAGATAGGTAGGTAGGTAGGTAGGTAGGTAGGCAGGCAGGCATAAAATTAAATAAATAAATAAATAAAAACCGACCAGGCATACATTTAAGACCACTGATTACGCATAACTTTATGACCACCTGCCTAATATTGTGTTGGTCCCCACTTTGCTGCAAAAACAGTCCTAAAACGTCGAGCATTAAAATCACTAACTTTTTCGCCTTCACTCCACACGTGCATCAATGAGCCTCAGCCACCCATGACCCTGTCGCTGGTTAACCACTGTTCCCTCCTTGGACCACTTTGAAAAGATTCTGACCACTGCAGAGCAGGATAAGCCCACAAGAGCTGCAGTTTTGGAGATGCTCTGACCCAGGCGTCTAGCAATCACAATTTGGCCCTCAAACTCACTCAAATCCTTACGCTCGCCCATTTTTTCTGCTTCTAACATGCATGTCAACACAAGGACAAAATGTTGACTTGCTGCCTAATAAATCCCACCCACTTACAGGTGCCATGATGCAGAGATAATCAGTGTTATTCGCTCACCGGTCATATTGTTATAATGTCATAATGTTATGCCTGATCGGTGTATATAAATAAATAAGAGAAATTCACTCTCGTACATGATAAAGGCTAGAACACCAAGAGCCCAGATATCCGTGGCAGGTCCAACACCGTGACCTTGTAAGATCTCAGGAGCTTTAGGAAGGACAATGTAAACTGACATACAGAACACACACATATACAGAGAAAACATCCTATATAAATCACACACACATAATGTAATGCTGCTAATTTTAGGCTAGATGTTTATCCTGGAACTAACATTTAGTGCTGTTTGGTTCATTATTTATCAGCATTCTGCCCATCATGTTATAGCAATATATGGTGATTTATTATCCAATTCATTTATTTTCTATTAAATGGCATCTATTTAAAATAAATAGCAACAATATTGACAGAAGCCAAGCCAATGAATGCACAGAGTTTTTTTTAATTCAGATTTAAGGTAAAGGTACCTGTTCAAAACGGCTATAACATACGTGAGAACAGGTACTAATTTGTTTCAAATACAATGCTTTGTGTCACCTTTGCTCTCTGACATCTTTTTGATGTGCTCAATGTTAAGGGCATGGCCTGGAGTGAAAAACTGAGCAGAGCCCAGGTCCACGATCTTCACCACGTTGCGCTCGGTCACAAGAACGTTATCGGAACGGAGGTCGAGGTGAAGGACGTGGCATCTATGCAGGTAATCCACACCACTCATGAGCTGTGTTAACAGCTCACATACCTGCAGCTCTGAATACACATCCCTGCAGCACAGAAACACACAACACCTACTGCATCTACACACTAATAAAATGCAATGAAAATAACAAGACTGTATTAGCTCAAAATCTCTCTCTCTCTCTCTCTCTCTCTCTCTCTCTCTCTCTCTCTCTCTCTCTATCTATCTATCTATCTATCTATCTATCTATCTATCTATCTATATATATATATATATATATATATATATATATATATATATATATATATATATATTGGTTGTATGTCTGATTTCACAAAGAACTACAGTTTTTCTCCCAATATGTAATATACAGCCTATTATGATAATGGTGTAAATAAAACTGTT
Organism: Silurus lanzhouensis; assembly: GCA_039877035.1. Lineage (NCBI taxonomy): Eukaryota > Metazoa > Chordata > Actinopteri > Siluriformes > Siluridae > Silurus > Silurus lanzhouensis. The sequence goes on from JBCEWE010000133.1 coordinate 613,647, forward strand.
TCACTTTCCATGATATGTGACTGACACAGGAGTATCTTTGCAGTAGGAATTAAGTATTTAACATTGTCTGGACTATTATACTATATAATATACATACATCGTAAATGTGGAAATGAATAACTGATTTAGATCCAAATTTCAAATCCAGTCTCCTTGAAATCAGACTTAGATTTTATTAAACTCTGTAGAAAGAGGGTTCTAACCTCTCAGCCAGGTTGTAGAGGAGTTCTCGTCCAGAGCAAAGCTCCTCAATGAGCACCAGGCAGGAAGGTGTGAGGATGGCAGCATGGAGGTGGACGAGATTCGGGTGGCTGAGCCTGCGTAGTACCTGGTACTCCCTCAGCACCAACTGCCTCTGCTCAGGCGCATACGGAGTCAGCTTGGCTGCAAGAGTCTGCAAGCTCCTGCTGTCTTCACACCGAGTCACCACACTGAATCGGCCTCTATAACAAACAAGCACACGTTTCGCAAAACCATAAGCGAAGGAGCCACAGTGTTTGTATCAAATAAGCGAAGATTTGACAAGTACATTTTAATTTAATGCTTCTTGTTATATGAAAAATGTATTAGCATGCATTGTTTAATTCATATAAGAGAATAAAAAAAACTCATCATGGCTCTGAGCTGTGTCCTTTATTATTGTAATGATGTCACAATAAGTCATGGGTGTTTGCTAGTCTACAACCGATTGATGCATTTGCTGTTTTTTTGGGCTGAAACATTTTTAATGGTTCAGGGTTCTTGTGCTCTTTAGAACGCAATGTTGGAATCTAACGTGGACAAAAAAAAAAAACACAAACGCATATTAATTGCATATTAAGAAACACCAATGATTTTTAAGAACACCAAGCCTTGCCAATATCTGACAACGATCAAGGAATAACATTATGAGATTATAACATTATAAGCAGTGAAGTGAATAAACACTGATTATCTCTGCATCATGACACCCGTTAGTGGGTTGGATATATTGGGCAGCAAGTGAATATTTTGTCTTTTGACGTGTTAGAAGCAGGAAAAATGGGCAAGCGTAAGAATTTTGAATGAGTTTGACAAGGGCCAGATTTTGATGGCTAGACGACGAAGAAACATCTTGTGGGATGTTTGCAGTGGTCAGTATCTATCAAAAGTGATCCAAGGAAGAAACAGCGGTGAACCGGTGACAGGGTCATGGGTGGCCAAGGCTCATTGATGAACATAGAGAGCGGAAGCTGGCTAGTGTGGTCCGATCCAACAGACGAGCTCCTGTAGCTCAAATTGCTGAAGAAATTAATGCTGTTAATAATCGATTGGCATCGAACGCAAGACTGTTTTAGCAGCAAAAGGGGACAAACACAATATTAGGCCGGTGATCATAATGATATATCTAATCGATGGCCATTGAGTTATGCCTGGTAGGTGTGTATTGTACCTCCTGTGTCTTTTTTATTCTGCTTGCCTTATCTGTGTATTCTGATTTATTGTATTCAATAAGCAGTGATCAAGTGTGTTTAAAGAACCTGTTAATCTCAGACAGGAAGCTGTAGGACCTCTCTGAACCAAGCCCTCCTGGTACAGTGATCTTGGACCCGGTAGATTCCGTCAGAATCAGAGGAATGTGAGGGTCTGCAGAGTAAATAAAATACAGTTCATTACAACAATAATATGAATCTGAGAAATGAAAGAAAAGAGTTGGAAACCTTCTTCTCTTCTCACCTTCGTATGGCATGGTCATAAAAGCTTGGGGTGAAGGATCACTGAAAGGTCCTGACTTGGTTTTGGTGATGCAGGCCACACGGAACACATAGCCGGGTCCTCTAGGTAGCGCATTAGCAAGGTAGAAACTATCGGTAACATTCTCTGACAACATTTTCCACTCATCACCTGGAAACACAGGAGAATGATAATGAAAAAAAAAACAGTGTCATGGTTTTTCGATGAAACAAATTTTTTAGTATTGTTATCAACCTAATGTGAACAACATGCCATCAAATCAGGAAATTAGCAGTTCCATGTATAGCATGATATAATACCTAGGTTAACATTAACTAGCAGGTCTGAAAACATGGCTATTATGCTGTCAACAGTAACAGTCCTTCATGTATCCCTAATACATGAATTAATAACCTAATTAAATAATTAAAAATACAAACTGTGCAGTCATGCACAAGAGTACAACAACCATGATGTAACATCTTAGTTCTCACCACTGAGACTATACTGTATGCAGTATGTGACAGGATCACTGCATTGCACAGGCTTCCAGAAAACCAGAGCTCCACCACTGGCAAGCTGGATAACATCTGGTTTGTAAGGCCTTGCTGGCATTCCTGGAAAAACGTTAAGAAAACATTACAAAAGAACAAAAATAAATTCAATGGTTATTCATTTGGTGTCTAATAATTCTCCTGACTGCACATCAAAATCATTCCATACCTTTGCTCTTTTTAAAGGTTGGCACTTTGAGGGAGAAGAGCTTTGGCTTTTTTGTAGGGCTTCCTGAGAAGGGAGCTAATGGGAAAAAGTCTGAGGTGACAGTTGTTTTCTCTGGTGGAACAGGATTCTTCACAATCGGCCCTGCCAGAGGAGAGATTATGGAGACCAACAAACTCAAATATTCTGTCAAATAGACCACAACATGAGTTTGAGATAGAACATTCAAATTTCATGTCTGACTGATAGACACTAAGCAAAATCTAGAATAAGATCAATGCTGCACTGCTTTCCAATGAACAGTGAGTTTACACCGACCAGGTATAAAATTATGATTGGTAAAATGAATAACACTGATTATCTCTTCACCATGGCACCTGTAAGTGGGTGGATATATTAGGCAGCAAGTGAACATTTAATCCTCAAAGTTGACATGTTAAAAGCAGGAAAAATGGGCAAACGTAAGGATTTGAGTGAGTTTAACAAGGGTCAAATTGTGATGGCTAGATGACTGGGTCAGAGCATCTCCAAAACTGCAGCTCTTGTGGGATGTTCCCAGTCTGCAGTAGAGAGTATCCATCAAAAGCGAACCAAGGAAGAAACAGTGGTGAACCGGCAACAGGGTCATGGGCGGCCGAGACCCATTGATGTACGTGGGGCACAAAGGCTGGTCCGTGTGGTCCGATCAAATTGCTGAAGAAATTAAATATGTTCATGCTCGACGGGTCGAGGTGATTTTTCCAGCAAAAGGGGCCAACACAATATTAGGCAGGTGGTCATAATGTTATGCCTGATCAGTGTAAATGTGTGTCCAATGAGTAAAAACTATTTGATGCTTTTGATTTCGTTTGTGTTGTGCATCATACCCCGTTTCTCCTCCTTCCCCTCTTTACTGGACTGCCTGGTAAACAGTTTGGTGATGTTAGATGCTGAAGCTCTTATCTTCTTCCTCAAAGTCAATAGAGGGGTTTTCTGCTGTAGACTTGAGTCATCCTCAGCATTCTTGTCAGATTCCGGTGTCTGGGAGCTGGAAAGTCCTGAAGTCCAGGACTTCCTACGAAAGATCTTCATGAGTCCAGATTTGCCCGATTTGCCACTTGGGGGTTTGAGTTCCAGTGCAGGTGCTGAGGAGTGCCTCTGAAGCACCTCACACCTTACTGCCGTGGCAGATGCTGGGCGTATGGGAACTGTGGAGGAACTTCTCCTCAATGCCGTGCTGTTCTTGCTCATTGTTGTGCTGTGTGTTTGATGTTGCGACGGTGCTTGGCGAAGCTTTTTCAGAACTCTCTCCATATCTTCATCTTCAGAATCCTGTGAGAGTTCTGATGCCTTTCCAGATGATGGTGCAGCCAAGTGCTCATCTGATTCATCGTATGCTCTGTGGTGCCTCAATGAAATTGGGAGGTGGCTGGAAGATGTTCTGATATAGGTGCTGGTTCTGCTGGAAGTATCTGAGTCATGTTCAAGGTCATAGGACTCTGCAAGAGACATCTGTGAACCTGCTACACTTTCTTCTCCCCCCAATGCTCCCGGTTCTTCCTTCTCTTCTTCAGGGTGTGTCTGGCTGTCATCTACATGAGATTCCATAATTATTGGAAACTCATCCTTGGAACTCTGGTGAGAATGAGATAATGTTTGTGGTGTTATATTAACAGGATCCTCTGAGGCTTCATTTTCTTCCTCATTCATAAATTCAAAGTCAAACTCTTGGTCATTATCTCCAAATGTCCTGTGCTTTGTAGTTGTTACAGAGATTATTGTGGATTCATCCAGTGACCTGCTCCTCCTTTGGGTTTGGGAGTTTTGATTAAAAGAACTCACCCCTCTGTCCAGTGAGAAAGACTTGGACAAAAGCGTGGAGCCTTTCCTATTTCTGAGGCTAGATTCCACATCTGAAGAATCCTCTATGTACTCTATAAGGGGTTCATTTAGCCTTCCAGACATGCTTGATCTTGTAGTTCGGCGTGCTCTGTCCTGTTTCCTGCCATGGACTTTGTCCCGGAGCATCATGTGGCGGGCGGACATGGGTGAGAGCTGCTCGTCACTGTTGTAGAAGGTGCTCTTGATCAAAGTCCCACGAGGGATTGGGGTTCCACTGGGCACTTTATCATCTTCAAAAAGATTTGAAGATGAATGGATTTCTTTTCTTTCCCTTAGAACCAGCTCAATAGAAGGTGAGGGTGTCTTCCTGGATTGTTTACTTACAGGAATCATCAATGCACCGCTTCGCTCTCGCCCTTGACTCATCATTATATCCTCCTCATCTCTTTTTCGAGCTGAGGTTTGTTCAGGATAATATGGATAATACACTATATCATCTTCCTCACTGTCATCATCTTCCTCCTGGCTTGCGTTCTGGAAAAAGCCCCAGGCATCAGCCTCGTCATATTCAGAGGAGGAACCGGTGCTCACAGAGGTGCTGCTGGTATTCCGAGGGTCTCTCTGGGTTGTTACAGAGACTTCGCACTGTGGAGCATCCATCAGTACCGGGATTGGCCTCAGGGTCAGGACTGAGCCGAGACATGTTAGAGAACGCTGGGAAAAAGAAGAAGAGAAGGTTAGAAGGTTGTATAAGGTTTGAACCTAAATGTATTTATTTTGATTTACCTGCCATTTTCTTCTAGAGATAAATGATTTTAAACTCTCTGTATTAATAACGTTCAGCTGCTCCTCTTCACATGAACCCTGTATGCGTTACATTTAAAAACAGATTATTTTACAAATATATTTTACAAATGTTTTCCATTTTTATTTCAAAACAACAAATTAGTGCTATAAATCTTCGCACACATACCTGGAACCACTCGTGATTCAGGCACTCTGATGCTGATGGCCTCATCCTTACAGGAAAAACAACCAATCATTTTCATTCTCCGCATGTCAGTTGAGATCAGATCAGAAACACACAACACACAATCTTACTCTGCATCTGGATGTAAAACTGTGCGAAGGAAATCCTGGGCTCGTTTGCTTAAGCTGGTGATCTCTAGGATTTCCCAGTACAGGACGCCTTCAGCCACCTTCAGCAAAGTGGCACGGTCGTTATCCCCGAAAAAGGGACAGTGTCCCGTCAGACTGCATGAACAAAAACGCAACAAAACAGCAACAGCTATGTGGTGAAAAATGAAACTTCTATTGACTTTTGGATGTAAGAAACTGAACAAAGAAAATCTTAAGCTCATCAAATGCAAAGGAACAAGATTAAATACAAATAGGTCTGATTGAGAAGCATTTGTTGCTGCCTCAATGCTTCAGGATCCCAGGTTAAGTGCTAAGCGTTCATGTTGGTTTCCCTGAGGCTTTCAAATTTCCAAACTCCCAAAAAAAATGCCGGTTGGTGAACAAGTGAAACTAATTGTCATGTGGTGTTTTGGTCACTAGAAGCCTGCATTTTTCCTCCATGTTGCTTTACCCTGGCTGTTAATTAGATCATTACTGCTACCTGTGTCTTATTCTTTTGTGTATATTTATAGTAAGTTGCCCTGTTCCCACTTTACCTTGCTTAGGCCATGTCTACACAAAACAAGATTAATTCAAAAATGACGTTTTCGTCTAAAAAACGCTTCGCGTCCACACTTTCGTTTTCAATCGTCTACCAATCGTTGCGCCATTTCCACCTGCAGATTATTTACTTCCTGGCTCTTTCTAATTCATAAATTCTGTAAAGCTGTTTGAGACAATGTCCATTGTGAAAATCGGTAAAGATATTAACTTGAAACTTAAAAAAATCGATTTTTAATGGTCCACACTGTGATGTGTAAAAAGGTTTTCAAATGTATCCACTTTGAAGAGTGTTTTCAAAGTCTTTCAAAGAATTCCAACATCTTAACCACTGAGCTACCACTTAGTGTGTGACGCACACACTGCAGATTCGAGGTTAGGTCCCTGACATAGTGTGTGTTTATGTTAGTGTGTTTATCGTACCATGTAATGTGTCGATTTATATTCTCTGTATATGTGTTGTACACAGTGTTCCCAGGATAGATTTCCCATGCAGCCCCCCTTAACCATTACCAACGGTAAGGAATATGAATAAATAATTGGCACATGCAGAGTTCTTGATAACCTTTTTATTCATAATATATTTGTCTTTAATTTTTGTTGTAGCTGTTTTTATTTTTATGCTTAATATTTTTTATCCTGGTCATTAGTTCTTAAATACAAATAGAATTTTTTATTATACTTTTTTATCAAAAGGAATTCCAAATGTTCTTAAAATTACACTCTATTATAAAATAAATAATCATAAATGTAAAATGCCACTAGTTTGTGTATAAAATGAGTGTATTTTTCTTACCATAAATAAGCAACAACACCGACAGACCTGGAAAAAAACACAATATTACATAATCAGAATGGTCATTTGTCAAGATGCCTAAAGACTGCATAATACAGTAGAACCTCGGTATTGTCGGTAATTTGTTACGGAACTCGTGACGAGTGATAAAACTGACGAGTACTGAAGTAGATGGTAGCATTTTTAACCACTTTAGGACCCATGATTTAGGCTTAAAATGCACAGAAAGCACAAAAGAGAACGCTATGGCACTGTTCACAAGCTAACATGAGACTTGTCATGCATCTGTTTTACTGCGAGACTGCAGCGCTCACGAGTTTCGTCGCAAGAATCGGTGTCGAGTTTCAAGCATGCGACGATGGGCGAAACATTTTTTCATTTTCACAACGTGAAGAGTACTGAATTTGACGAGTTCCTGCACTTGTGTAGCTTCACCCTTCACGCCATTCATCGTCACATATTTGTCTTTGCTTGTCCTTACTCATTTTCAGGTTAGATTTTTGGTTCTTTGTTCATGTTTCATTTTTGTGGTTCGTTTTTAGCTGTTTGTGCTTTATGTTTCGCTAAATAAAACATTGCATGCGCCGATCTTTGTACTGCAGGATAAAAAGCTTTATCAATACTATGGATGTAGCAGAGTTTATTCAGTGCATTCAGGCCCAAAAGAAGCAAATCAGGGAGAATCAAAGGACAAAGCTGAAGCTAAATGAAGGGTGAACCTGTATGCACAAATGCTAATCAAGGTGAACAGGAACAGGTGTGAGTGATCAGTGACATGTGCCGACTGTTGGGTAATGTGGTCCCTAATTACACGCGGCTTTGGGTGGACAGGCATAAAAATGATACTTGCATGGTAGTACTACGCACAGTAGTAAGTGGTCAGTGTGTCCTATTACTGATAAGAGGTGTACATGATGTGGGCCAGTCCAGGGACTGTTAATCAAAATGGTAGACAGTGCTAGTGCATGCATGGAACAGCGTGTGGTAAAGAAGTTATGTGTGTATGAAGTTATTAAATTTGCAGATATCTACAGAAGACTTCATTACAGCCCACAGCAGTCACTATTGTGAACATTTAGCATGTAGAACACCTGGTCCTGGATTTGAAGTTCCTCTGAGGTCAGCATTTCAGCACTGTTAACGAAGTGAGGCAGGCTGTCCAAGGATGGTTCAGGCACACTGACAAATCTGTCTATGCCAATTCTTTCCAGACTTTAGTTAAACTCTTAGATAAGTGTATAAGTGTAGAGGAGTATGAAAAAAAAAAAAATGCAGTTTTCATTCTTTGGAATTTCTTCTTCTAATTTACAAACTCAAAAGTCTCGGTTTGACTTGAACGCCCCTCATATAATCCTAACATCTATTACCAAATACCATGTACAATCATTTGTAGTTTTCTTTAGTTCAAAATAGCTTCAAAATATTGAGAAATACATTTTTTTGAACAAACCATTGTTCGGCATAGTGAACCTGACTTATGTGCAGTAAAACTAAAATAAGATTTTTCCCAGTACCAGATATCTGTTGCGGTCGTCACTGGTTCCTGGCGAACGATTTCTGGCGCCACAAATTCAGGAGTCCCTAAGACACTATACTGATTCCTGGAAGGGTCGATCTCCTGGCAGAAGCCAAAGTCACAGATTTTTAAGTCATCTCCTACTGGGGAGACCATCAGGATGTTGTCTGTCTGCAGGACAAAAACAATGAATGTTATCAACATTCTATTAAAGTAAATAAGTTGCAGTGGCTCTGACCACTCTAGGCATGATTCCTATTGATATAACCAAGGGTGGCGGCAAGGCACTGGCGCCCCCTCCCCAAGGAAGGTTGTGCCCTAGGCGACCGCTTAGTTTGCCTATGCCTAGAAACATTTCTGGCTCTGACTCACATCTGACTTGCATTCAAATATTCACTTACTTTAATATCGAGATGTAAGATGTTCATGCTGTGAATATATCCAACCCCTTCCAGGATTTGCTGGATGTAGAACCGGGCCTAATGTAGAAACACACACTGAACACTATGTACTTTCAATCAGCAGAAACTGACTGAGGGTTTCATTTAAAACATAAGTGTAATGTGTTATATGTATAAGGTTTATTACCTCTCTTTCACTGACTGATCCTTTTAATAACAGGTGCTCCAGTAATCCCTGAGACGAGCAGCTGCGGGAAAAAAATATCCGATTATTGTCACTAAGCAAACTATGAATTTTTCCATTGCTACACATTTCCTCCTAAGAAAACATGTCAATCTGTTTCTTACCTTTGGAATTTGTAACAGGTAAAACATTTTTTGTTTTTTTTACAGTATGTTTACCTTGTAAAGCATGCTAGTTAATGTTCTCATTACTTTTCTTCTTTTTTTTACTTTATTAATAGCTCATTTCAATAATGCAATTCAGTTCAATTCTATTTTATTTGTACAGTGCTTTTAACAGTGGACATTCAGCAGTTTACAAAAATAAAATATTACAAATTTGAACTTTGAATGTATAACTGTATAATGTAATGTATAAATGTATCCCCACTGAGATAGTATGTGGAGGAAACTTTGAGAAGACCAAGACTCAAAAAGGGAACCCATATTTATCTGGGTTACACCAATCATCCATTCATTATTGTTCCCTCATTGTTGAGGTTATTAACTGTTCACTGATGGAAAGTGTAAAACCGCTAATGGTGATTATAATCCTAAACCAATGAAACAGACAGTGTATCTTAATTACAGTCCAAATCCATCTTCATGGTTCTTGAGTTTAACTCTCCACAGTAACTTCACAAATCTTTACATTATGTTAATGTGAAGTTCTTATAGAAGCAAATGTAAGTATGTAGGTTCAATGGCATTGTGATAACCAGCAGTAGATATTTTACTGACTGTAGAAACTATTACATTATTACATTATTACTATTACAAAAGTTTGTGGACACCTGACCATAAGATTCATATGTGCATTTTGAATGTTACATTCCACATTTAGTCCCCAGTTGCTGTTATAATAACAATAACGTAACCCCGGTTCTCTGAAACATCGAGTGGAGAGATCCACCTATGGGAAGAGCATCCGTACCTGACCTCTGCAGAAGCATCCAATTGCACCAAGTCTGGCTTGACAGACAGACGACCTATTGTTCTCTTTCATCATCTCGATGCCCTTCCCATAGGTGTATCTCGAACACGAGATGATGAAAGAGAACCTCAATGTTTCTGGAAAGATGTTCCACTAGATTGTGGAGATGTGTGTTAATTTATCCAAAACAGTGTTAGTAAAGTCAAGTACTGATCAAAGACAAGGGGGGCTGGTGTGCAGTCAGTGTTCCAATTCATCCCAAAAGTGTTAAATAGGGTTGAGGTCAGAGCTCTATTGCAGGCCACTCAACTCATGTAAAGTATATCTTCATGGAGCTGGCATTGTGCACAGGGGCACTGTCATGCTGTAACAGTTTTGAATCTCATACTGTAGTTTAAGGGGAAGGGAAAATTGAATGCTACTGCATCCAAAGAGACCCTATACAATGGTGTACTTTAAATATTGTGACAACAGTTTGGAGAATAAAAACATATGACTGGAAAAGTCAGGAGTCCCATTATTTAGAGTGAAGTTTACAGTATATGTAATTGGGCCATAATTTTGGGTTGAAGTAAAAACTGAATCTTGTTAGTGATGAAACAAATGATCAAGTAATGATGTAAATAATGATTACTACTAATAACAAGGTTTAATTTAGTCTAATTATTAAAAGCTGGTAACACAACTATAAGAAACATTTTATATGTAACAGCTAATTTGAAGTTTTGGCCAGTGTTAACTTCCCACGTTTTGGACTTAGCTGTATAAATATTGGTGTGAGAGGATGTTTGATGATGCATACATCTCGGTGATGAGGACAAGCGTACGCCGGGTACTGAAGGAGTCGAGCAGGCAGGCCACCCTGCAGTGTGCAAGCCGGGAAAGCAGGTCTCTTTCCTGGAAGGCTCTGGTGCGATTGCTGTTTTTCAAAGGAATGAACTTGGCAGCAAAAACCTCTGCGCTGGCTCTGTGTGCAACTCTCTTCACCACCCCAAATGTTCCTCTGTATATAAACAAAGACAAAAAACATTCAAATCTATAGAGATGATCTTGCTAATCCATAGGACTGTTGAATTCTGGATTAGAATATGTTTCTAAAAATGCACTTGATCTGAAAACTTCTGTAATACATTGATACGTTGTCTCATTTTTACTGTGTACTCTGTACCACTTAGTATAGTAGAAATGACAATAAAAGCCTCTTGACTTGGCTTGACATGGGTAAAAACAATTGATGAAACTGTAATTGATGCTAAGTTTTGTATGTAAATGTTTATGTAACCATAATGGGCGGAATCGTCAGTGTCAGCACTTTGTAACAATCGCAATTAAAACCTACATAATTACATGCTGGTGAAAGACCAACTCTTTATATCTGCAATAACATGAGTAAGAACAGGAACTCACTTGTAAAACAACATGTTATTTTATTTGTCATTAAACATTTCAATTGAATTAACAGAAAGTGTGGGAAGGTCACCTGCCAATCTCCTCGTGAACCTCATAAACAGCCTGGAGTTTTCTCCTTCTGCCCACCTCTAAGCTTCTGTCCTTCTCTTCCTCCTCCTCTGCAAAATCCTCAAACTCCTCTGGACCTGAGAAAGGTATTGGCATGTACAGTGTATGGTACCAGATGGATTGAATTAGAACTTTGTAAAAGTCGCTGTTCTGCTGTAATGTTTAATGTCATGACATAGATTAGTAAAAACCATTAAAAGTGCTAGACCTGATCTTACTTCCTGTCTATGTGTACAAAAAAGCATGGAGCTTTAGTAACTGCAACATCATCTACAGATAAATTCATGCCAGCAGGTTTGCTAAATTTGCGATTTCTTTTATATTTGTATCTACGTTCTATGTAATTGGATTAAACTATTCTGTGCCCACCAACATAATGTTTTAAACGAAATAATTAAAAGGAATTTATAAAAAGAATGGCAGGAATGTTTGAAGGTTTTTTTTCGAATGAAGTTCTGGGGCTAGAAATCATGTCTGTTCTGTGTGTGATCAAATGACAGATTGAATGTGGACTGAATAATATCCATTCCAGGCAGCGATAAAAGGTTCATACCACGTATCAGAAATGCGTGCACACCAAAGTCATCTTATTTCCACACAAAAGCTGGGAAACCTTAAAAAAAATTCTTGCTAGTTTTAGACTAGTTTCCAGGATGTACGTAGATGTTGAATATAGACATGCAAACAATTACCTCTTGCCTCTATATGATATATTACCTGTATCAGTGGTAAGGTGGGCATGACAGGAAGCCTCTCCTGCACTGTTCATGGCTGTGCAAGTGTAAGTGCCACAATCGGAAATGTGGACGCTCAGTAAAACCAGAGAGAAGCGAGCACCACTCTGCTTCATTGCCACATGTTCTCCGGAGACAAGCTCAACACCATCCTAGTAACAATCATAATAACAGTCAAAGAGAATTATATACTGCATACTCAGCAAATATTCACAGTCGCCACCGGCTTGCTCATCAGGGACAAACTTACACTTATAAAGAACATCTTATTAATTTTTATCACCACATTATCTGTGTAAAGCTGCAATGTTCATTGTTAAAAGCGCAATACAAATAAAATGAATTAAATTGAATAGAATATTTAAAGATGTAATCACTTCACAGGCTGATTTTATAAGACAATAGATAAGGGTCCATAAGGTTTAAGAAATGTATTCCATCCTCTACTAGTTATTGTAATCTATGAAGGTTTAGATGAATATTATATAATCTACTGAGCTCTAAATTTGTATCTGGTCCCCAAAACCAACCACTTTCTTGCATAGCTTTTGTATATAAGATTTAAGATCTTAAACTAAGTGGGCAGAAAAACACAAAGAGTTGTAGTCTGGTTGGCAGAAACATCATGTACTGATCCATATACTGGTAAATCACGATTTGTTTGAATTTTAAAAAGTGTCAAATTGTAAAGTAATTATTCAAGCTGCATTTTTTTTTATCCAATTTATACTCAGATCCTTGGACATAAAATTCACAAGTAAACAAGTAAAAAGTAATAATGTAAAACTATCTGCTTGCTGTAATGTGAATTTGTTCATAGAGCTTGGTGGCTATATTTTTCCTCCAAAAGTCTCTTCTTTATATCATTCTAGAAATCCACATTTCTGAAACCACCAACTCGAAACGAAGCAGGTCACACATGTGGACTCGTGTTTTTCTCGTGTTAAAGTATGTGTGCTACTGCCATACCTTGAACCACTTGATATCTGGGATTGGATGCCCAGTAATAACCACAGAAAAAGTTGCAGGTTGTCCAGGCTGAACACACAGGTTCTCCATGTCCACCTGCACCACTGGAGATTCTGCAGAAATGCATAATAAACACAAATGCTGTGTAAATTTCACACTGTGTTTTTTCAGTTTAAGCACTTAGATAAATCATCAAGGAGTGTTATGGTCTCCAGAAGTTATAACAAGCAGCAAATGAAGGGGACAAATACATGGAGACATCACACTTTAACAGTGCAGTGTTCATTACCAGATTTACCATAGAGAACACAATAAACTCTTTTAAAAATTGTGTTTACCTGCGTACTTGTCATCTTCTGCTCTTGACACACATAGCTCCTCATGCGGTTCCTTTGGGATATCCAATTTCTCCTGTGTAGCTTGAGCCTCTGTGGTAAGTGAAGACCTGCAGAACATGTATGGCATGACTCATGTAACTTTATTGTTTTTTTTGTATAGTTTTTTTTAACCTTGAGTACAAGACGTGGTGCAAGATATAGACTCACTGGTTGGAAGGTCCAGATTGAAAGAACATCTGGAACAGGTTTTTCACCAAAGCGCTGGACCAACCTTCTGAATCTTCTGCAGCAGCCAAGCAAGACATAGTCAGTATCTCACAGCAGTGGGAATCTAAACTGTTATTGTTTTTTTCCTGGTGCACTTTAGCATAAATATCTATCATGAAGTAACAAATGTTCATCTTAGTATTGTGGCTGCCAGAAGTGGAAAAAGTAATTACATATTTTAATCAAATAAAAGTTCTGTTACTTTAGCTAAACTTTACTTAAGTACAGGATAAAGTGCCAGGATAAAAATCTACTCATGTAAAAGAAAAAAGTATCTAATTTATAGTTTACTCAGAGCAAAATGTACTTTTTTTTTAACAGCAGGAAGTGGGGTGGGGGATTCTAGTGTAGTTCAAAAATGACAACGGGATTGTCAGGGATCCACCTGCCACAACCCCCTCCGTAGCTGTCACGCTGCCCCACTCTGCCGCTCCCAGCATTAATGAAAGACAGGTGTCTCTCATTACCGAATCCCCTATATAAGCCTCCATTCCGATCTCACTTGGGTCGGACCTACTCAATGGCTACAGACACCGACCATACTCAGGACTGCCAGCATTCCCCGCTGGTTCCGTGGATCACTCCTGTGGATTATTATCCTTCCGAGGATTACTTTCGTTCCATGGAGTGTACCAGTTCCGAGGATTCTATCTTCCGTGTGGATTATTTCCCTGTCAAATTATACCGGCTTTAAGGACTAAACCCGTGCTGTCGTTCATACGCTCTCTGACTCTGTGTTGTGCTCTGTTGGTTTCAATAAACATGATCGAGCTACTCCCGCTTCCGGTTCATGGTCCGCACCCTGACAGAAGGTTTTTTCCGGGTTTTACCTGGAAGCTCGCTGCCGCTCCTCGCGGATAAGGCTCGCTGGCTCCGAAGCATTCCCGGCTCGCTTCTTCAGCGAGATGACCGAGTGGGGGGGGATTCCAGGGCCTGGCCACCAAGGGGACATCGTACCGCCACCTGGCCACGAAAGGGTCCCTCTGACGACGACGTTCTGCCTCCGAGTCCCTCTGACAACAACGTCTCGCCTCCGAGTACCTCTGACGGCGATGTCTGGCCTCAGAGTCCCTCTCCAGACGACGTCACGCCTCTGAGTTCCTCTCAAGGCGATGTCATGCCTCCGAGTTCCTCTTAAGGTGACGTCATGCCTTCGAGTTCCTCTCAAGGCGACGTCACGCCTCTGAGTCCCTCTGACGGCGACGTCTCGCCTCTGAGTCCCTTTGACGGCAACGTCTTGCCTCCGAGTCCCTCTCCAGATGATGTCATGCCTCCGAGTTCCTCTCAAGGTGACGTAACGCCTCGAAGTTCCTCTGAAGACGACGAAGCATTCCCAAGTTCCTTCCAGGTTGCTGCCGCACCTCAAGGTAACCCCGGAAACGATGTCGCTCCTCAAAACCCCTTCCAAGGTGCGGAAACACACCAAAGACCTGCCATGGACGTCGTCGCCCGAGTTACGCTGAGGGTGTCGCTCAGCCTCTGATCTCTGCTGAGGACATCGTACGGCCTCTAGATTTCATTGTGGCCCTCGTAAAGCCTCTGGACTCTGTCGTGGGCATCGCATGGTTTCTGGACTCCGCCGTCAGTGTCGCACGGCCTCTGGATTTCGCCGAGAACGTCGCTCAGCCTCTGATCTCTCCCGAGGACATCACTCCAAAGGCCAAAGGCCTCTGCCTCCGATCTCTGCCCAGAGGGTCTTTCTGTGGATGTACTTTCGTTCCGTGGAGTGTACGAGTTCCGAGGATTCACTCTTCCGTGTGGATTATTTCCCTGTCAGATTATACCGGCTTTACGGACTAAACCCGTGCTGCGGTTCGTACGCTCTCAAACTTTGTGTTGTGCTCTCTTGGTTTCAATAAACATGATCAAGCTACTACCGCTCCCGGTTCGTGGTCCGCACCCTGACAGGGTGACTGACAAATTAAAGTGCAATAAAAAAAATTAATCAAATAAAGAAAAAACACTATAGTCCATGACTTGAGTCTAATGTGCATTAAGCACTTTCGCAACAAAAACCAAAATCTCCTGTTATAACCTCATTTATGATATGAGAAATCACAAATGAGGATTGAGAATTTAGACAGTGAGCGCACGCACTGAACAACTTTTGATTTGACAAGTTTAAATTCGGCTCTGCATCACTGACGTCTGTCTTGTCTCACGTTTGTCCATTAATTAATCAATGCAGTAGTTTTTGGCCCGTGATTATATTCCCCCTTGCATTATTTTTTTTAATTTACTTTTTAGTCAGTAACAGATATGATTTAAAATGTAGTTAAGTAAAATACTTCAAACTAAATTAAACCTTTAAATAAAATAAAAAAACAAATAAACTTAAGTAAAATTACAGATTTCAAAAACGATATACTGTGCCATATATACTGTTAACGTTTGGCTAATATATAAATATTTGAAATGCATACAGAAAAAAAATCCAGTAGCTACATTAAGATACATTAAGATAAGTAAAATATATATATATTGTTTGATGACACTTACCTTTATACCCCCAAAGCAATATTCTCACAATCCACAATGATTGTACTTTTGTACTTTTTGTTTGTAAAAAAAACATATATAAAGTGAGAGAGAGAATATGGGCATTATGCACCCAGAGGCAGCAGAAGGAGTGACGCATTAACAGACTAACCACAAGACTCGGGGTCCAAGCACATAACCAGCTTAGTTAGCTGAGCAAACGCTGACCAGAAAGTAATGGGTTCATGGGGAAAGAGATGAACAGAAAGCAAGCAAGACAAAGAAAGTGACAGAAGAAAGGTTTACGTGCAATGTGTATGGGCATCTCTTTGCATGTGTCAGGACACTTACATGAGAATGGCTCTGATTGGATCTTTAGTCTCCTGCTCTGGGACTAAAAAAGGGAGTGGGATGGAGAGAATGGAGTTAAATAAAGAGAAGTGGGGATGAACATGGTCAACAGGTTTTGCAAAAGTGAGTGACTTTCCATAGTGAAGACTTTTGAGTGATGTTTCAATCAGGAATTTTGTTCGAGATGGATCTGCTTTAAAGGCATGCATGTATCTGAAATGCTAAACCAAGCTTTGTGCTTTACAGCAATACCCGCTTTACCGCGGTTCGAATCTCATGGTGTATCCCCGGTTTATCGGTGAATTGCGTTTGTCACATAACTAATTTGTTTGGCCAGTCTCTCGCGGATAGAACGAAAGACCAAAAAACTTATAGAGAATTGCTTTTATGGAGTTTTATGTTGAAATAATGGCATTTATTAATAAAAAATATAATTATTAATTATAAAATGAAGTAAAACATTAATACTGTACATGTATTGTTTTTCTACGAATTTACACACAATTCATCTCTCTATATTCTTGCAAATGCTTGCTGTGTGTTTTAAAGTGTGTGGGAGGATGATTTACAGCTTAAACAAACAAAAAAAGCATTTTTGGAGTGTGGGTTTATCACAAGCAGTTTTGGAACATAACCACCACGATAAACGGGGGATTACCGTAATATAGCTCCTGATAGTGTAACTTTGATGAACTGAGATGTGTCTGATGATGAGGGAGATGGTATTATGGTCTTGAATTATTGTTTGGTTCACACAATACAGGCAAAATGATGTATTTTATTGTAATAGTTAGCTTTGAAATATAAGACATTGTCCATTTATAATATATATAAATGGACTATATATATATATATATATATATATATATATATATATATATATATATATATATATATATATAAAATGTATAAAAAGGGGTAAAGTACACCTTTACCATAAATTCTTTTTTTTTTTTTTTTTTTATAATTTCTTATTTTTAGGTTCTGTTCTCAAAAATATAATCTTGGTCTTGATAAAACCTGAACTTGAATAAATCCAACTAGTTAAAGTATAAGCTTGTCTTGAAAATAAATGTAATAGTTTTGGTATTGTATAGCCTCAAGTCAGTCAAGACTCAGTTGTGACTCTTCTTTGCTACTCCTGATCTTGACAGTTTTGACTACAGTCCTGACAGTAAATATTGAATATATGAAATATTCACAATTAATTGATGTCAATCATGGTACTGGAACCAGTCTGGGTCCTGAAGATGAAGATTTTGCACCAAATAGAAAGTAATTTTACCAATGCACAATGTACAACCCTGAGTTATGTTCTGCAAGCAGCCTCTTTTTTGTGTTAGTACACTATTTTAGTTTTTATATATACTTGTTCTTATTTTATTTAAAAGTCTGGTTCGATATTATTGTGACTTGGCTTCTAGGTCTGTTCAACTTTAAGGTTTTGGTTCGCTTCAAGGTTTTATAGCATCAATCAAGGATTTGATCAACCTCGGAAGATTCATTATGATAATGCATTTATGAATCAGTCAATTGTATTAATTTATATATTCAACTGATTTGGCGTAAATTCTTAGCTGAATAAATCAGTAAATGAAGCTTTACTGCATGTTTATGGTTCTGACTACAGAACTCCTGTCAGATGTTAGACATAACAGGGGGAAACAATGTGGGGGAAGGGGGGGCAGGGTATGGGAGAGAGACTGGTGGTGGAACTGGTATGTGCTCTTCCATGAGACCATGGTATTGCCATAAGTAAACATTACTGGATATCCCAGTGGGATATCCTTATTTTACCTTGTTTTAAGTGGGCCCTCATACCTGGAGCTGAGGTGGCTGGTGGGTGGTCTTTGGGGCTGTCTATCACAGGGGGAGGTGTGGACAACTGTGCTTTGCACTTATCACTGCCCATCTGATTCGATATCTAATAATTCACACAGAAACATAGAAATACACAAATAGATTACATCTGAGGAGGAAATCACTGACCTGAATAAGATTTCTGAGGCTATTTGTTGCAATTTAGATGAAAATTGTCAAATGGTATGAATTTACTGTATTATTTGAACAAAACTGGAGAGGCTTTTACTTGTCACACATACAATGGTGCACAGTAAAATTCCCTTTTAAAAATCACAAGCTGGGTGTTGTTTGAATGCACGCTCAGCCATGATACAGTACTGTGGAGCACAGCAGGTTAAGAGCCTTGCTAAAGGGCAGCCATCAGTAGCAGCTTGGTGATACAGGGACCTGAAATCCCAGCCTTGTAATTAGTACACAGGGCCATAAGCACTGAGCTACCACTGGCCCATAAACTAGCATTAAGCTGAAGAACATTTCACGAATTCTTCCTATTGTTTAAGTTAGGTAATTAATGGAGCTAGCTTATTCAATTTATTTGTTAACTCGTGAGATGTTTAACCTCTTCAAGCCAAAAAAATTACTGTTACAGGAAACTAATCAATGAAATCATGGTTTAATGAAATAAAACTGAACTGAACATTATCTGAAGTTGACTATTTATTTAAAAGAACAGGTCTCTGATATATTAAAGAAATTATGCAAAAATGTAAGGTTTCATCTCTGAATGTTACAAAGCATTGGAGATTCCTTCCACGCTTAAAATTTTCAGTAAACATTTCCAAACTTAAATTCCATCCCGAAAGGGCAAAAAAATGTGTGGACAGTTACGATGCATAACACCATAGGTACCACTGAAGAGATACAGTGAGGAAAATAAGTATTTGAACACTCTGCTATTTTGCAAGTTCTCCCACTTAAAAATCATGGAGGGGTCTGAAATTGTCATCGGAGGTGCATGTCCACTGTGAGAGACATAATCTAAAAAAAAATATCCAGAAAACACAATGTATGATTTTTAAACTATTTATTTGTATGATACAGCTGCAAATAAGTATTTAAACACCTGTCTGTCAGCTAGAATTTTGACCCTCAAAGACCTGTTAGTCTGCCTTTATAATGTCCACCTCCACTACATTTATTATCCTAAATTAGATGCACCTGTTTGAGGTCGTTAGCTGCATAAAGACACCTGTTCACCCCATACAATCAGTAAGAATCCAACTACTAACCTGGCCAAGACCGAAGAGCTGTCCAAAGACACTAGAGACAAAATTGTACACCTCCACAAGGCTGGAAAGGGCTATGGGGAAATTGCCAAGCAGCTTGGTGAAAAAAGGTCCACTGTTGGAGCAATCATTAGAAAATAGAAGAAGAAGCTAAACATGACTGTCAATCTCCCTCGGACTGGGGCTCCATGCAAGATCTCACCTCGTGGGGTCTCAATGATCCTAAGAAAGGTGAGAAATCAGCCCAGAACTACACAGGAGGAGCTGGTCAATGACCTGAAAAGAGCTGGGACCACCGTTTTCAAGGTTACTGTTGGTAATACACTAAGACGTCATGGTTTGAAATCATGCATGGCACGGAAGGTTCCCCTGCTTAAACCAGCACATGTCCAGGCACGTCTTAAGTTTGCCAATGACCATTTGGATGATCCAGAGGAGTCATGGGAGAAAGTCATGTGATCAGATGAGACCAAAATAGAACTTTTGGGTCATAATTCCACTAAACGTGTTTGGAGGAAGAAGAATGATGAGTACCATCCCAAGAACACCATCCCTACTGTGAAGCATGGGGGTGGTAGCATCATGCTTTGGGGTTTTTTTTTTCTGAACATGGGAAAGGGCGACTGCACTGTCTTAAGGAGAGGATGACCGGGGCCATGTATTGTGAGATTTGGGGGAACAACCTCCTTCCCTCAGTTAGAGCATTAAAAATGGGTCGAGGCTGGGTCTTCCAACATGACAATGACCCGAAGCACACAGCCAGGATAACCAAGGAGTGGCTCTGTAAAAAGCATATCAAGGTTCTGGCATGGCCTAGCCAGTCTCCAGATCTAAACCCAATTTAGAATCTTTGGAGGGAGCTTAAACTCCGTGTTTCTCAGCGACAGGCCAGAAACCTGACTGATCTAGAGAAGATCTGTGTGGAGGAGTGGGCCAAAATCCCTCCTGCCATGTGTGCAAACCTGGTGAAAAACTACAGGAAATGTTTGACCTCTGTAATTGCAAACAAAGGCTACTGTACCAAATATTAACATTGACTTTCTCAGGTGTTCAAATACTTATTTGCAGCTGTATCATACAAATAAATAGTTAAAAAATCATACATTGTGATTTCTGGATTATTATTTTTTTATTATGTCTCTCACAGTGGACATGCACCTACAATGACAATTTCAGACCACTCCATGATTTCTAAGTTGGAGAACTTGCAAAATAGCAGGGTGTTCAAATACCTATTTTCCTCACTGTAGGTACCACTGAAGAGATAGGTACCACTGAAGAATGGGGCTACAAAAGGCAGCTACCAACATAACAAAAATTGTGATTTAAAATAAAGATAAAAATATTTTAAAGGTAAAATAAAACTCAGTGTGTGGATGTTGGTTTGGGTTACCTCACACTCATATTGTCCCACATCTGTCTCTTCTGCTTTCTTAATAACCAGTGAAAGAACTCCAGTCTGTGTATCACTGTCAATCTTGTATTTCTTGCTTTGCTCCAGTAGTGTGCCATCCTTAAACCACCTATTGCATAAACTCCAATAGTAAACAACTTATGGCTGAGCTAAAGGATGATTTAATATAAATATTGAGATTAGTTTAGCTTTAAAAAAAAACCAAAAAAAAACACAATAATCATAAACAGAATAGAAGCAGTTGATGTAATGTGCAGGAAAAATGCATATAATTTTTTACATTTTACTATAGATTATTGTTATAAAATGTTATTTAACATTCAGGGTTCGCATTTACATGCTATACTTTAATACTTTACATCATGTTTTTAACAAATACATATGTATGGCTTTAAGAATCCTGAAATAATATGGTTGTCATTTTGCCCATCTCTAAAGCACCTGATAAGTAAGAGAAATCAAACAGATAATGAGTGACCTGACAGTTGGTAAAGGAATACATCCTGCTGAACACTGCAACTTCACATCATTCCCTTTCACCAGCAAAGTGTTCTGAAGTCTGGTTGCAAAACTAGGAGGTACTGTAAAGTGCAAATTACAGACAGTGAGTGATTACATCATTAAACAATGAACAAAAAGTCTATAGACTCATGGGGGTGTTGAATGGGGAGTCCCTCAATATCTAAGTTTGGGGTTTCTGGAAAGAAAGTCCTCGCATGGTCAGTTTCTGACAACAAACTCACAAGGATGTTAGGATACTATTGTAAAAGTGGACGGTTCCATTTGATAACCTGAAGATTTACTCTGGTTTTATTGGCGGAAGATTCTGTGTAAGTTTAATAGCTAGAAAGAAGACATTCTAGTGTACTTACACTAAAGGCAATGATAAATACCTCAGTAGTACTCCTATGGTTTTGCAACTCTTGCTATCACAAGCTAAAAACAATTTTTTCAGGAATACAAAGAGAGAAATGCAGAGCTATTCTAGAGTTTTGCTGAGCTTCAGTGTTAGAAAGATTACTGGAGTAACATTTTCTCAGTGGTGGACAGTAACGAATTAAATGTTATTCGTTATTGTATTTAAGTAGCTTTTTTTTGTGTCTGTACTTTACTGAAGTATTTCCATTCAGGGGGTTTAAACTCCACTACATTTCAAATACAAATATCTTTCTTTTTTTACTCTACTACATTTTGAGAAATCAATCGTTCCTTTTAAATTATGAATGTATAAAAACTTCACTGGTCAAACACTAAGCAAACCACCAATTGGGGTCGAGCGCATGCTCCGTTTTGAACTTGTTTTGATTGGTGTATCTACTTATCACCAACATACAGTTCAACAGCAAGCAGAACATTTTGAGAGGAATAAATGATAGAAGAAACTCCTGACTCAAACTCACCACAACATCCATGGCCTTATTTGCGTGATTTCTTTTTTAAATAGCTGAAAGAAGAATGAGTCCTTAATTTTCAAGTGCCTTGCCTGCCTCTGCCATGTACGATTTCTTCTTATAATAATTCTCTTTCCAATCTAAAGATTATAGCCATAATAAATCAGAGTAATTTGGATACTTAAGTACATTTGAAGGCAAATACTTTTGTAATTTTCCTCTTGTGAAAGTTTGAAGGAGCACTTTTACTTTTACTATAGTAATATTTCACTCAGTGTATTTCTACTTTAACTATATTATGGTTTATCCACGTCGTCCACCACTGGTTTTACAAGTTAATTGTCTGAAAAGAAGGAAAGTTTATAATCTGGATCTATATTGTGCTTACCATCAACAGATAATTTGGCCAGGGTGCTAGCGTTGCCCATGGGGTTCGTAGCGTAACACAAGTACTGACCCGAATTGTCCACGGACACGGACGTCAGAACCAAAGAGCAAGTACCTGAGTTTCCCTCTGAGATAATGTGATGTTGGTCATCCTTCAGAGGAATACCATCTGAAAAAGCAAGCAAGTGCTAGGATTCCCAGTTCCAAAATTTCAGCAAAGAATGCAGAAGTATTTGTTACCTTTGTTCCAAGTGACCACAGGTTTTGGGATTCCTGTGACACTGCAAACGAGTTTTGTGGTTTGTCCGAGTTTAACTACAGAATCAGTAAGTTTGAGCTCAAAGCATGGCGCGCCTGGCAAACACAAAATAAAAACTGATTAACAATTTGTTTGAGAGATGTAAGGACTAAGGTTGTAAAGGGGTGGAAAATTCCTTCCAGAAGATTATTGGGAACTTCATCTAAGAAATTTGGGAAATTTTCTAAGTTAGAAACTAACCAAACATTTATGAGAATTTACAGGAATTGTTGGGAATTCATTTGAAATTTGGGGAAATTGATATAAATATTTATTTATATAAATCATATACAAACAAACATTTAGTTTGGTTAGTTCAATTGTAGGTAGAACAATTATAAATATTTCTTAAAATATATTTCACCATATTACTATATTGTTCTGTATTTTCGATCAAATATATGCAAGTTTGATGAGCATAAGAGACTTCATTTTCAGAGACATTAAAAATAGTTACGTGTCCAAACTTTTCACTCACAATAGCTTAACACACAGAACAAAAAAGTTTTAAACCTAAACGGAAAATTTGTGTAATTTATGTGAATAATCACCCAGATAAATTTTTTTCGACATGTAGGATTTAAAAAGTAATGTGTGTTATGTTAAGGAGGAATGCACAGTGCATGTAGGGGGTGTGGCCTCAAAAGGCCTGAAGTAAGTGTGCTGTGTGCATGTGACAGATGAATGGACAGGGAAAATTTAGACTGAACTTGCATTAAATCTGGTTGTTACTGCAAGATTTTACCAGTGTGTGCAGGGAGTTTATTACAAACTCACTCCATAACGGAAGTTTGCTGCGCTGTTGCAAATCTCGAAGGTCTTTGAGCCATGACAAACGGTTTAGCACGGAATGAGCTTGAAGAGTGACTTTTCTGGTTGTACCTCGATGCTCATGCCAGATACCCCAGGATCGGTCATCGCCTTCAATAGTATCTTTCAAATCAACATCTCTCAGCTGCACAAGAAAAGGAATCTTTTATTACAACATGAGAAATAAGGCTTTTGTTTAAAGACACTGTAGTTCTTGATTTCCAGATTTTCTTTCCCCACCACTCCTCATGATCGAACTAAGAACCTGCGCCTCCATTCCACCAACCATCCAGCTGTTACTGAAAATACAAACTATTAATATGTTTGTGTTTTGCATGTTGTTACCTTCATCTTGTTCCTAAAGACATACAATATGGATTGGGTGCTCAGGTCTCTTTTTGTTTTGCAAAACACAATACAGTCCTTGAACAGGAAGACATGACGATGATGACCCCTGAGGGAAATTTTTGTCCCAGGAGCTTCTTCCCACACAATAAAGGAACCCTGACACGGAAAGCAATTCAAGAGATTATGAATCAGAGTAGTGTCTAGCGCACTTTGAGTGTTAGGGTTGATGAAGACTGAAGACACACCTGTCGTAATGGTTCTCCAAGCCCTTTTAGAGGTGCTGGATAGTTCTCGATCAGGGACGCGTGCTGCACGTTCTCCGCACGCCAGGGCAAGCTGGACACCATTGAAAAGGCATCTTCGAGTAGACAACAACTCCGCCCACTTTTCGCTTTGTTCCTTATCAACTCCTGCAAATAGAAAAACGGAAAAGCAACGTGCTTTGTTACGATGGTTTACCAAACTGATTTTAAAAAGTTCAGAATATTACCTTAAACAGGGTTTTGTATGTCTGGAGCCTTTCCAGGGGTTTCTCCAAATATGTGCTGGCACTAATGACTCGAGTGTCCAGATGTGCAAAAGCGGTTTTGGCATATTGCTAAAAAAAAAACAACAACAGTTATTTAATTCCAATAATAGATAATTTTTATTTTAGAAAACTTTCAGTGTTTTACTGAGGAATATGCAGTTTGAGGTTAAGCTCCTGACAACAAACTCACAAGGATGTTAGGATGCTACTGTAAAAATAAGTGGTACCATTCCATAATTTGAAGATTTTATTTAATTTTTTTAGCAAAAGATTCTGATTGTGTAAGTTAGAGCGCTATAATGGTCATTCTATTGTACTAGAACTAAAGGCAATAACATATACATCAGTAGAACTCTCATGGCCTTGCATGTCTGGTTATCTCAAGCTAAACTGTCTTCAGGAATATAAACTGTTTTTGAGAAATGCAGTGTGATTCAAGTAGTCATAGAAAAGCTGCCTGAAGTGCTTACCTTGAAGAAAAACTGTGTGTTTTTGTCTGAAATGCAGGCCTCAGCTTGAGACTGGCCTGTATTGTACTGAAGATGCATCTCAAAATCTGGGCTATGGTTTATGAAACACTGAGCCACGTCGTCATCTGTAGTGCACTGGCTTAGCTTTGGTAAAATACAACTGCAAGTTTAAAAAATAAAATAAACACATAGCATTACATTAAATAATTATAATAATTATATTATTGTTTTATGCCTCTTATTTCACAAGAATTTGCAAACATCATTAAAAAAGATCATAATTTTGATCAATTTATCATTACAAGTTAGTTCCTGTTCCCACTGACATAAACGAGGCCATTAAGACTCATTACAGCTTCACCTCGGACTGTTACTGAGCACTGACACTGGAGACTTCTTTAATAAATAATAATTAAATGTATCTTTATACAGTATAAAAACAAAAATTTTAAGCATCTGTTTATTTGCAAGTTATGGTAGATACAACAAAATAATGTTAATATAAACCTGTGATTTTCACCAGCATTTCTGTCAGAGTTCCTGTTATAGAAACCTAATCAACAGTGCTGTTTATTATATAATAATTAAATTACTAAATAAATAATTTACTTTACCATTCGTGGAAGCTTGTAATGTCCTTTATGTTGCGGAAAATGTACTCTTTCTGGCTAATAATAGTGAGCGGAACGTTGGAGCTTGTCTCTACGTGCTGTAAATGATGCTCTACAAAGAAATTCATGTCTCTCACAAATTCCTTTTCACCATCAAGCAGACCTTTAATCAGTTGACTGAAAAATAAAAGCAAAAATGTAATATTTTTTTTTTGTAAAAGTATTGTAATAAACCTGCCGGCGCTCGTTTACCTTGATGTCTCTCTATATTCGTCTTTAGAAGCAGTTTTTCTTCTTTTTTCATAAGTGTCTTTTGTCTCTGTTTCTTGCGCCAAAGAAAGTAGTTCCTTTGCAAAGAGCAATTACATCAAAGGTAAATGAAAAAGTCGGGAAATATTTGTGGTACAATCTAGTATTAATAAAATTCTAATACAGGTACAAGAAAAAATGTTTACTTCAGAGAAATCTCAAACTTTATTTTTCTTAGCAAGATATTCTTTCTTGCAGAATTAACCAGCAGAAAAAGACTTGAAATTCACCATAAAAGCTGAAGATGAATGTAAAATTAAATGTAAGTTTGGAAAATTAGTTTTCTGTTTTAGCTAGTTTAATTAGCTACAGAAGTTTTGAATGAGCTAGCTTGTTGCATTTCGTAAATTTCAAATGTTCAATCTGCTAGCTAGTGATGTTTTAGTCAATTTTTCTAAATACAGTGGAACCTCGATACTCGCAAACTCGATAGATCAAGACTTTTGATTTGGAACCGGACTAATAGGAACTTGCGAAAAATCTGATAGTTCGCGAGAAGCTGCGAGTGGCTCCAAAGTTCGGAGTAACATTTCTACTAATTACTAATAAATTACATAGAAATGTTTGAAAAACTATTTTATTATTGTATTATTCATTTAAAGTAGTAAATAAAACATTTATGACAAGTAATTCACAATTTTTGTTGAGCTTACAGTACAGTACAAGTACAATTCCCCTGTTACTTGCGAGGGGTCATAGAACGTAACCCCCCGTGAGTTTTGAAGCCTTAAGCTTCATTTAAAAAAGGTAGCTAGAAAGTTTTAGCTAGCTAAATTTCGGGTGTATCTGAATAACCAGAAAAATGTTATTGTGAGTTATTGTACTTACTGATTAGCACACAGGCCTGTCATAAAGGGTTGAGTATGATGAAGTTAAATTCTTGAGAATGTTTAAATGTAGATGCATTTTGTCTTTTATTCAAGTTTGCTCTATTTTTTTCATTCAGAAAAGAGGCATTCACCATACCTACGGACACCCCAACAATGCTAACCTTTGTCTTTTTCTCCAGGTATGCTGGAGATAACCAGCCTTGTCTGGACGGAGTGGTTTTGCTTGGTTTAGTCCGGACGAGCCATTTCACAGGATGCACAGAATCAAGGACCTCCACAAACTGGCCTTCCTTAAGAATAAAGTTCTCTTTATTGGCTCCAGTGGGGTGACAGTCCACTTTGGCTACGTAGATATCAAATGTCTGAGGGGGGAAAAAAAAACCAACCCAAAATATTGACAAAGATTTAGCACCCAGACCTCAATTGAAAACACATTTGGTGTAAAAAATGGGATATTACATCCTCTCTTTCATCATCCTCATCTGACTCTGAGACTGACTCTATGGTGGATGGGGTCTTGAGGCTGTGATGGTATTTGGGTGATGGAGTTTTTCTTATTGACTTCCCTTCTGTGAAAAAAATCATTGTATTTCGTCAATCAA
The DNA here is from genome assembly GCA_039877035.1 of Silurus lanzhouensis. Lineage (NCBI taxonomy): Eukaryota > Metazoa > Chordata > Actinopteri > Siluriformes > Siluridae > Silurus > Silurus lanzhouensis. The sequence continues at coordinate 641,172 of JBCEWE010000133.1, forward strand.
ACAAATAATTTTCAGCAAGACACAGCCAGCAAACTGTCCTGAAGTTGTCCTAGTATTATTTCTTTACTTTGTGGTTAATTTCTTTGGAAAAGAAAACTTTTTGACCCTATATTCACTCTAGTAAAGGGTAAGGTGATAAGCAACTGATAATTTTCTCTACATTTGTGACAGTAACAATTTAAGAAACAAAAAATTTTTTTCAAATAAATGTAGGCATTACCCAGTATAGAAATGCTGAACCCTAAATGCAGAGAGGGTTTAAAAAGAAAAAAAAAGATTTTGAGAAAGTAGCAGAGCTCATTGTTGTTGTAAGTGAATGACAATGTGTGAAAATAGGATTATCTTTTATTCCTTAACCTCAATGCCATTCATTTTAAGATAGATGTGGAAAAGGAGACTGACCTTTTACTTTTAACTGTCCAGTGATTTCTTGTGGTTCAGGACATAGAACTTTTTCTTCTTTTGAACTTTTAGACAGCTGCATTTTGGTGTTTTTCTTTTCCAACTGTTTTTCTCTGTAAAATAAAACAACAAAATTGCAATTTTCATTAACATTTTAAGATAAATGTTATGTTTAAAGTTTAAGCGTATTACCTGAATAAGGAGTTTGTATCCACATCAGGGGCAGTGTCATAATCTGAAGGGCAGGATACTACAAAACACAACAGAATGTGAAAAAAGACACTACTTTCACAAACACACCCACAGGCAATACTCCTATAGACACTACTTCCTTTGACAATATTCCTACAGACAATAGTCCAATTGGCAGGAGTCATATAGACAATACTCCTATAAACACTACTCTGACAGACCCTACTGCTAAAGACAATACTCCCATAGACACTATTCCTATAGACAATTATTCCAATAGACACCATTGCTACAGACAATACACCTATAGAAACTACTTCTCAGACAATACTCCTATAGACACTATGCCTTAGGAATGGACTTGCAATTGGGAAAAAGGCTATAAAATACAAGTCATGCAAAACACACATGTTAAACAAATATTCGAGGCAACTTACAAGAACTAAAAGAACAACTTTTCCTTTTCTCCTGAAATTTCCTCTGGGTGTCCTCTGTAGGCAGATCATAGATGAGCTTAAGTGATTCATCGTCCTTATTAGAACTCTGCACAGCATCGTTTCCAGAAGTCAGTTCTGTTTCGAGAGGCTGTGCAGTGTCAATTATTGGTTTCTTTTGATGACTGACTGTTACATTCCCGTTGTAACTAATAGCTCCAAACTTGTTCCCAATTTCACAAGTGTAGATCCCCGCATCTTTGAAACTTGCATTAGCTATACCCAGTAAGCACCTACCATCCTCATGATGGCTGATCTTGTGGCGCTCACCAGACCTTATCTCAATGCCATCCTTCAGCCACCGCAGTACACTGGGTTTACCCTCAACAATACATTCCAAACTAATGGTATCGCTTAGCTCTACATTCTGGGTCTTGAAGACTGCTTTAAAGACAGGCTTCATGTCCTTTCGAGCTTTGTATCCCTTAAAAGCAGCTTGGATCTTGATAGCTGCCTCAAGCATCTCTGGCTCATCCTCTTGAAATATGTCTATACCCAAGGGTTCCTGAGAATGTTCTTCTGGGGAGTTTGTGTTCTTTGTTATTTTTGCAACTTCACAAGCTTTGGTGGCCTCTTCCCAAGAGTTATGGTTGCGAGCACCAATAACTCCACCCTCTATTTTGGTTTGAGTTGTTATCTTTTCCTGAGATTGATTTTTTATAGTTTCTGGGACATCTTTCATTTTATTCTCTTTCAAACTCATGTGAACAGTTGACTTTGCTTTCTGTTGCAAGGCCTTTTCCTTGGAAAGTTCTGATGTTTTTTCTTCACTGATATGTTGCTTATTGTGTGCTTGAGCCATAATAGGCTGACTTGATGCTTTACCTTTGAGATTCTCCTCAGCTTTACGTAGGTATTGAATCATTTCAGGCGCTAAAACGTCCTCACAATGAACACAAGCTTTCTCTTCTTTTACTTCTTGCATAACTGTTTCCTTTGTGCTGTATTTTTCTTTGGGCATTTTATCTCTAACATCCAGGAACTGACTCTTGGTATCTGAAGAACCACTGGAAGCTGTTCTTCCAAATGGCACTAAGATGGAAACGTGTTCATTTGGCTCCAGAACATTTTCTGGTTCTTGATGAACAATTTGTGGCTGAGTGAACTTTTCCTTGTAGCGAGTTGGTGCTAGTGGTTCGAGTTTGTCTCGAGGTTCACTCTCCTGCTCTGTGATGTCTCTGCATTCTGGTGCTTTCTTGCTATTGTCTTGATTTTGGTTGGAGGAAATGTATGTAGTAGTCGTAACTGCAAAATTCGTTGCTCTGTTAATCTGCTCTGCAGTAACATGATCATCAGGAGAAAGAGTGGGTTTTCCAATATTCATCCTAATGTCCTTTCCAGGGAATCTCTCACTTTCCTTCACTATTTCTCTCAGTAATGACTTTTCCTTCTCAAAGTCTTGCTCTTCTGTGCTCGTATTATCCAAGTGGTCAATCTGCCATTGCTCTAGTAGAATATTAGCAGATTTCTGGTTTAAAGGTGACATTTTTGGATCACTGACACAGGTTTGTTCATCTACCACAGAGCCTTGATGGGATCTCTTGCCCTTGAAACGTGGTGGCACCGGATTAATGTCATGAGGTTTGGTTGGAAGCTCTAGATGGCAAAAATAGGAAAAATGTAAGTACTTCAATTTCAAGAAAACCATTCTTCCGTAGTTTACTAGGATGCATCAGAACCAACATTAGCATCTATATCGTTTCATGATTGTCTTCATTTGCTTGTACTCACACTGAACAAACATACCATGTAATAAAATGTAATATCAAGAGGAAGAACTACAGTGTCTTACAAGCATTTTTCATGAGAGTACAGAAGAAAAAACACATTATAATTCACCTTTTACACCAATAGTAGCAGTTGTCTCCACTTTGCTAGCACAACACTTGTAAACACCACAATCTTCAGTTTTTAGGTCATAAATTTTAAGCATTAGTTCACAGCTATTTTGTTTTATCTCATACTTTTCTCCAGGCCTCAGCAAAACTGCATCCTTCATCCACTGCACTAAAACACCAGGCTTAGAGAGCTCACAGTGCAGAATCACAGTTTTGCCTTCTTCGACCTCTTGACTTTTAAGCTCCTTAAAGAAAAATAAAGGATGTTCTGAAAAATAAAATTAACGTCTCAGTTTTGTCTCGCTTATCTCTCAATTGTAATAAGTTTTCGTTTTTAATGCCAACAATTTGCACTGAATAATCCACATACTGTACCTTTGACTGTGATAGATGCTGTGGTTACTAAACTACCAGCACAACATTTGTAGATCCCAGAGTCTTGATTCTTCACCTCATAGATCTTAAGTTGATATTCACAGACATCCTGCTTCATTTCATACTTGCTTCCTGGCCTAAGCAGCATTGCTTCCTTGTTCCACTGCACACAGTTTCCAGGTTTCGAGAGCTCACAGCAGAGAATGGCAGTTTTACCCTCTTCTACTTCCAGATTTTGTAGCTCCTTGCAGAAGAATAAAGGTTTTTCTGAACAGAACAAAGAAATCATGTTCAGTTCTTTTCTGTCTAACGACATGAATCCTATAGCAGAATTCATGTTCCAACTTTACTAATGCTTGTGTAGGTTGCAATGCATGACTAACTGTACCTTTCACTACAATGGATGATGTCGTAAACATGCTACCAATACAGCATTTGTAGGAGCCACTATCAGAACTTCTCAAATCATGGATATTAAGTTGAAGTTCACATCCATTTTGCTTCATTTCATACTTTTCTCCAGGTTTCAGAAGAAGTGCTCCTTTCTTCCACTGAACTGCAGCTCCAGGTTTTGAGATCTTACAGCACAGCAAAGCAATTTGACCCTCCTCTACCTCCAAATTCTGAAGCTCCATACAGAAATACAAAGGTTTGTCTATAAGGATTAAAAAAACAAAAAAAAATGTTTTAAATTCCATTGATGGACATCAAAAAACTTGTCAAATGTGTGTTCCTTTTTTACTCATGTGTTCCACATAGCACACCACTCACCCTTTACTAGAATTGTGGCAATAGTGGTTAGCGTACCAGCACAACATCTGTAGGAACCACTATCAAAACATCTCAGATCATTGATCCTGAGCTGTAGCTCACATCCATCCTGCTTCATTTCATACTTCTCTCCAGGTTTAAGCAGAAGAGCCTCTTTTTTCCACTGCACTGCAATGTCAGGCTTCGAGAGCTTACAGCAGAGCAAGGCAGTTTCACCTTCTTTTACCTCCAGATTTTGAAGCTCTTTGGAGAAGATTATGGTTTGTTCTGAAGAGAATGAACAACATGTTGGTCATCTTTTCTGTTACAGTGAACGTTATTGTCAAATGTACGTATGTTCTTGCACTTTGGTCAACTATATGTTTTTTAAAAACAATATACCTTTTACCACCAAAGATGCTGCACTAACCAGGCTACCAGCACAGCATTTGTAGGAGCCACTATCAGAAACCTTCAGATCATAGATCTTAAGTTGAAGTTCACATTCATTTTGCTTCATTTCATACTTTTCTTCAGGTTTCAGAAGAAATGTTCCTTTCTTCCACTGCACTGCAGCTCCAGATTTTGAGACCTCACAGCAAAGCAAGGCAGTTTGACCCTCTTTGACCTCCATATTTTGGAGCTCCTTACAGAAATACAAAGGCTTTTCTGAAAAGAATAATGAAAAAAACAAGTAGTCAGGTCTTTTTCCCACTAGGAGGAACATTATAAGACATGTTGCGAAGTTATTGTTAATTTTTTTTACTCATTTGTTCCACATAGTACACCATTTACCCTTTACTAGAATTGAGGTTGTTGTGGTGAGTGCACCAGCACAACATTTGTAGGAACCACTATCGGAACGTCTCAGATCACTGATCCTGAGTTGCAGCTCACATCCATACTGCTTCATTTCATACTTCTTTTCAGAAGAAGGTTTCAGAAGAAGAGCTCCTTTCTTCCATTCAACTGTGACTCCAGGTTTTGAGAGCTCACAGCACAGCAAGGCAGTTTGACCTTCTTCTACCTCCAGATTTTGTAGCTCCTTGCTGAAGAACAAAGGTTTTTCTGGCGAGAATATAGAACAGTGTGTCAGTTTATTTTCCATTAAGACCATCATAGGACACATTTCAGGATTCATCTTCCAACATTACTATAAAGTTCACAATTTAGACTGTTGAATGTGTGGCCCCACTCTTCAAAAACATACCTTTCACTACAATGGATGCTGTAGTGACCAGACTTCCAGCACAACATTTGTAGGAGCCATTGTCAGAACTTTTTAGATCATGAATCTTAAGTTGGAGTTCATTTCCATTCTGTTTCATCTCATACCTCTCTCCAGGTTCGAGAAGTATTGATTCCTTTTTCCACTGCACAGAAACCCAGGGTTTCGAGAGCTCACAGCACAACAAGCCAGTTTCACCTTCTTCTGCTTCTTGATTTTTTAGCTCCTTGTAGAAGTACAAGGGTTGTTCTAAACATGACAAATTAACATGTTCAGATGTCATCTTACCATTCTCAATTATTATAAAATGACTGATTTGATGCATGTATGAATAAGTCAACTAAATGATTATGCATACCTTTTACAAGAACAGTTGCTGTGGTCATTACAGTATCAGCACAACATATATAAGTACTACTGTCATCACATGTCAGATCATAAATTTGACATTGAAGCTCACATCCACTCTTCTTCATTTCATACTTGTCTCCTGATATAAGCAGGACTGATTCCTTCTTCCACTGCACTGCAACCCCTGGTTTTGATATCCTGCATTTTAACAAAGCAGTTCCACCCTTTTCTACCTCCAGATTCTGGAGTTCCTTATGAAAGAATACCGGTTCTTCTACAGAGGATTCAAGGGTCAGTACTACAGTTTATTATTATAACTACATTATTTCTACATTGACCAGGCATAACTTTATGGCCATCAATCAGGCATAACATAATGACCACCTGCCTCATTTTGTGTCCCCATTTTGCTGCTAAAACATTCCAGGCCATTAACAGCCTTCACTCCAAAAATGCATCAAAGAGCCTTGGCCATTCATGACCCTGTCACCGGTTCACCACTTTTCCTTTTCTGGACCACTTTTGATAGATTTCTGTCATAATGTTATGCCTGATCGGTATATATTCCCCCATTCTGCCACAATGCCATCTACCTTTCACTTCAAGAGATGCCACGGTTTCCAGGTTGCCAGCACAGCACTTGTAGGAACCACTGTCTTGATGATTTAGATCATGTATTTTAAGATGTAATTTGCAGCCATTTTGCCTTATCTCATATTTAATCCCAGGCCTCAAGCGGGTTACACCTTTCCTCCACAGCACTGGAATTCCAGGTTTGGAAATCTCACAGAACAGTGAAGCAGTCTCTCCTTCCACTGCTTGTATATTTTGAAGTTTCTCCAAAAAGAATGGTGGCTGTTCTGCATAAAACAAAAGACACCAGTTGATTTTACATCATTCGCTTAGTGATTCAATTTCAAGTAACCCGAAGACAAAACCAGAGCTGGATGACGTTAAAATTGCTTGTGGTTATCCAGTGAATCTCTGAGATTAGTGATGGGAAGATTGGACCATTTTAGTGATATTTTATCACTATTTCATTATATCACTATATAGTGATATATTTATATATAACTGCATAGCATATATGGGAGTCACATAAAAAAGAACGAACACCTCAGACCAGAGGACTCATGAGAAAAATGACTAAATTCTGTTCCCTGTGTAATGCACTGCATAGCGTATATGGGAGTCACATGATAAAAGAATAAACAACTCAGACTAGAAAAGTCAAGAGGTAAACTACTAAATTCTGTTTCCTGTATATAAACTACAGAGATTATTATTTCTCTTCAGTAGAGAATGAATGAATCAATTTTTGAGACTTTTCTGTGATTATAATATTTTATACTATAATAATAATACTATAATACTATAATACTATAATAATACTGAGTGACTACCAGTATTATTGTGAATATTTTATTAGGATTTTAAATGTATTTATTTTGCCTCCTAATTGTATTTGCCGATAAACCGATTAATCAACCGATTTTAAAATAAATACTTGATAAAAATACAAACAAACGTAAAATTGTACTTCACTTTAACAAAAAGAAAAATATATAATAAATATAATAATATAATTAGTAAATGATAAACAGTAAATAATTTAGCGCTCTCCATGCAGCATGTCATCTCAGGTGTAAAAACAAACAGCACGTAGTGTCAGTGATTTGCCTCTAGAGGCCGCTGACAGCGGATCGGAAGCTGGAAAAACTATCGGTATGGATTTTTGCTATCACTGCCTCGACCTTCATTAATAAATGATCAAATACTGATATGAGTAAAACGTATTAAAAATGACATTTTTCAATTATGTCTTTGGTATTGTTTAGAGGGTCGTTCCAAATGTGCGAGCCGTATTTGGCTCGCGGGCCATAGTTTGGGGACCCCTGATCTAGATAATGTCATTTGCCAAATTCTGTTATTGTAAAGGTAAAGTTTGGCTTTGTTGACAGACAACATGATCGCCTAAAAACTGATTGCACATACCTTTTACTTCAAGGACTGCTGTTGTCACAATGCCACCTGTACAGCCTTTGTAGGTACCACTGTCATGATGTGTTAAATCATTGATTTTCAGCTGAAATTCACAATCATTTTGTATCATTTCGTACTTGTTTCCAGGTTTCAGCACTACTGCTCCTTTTTTCCACTGTACTGGAACCCCTGGTTTAGAGACTTTAAAGCACAGAGCGATGGTCTCACCCGCTACTGCTTCCAGATTTTGAAGTTTCTCGTGGAAAAGCAGGGGTTGTTCTGAAATAAAGAGTTGAACAATCTCGATCTTGATGAATTTACACAAATATATATATATATACTGTTCATAATGCATAAAATATTACCAAAGTGACTGGACATACCTTTTACCATAACTGATGCTGTAGTTACTAAGCCACCAGCACAGCATTTGTAATTTCCACTGTCCAGACCCTTCACATTATGGATCTTAAGTTGCAGCTTACAGCCATCCTCCATTATTTCATACTTGTCTCCTGGTCTAAGCAGCACTACCCCTTTCTTCCACTGCACGGAAATCCCAGGTTTAGAAATCCTACAGCTTAAGAAGGCAGTTTCACCCTCTTCTAACTGCTGATTTTGTAGCTCCTCAGAGAAGAACAGCGGTTGTTCTGGGTGGGTTATTAGATTTTAAGTTTGTTAACACATATCCATATATTAAAAATAAGTTCCATTATCATTGAAATGTTATATTTCTTACCTTTAACAAGGATATTAGCCTTTGTCTCGAGGCTACCAACACAACATTTGTAAACTCCACTGTCCTCACATTTCAGGTCATTTACCTGGAGCTCTAATACACAACCATTCTGCTTTATCTCACATTTGATTCCAGGTCTCAGCAGCATTGCTCCCTTCTTCCACTGCACCGAGACTCCAGGTTTTGAGAGCTCACAGCACAGGAACAAGGTTTCACCCTCTTCAGCCTCCATACTTTGGAGTTCCTCACGAAAGAACAGAGGTTGTTCTGGGGAAAAAGTGGCTTTCATTTAGACTGCATTAACAGAAAACATTTTTGTTTGCTAAATATACTTTTAAGTACAGGTCGACCGATAGTGGATTTTACTGATACTGCTAGTTAGGTTGGATCGAAATTGGCAATAGTATTATAGTTTTTTAAATGGATACTAGATAAAATTATGCTAAATAAAATAAATATTAATATATTAATAAATATTTAGGAAAATGAAAGATATGCATTCAAACTGAAACAAAAAGTAACACACCAAATAAATAAAAACAGTTACATCCAAAATAAATAAAAAAGACACATCAAATAAATAGCGCATGGTGTCCGTGATTCGCCTTTAGAGGCCGCTCTTGTACTGTATACCGCAACCCAGAAAAACTATCCATATGGATTTTTGCTATTAGCTGATAGTTCCAGCAATCACTATCGGTGTCAATTAATCTGCAAAATGATGAGTCGGTCGACCTTTTCTTTTAACATTATGTACAATACCTTTAACAGTAAGACTAGCCTTTGTCTCTGTGCTATCCACACAGCATCTGTAGATGCCACTATCCTGAATTGCCAGGTCATAGATTTGAAGTTGTTCTTCACAACCATCCTGTTTCATTTTATACTTGTTTCCTGGTCTAAGCAAAATGCCTCCTTTCTTCCACTGCACCAAAAGTCCAGGTTTAGAGAGCTCACAGCACAGGAAGGCGGTTTCGCCTTCCTCCACTTGCTGATTCTGAAGTTCCTCACAGAAGAAAAGTGGACGTTCTAGGACATAGAATAAGGGTTCAGTTTCAACATCAGTGATTACTGGACAAATATGAAGAAAATTAATTTAAATAAAAATAATCCCTTACATACTGTAGTGTACACTGACAAACTGCATTATATTATTGTATGATATTATAACCATGTTTCCTTCAATAGTTTAGGGATTTTACAACAATGGAATTACAACTTTTTACTTGTTTATTGAATTATTACTCATGACATTTTAATTCCAGGTTGTATACTGTATACTGGTATACAGATTTTTTGTTCTCTTGCACACTTGAAATTGGTCTATAAAATTACACAAGATGACATCATACTTACCTTTAACGGTGAGAGCAGCTATACTCTGCATGTCTCCTGTGTCACACATATAAACCCCAGTATCCTCTTTTTCTACTCTATGTATTAAAAGCATGTTGCACTTCCCATCTTTACAAGGTTCATACTTTTCCCCTGCTAGAAGAGTGACATTGTTTCGTTTCCATGTTACTGGTGTGCAGTCATCCGAGGTAATGCAGGAAAGCGAGGCAGTATCGCCCTCAAAGACGGCCATGTCTTGCAATTTCTTTTCTATCAAAACTGTGCAAATAGAAAATCATTACAAATTAAGATTCTATAATATATATATTATATATATTATATATATATGTGTGTGCATCTCCATATCTGAGGCCAATGCGATTTGCGTCTCGCTGTATAGCTAACAATATGATTTATTTAAAATACATATAAAGCAGCTACCGATGTGATGCGATACAATTCTCGCCTATTACGATGCACTGAGATCCGATTTCGATTTGATTCAGCAAAATGTGATTCAATATAATAGGAAAATGTGATGCTATGCAATTCAATATGGTACAGATAGTTTGTTTTTATTTCTTTGGTTCAGACAGAGAGCAAGTCATAAATGTACTTGCTGACTTTTAACACATGGACCTTTAACAAAAAAAAGAAGAAAGATGAAATAAAACCAGAAGTTCTTTTCCTGTTCTGTCTCCAGGAAGATGCGGCTCCGCCTCTGCCATGTTAATCTGTATTCTATGTAACTCTCAGTACACACCTCGGTCTCTGTTGTTATACGTCATATTCACGTAGCAGCAGTGGTGCTGAGAGAACGCGCTCGAGAAACTGTTAAGTGACGAGAAATCAATCTGTATCTAAAATATTGGTGACAAATTATTGTTCACTTTCTAACTAATAAAAGTATAGAGCATCAACTAATACTTATATATAAATAAATAGATTTTTAACAATGCAAATATGTTACAAATGATGCATCGCGATACAAATGGCAACTTTTATGCCGACGCACCGATTACGAATCAAAGACTCCGACCATAAATTGTATATATGCCTAAGGATATCATATGATTTCACGGTTGAATTTACTTTTTACTAAGGCTTTTTTCGACTTTTCTCTATATCATTATTTTGTGGGGTTGGTTATTGCCAACCCAAACCTACTATTGTCATCTGACTGAGTTTTTTAGTCTGTCTGAAAGGAACCTTGATTAGTGCTTCACCTGTGGGTGGGGTTCTTTAGGCAGGTGGACTTGTAGATGGCATGTGGGCCAAATCAACCAGTTTTTTCAACCTGCTTTAAATCATAAGGGTAAATAGGCAACAGAAAGACCAATACTTCTGTCCTCACCTTTGGGTTTACTGTTCACTTGTAAACGAGCAGACGTCCATTCTTCTCCTATCACAAAGGCCACTATACCTGACTCCTCAGGTGTTGTCATGGTAAGTGTCAGGTGTTGCTCACAGCCACAACACTTCATCTGATTCATTTCATTTTTCTGAAGTATGGTGGAATCAAGCCACCACACTCCATCGGAAACATCACTGTGAGAAAGCTCACACACAAAATGGGCATCTTCTCCTGTGGTTACAGTCAAGTCCTGTAGCTCTCTTACAATTCTCACACGATCTAAAAGAACATTTAAAAAACCATGATACAAATGCTTCTTCCAATCTTTTGAGCTTTTGCTAATAAGAGACTTGCTGTTTACCAATCACTCGGAGGCATGCCGATGTCATCTTGCCCCTTGTGCTACATGTGTACACACCAGCATCCTCAGACCTTAAATTCCTGATCTCAAGTTCCTGCGTTGAGCCCTTTTGGTGTACAGTAAATCGGCCACCTTCTGTAATCTGCTGTGAGCCTTTTTTCCAAGCCACTGGTGCATTAGGGCTTGACAGCAAACACCTGAACACCACAGAGTTTCCCTCCATTGCCTCCTGGTCCTGGAGTTCTTTCTCAAAGAACACAGAGGCAGCAGCTGTGTGTAAAGATAAGTTATGAAAAGTGTTTAAATGCTAAAAGTGTTGAACAACCAGATTGAAAAAGCTTAGCAAATGACATTTCATAAATGGAAGACATTACAATTTTTAGATATCTACACATACTGTACCTGATTAAGACCTTAAGTATAAGTATACATATTTTAAAAGCTTAAATGTTGGCCGGTTGCCACTCAATGTTATTAAAAGTCATTATTCACCAACCAGGCATACCATTATAACATTATAACTTTATGACCAGTGAGTGAATAACACTGATTATCTCCACATCATGGCACCTGTTAGTGGGTGGGATATATTAGACAGCAAGTGAACATTTGGTTCTCAGAGTTGACGTGTTAGAAGCAGGAAAAATGGGCAAGTGTAAGGATTTGACGGGTTTGACGCGGGGTAAATTGGGACTGTAAATTGATTTAGAGCGTCTCCAAAACTGCAGCTTCTATGGGATGTTCCCGGTCTGCAGTGGTCAGTATCTATTAAAAGTGGTCCAAGGAAGAAACAGTGGTGAATGTGAGAATGGGAAAATGCTCGAGAACTAAAACAGCATGTTCTGATAAATGACAACTTGTTTACCACATTATAAAGCAGGTGTATTTGGCCATGCATAATGAGTAATGGACGCATAATGAATAAGAGTATGACTGCATTAAATTTCTTTTAAATCGTTCTCATTTAGTAGGTCAAAAAAGTTAGACCAGACATACCCCTGACGTTAACTTCAGCCGTTGTCTTTTGGTCACCGATAACACAGCTATATTCCCCAACATCCATAGGAAGAACGTTCCGGATGTGCAACTCAGCAACTAACCCATCCTGCTTCATCTTGTACTTAGATCCATTACTAAGCTCTTCTTCATCTTTCAACCATTGCACAGGTACTCCGGGTTTAGAAAGCGCACAGTGCAGTACTACGATCCCTCCTTCTGGAGCTTCCTGATTCATCAGCTTTTGTCTGAATGTGATTGGAGTGGCTAAACAATCAAAACAGTATATGAGCAGGCAAACTATTCACTCAAGTGACAATAAAAGCTTAAGAGGACAACATCCTACCAAAAACTTTGATGTTAGCTTTGGTAGTCTGATCCCCACAAACACAACTATACACTCCACTGTCTTCAGGCAAAATGTTCTTAATGATGAGCTCCATTGTGGTCTCTTGGTGTGTAATTTGGTATTTGATACCAGACTTCAGAAGTGACTCCCCTTTTTTCCATTGGACAGGAACACCATCTTTGGAGATTTCACATCGCAGGCATACAGTGCTCTCCTCTTCAACTTCTTGGTTTTTTAACTTCACTTTAAAGATAATTGGTGGAACTGGAAATATTCAGAAGGAAAGTCAGTTTGAGACCTTAGTTTCATTCTAATGTAAAGCCATGCAAGCCAGAGTGGAGCACAAAAAAAAAACATTTATATGGACTACAAAGGACAGACTTTTTCCACAGAAAGCAAAGCAAAGCCAGCAAACACCATCTGAATGAGCTAAATAGTGCACACCTCTGAGAAACCTGCATGCCTTTCAGTACCTTGAACAGTAAGCTCAGCAGTTGACTCAGAATCCTTGGTTTTGCATGAGTAGTACCCTGCATCATGTTCCTCAGTATTATGTATGAGTAGTGTGTTTATTTTTCCATCTTGTACAATCTCATACTTATCTCCTGCTTTCAGAATAAGTCTTCCTTTCCTCCAGTCCACTGGTGCTCCAGGTTTTGAGAGCTCGCATCTAAACATGGCAGTTCCACCTTCTTTGGAAACTACATTTTGGAGCTCTTGTTTGAACGTGACTGGTAGGGCTGCAAACCCATAGAAATGGTACATATTAATATGACACATTAATGAATAGATAATAATGATCAATCTCTTGTGAACATTTGTGGCTGTTGCAGAGCCTACCCCGAACTTTGATTTCTGAGGTTGTCTTTTGGTCTCCTGTAGTGCAGCTGTACAGCCCAGCATCCTCACATAGAACATTCCTAATAACCATCTCAACCGTCTTTTCCTCAGTCTTCATGTGGTATTTTTTACCCTCATTTAGCTCCTCCTGACCCTTCCACCATTTCACTAATGCTCCAGGTTTGGAAAGTTCACAGCGTAAAGTGATGCTCTTGCCTTCCACTGTTTCGTGGTTTCTCAGGTTTTGTTTGAAAATCACTGGTAAAGCTGAAAGATGATTAAATGTGACATCAGAAGAATGCTATACAGCATATTTGCGTAAAGAAATATCCAGAAATAAGTGGGGGTTTTTTTTACCTTTTATTTTAATCATAGCATGGGATTTCTGATCTGGACATACACAAGTGTAGACAGCACTATCTTCAGGTACTACTTTTCTAATGACAAGCTCCAATTTGGTGCCCATTTGTCTCATTTGGTATTTTTCTCCAGGCTTGAGCAGTTCTTCGTCTTTCCACCACTCTACCTGAGCTCCAGATTTGGAGAGTTCACAACGCAAGCTGACATTGTTCTCTTCTTCAGCTTCTTGGTTCTTCAGTTCTTGCTTGAAAGTGATTGGCAAAGCTGCACGAAACAACAGTGTACATCTACAGGAAATCTGCTGTTTAGCACTTAAAAATGGTGACCCCCATTTGAGAACATTAAATGTTTGGGTATCAACAGATGATAAGCAGGCAATATTTTCCTACCATTGACTTTGATTCGTGCCTCAATACTCTGCTCTCCACAAACACATCGATAAACGCCGCTGTCTTCTGGTTGTGCTTTTCGGATTAACAGATCTGCAGTTGTATCCCTTTTTCTCAACTGATACCTCTCCCCAGTTCTTAACATTTCACTTCCTTTCCACCACTCTACATGTGCTGCAGGTTTGGAAAGTTCACACTGCAAACTGATGCTGTTTCCTTCTTGACATTCTTGGTTCTTCAAGACATTTTTGAAAGTAGCAGGAAGTGCTGCAAAAAGCCATGGAGCCAAGCGGTAGGGTTTCAGCAGGTTCCAGCAGAAATATTACAAGGAGTCCAAAACATTAAATAAATAAAGTGTGATTTAAACATTTGGATTGTTATTTAGTTACTTTTTCTCAATGGATGCAGTGGTGGACAACATACACAAACCATGTACTTCAGTAACAATAGAGATAAACTCAGTACAATATTACTCCAGTAAGAGTAAAAAATGCTCCCTTTAAACCTTCACTTGAGTAAAAGTGCAAAAGTAATTGTCTTTCAAATGTACTTAAGTATCCAAAGTACTATAAGAGTACTACAAGACTCTTTCCTTGCTAAGTAGAATATATGTCTTGTAACTGTTAAAGTTCTTCACACATTTATGTGCAAAACACATTGATTCTAGGAATCAATTTGCATTTGAGGGAAATTGAATTGCTGTGCAGATGTGAAGATTTTGGGCTTCTGATCAGAAGACCATGGGTTAAAGTCCAAGCCACACCAAGCTGCCACTGTTGGGCCCTTGAGCAAGGCGTATAACCCTCAATTGCTCAGTTGTATAACTGAGAACGATGTAAGTCACTCTGGATAGGGGCGTCTGCGAAATGCCATAAATAACCAGGTGGTAGCTTGGAGGTTGAGGCATTTGGTTCCGAAGGTCATGAGTTCACATCCCAGCCACACCAAGCTGCCACTACTGGACCCCTGAGCAGGGCCACTGACCCCATAGTTGCCTTTTTTATATCATTGAGATAACTGTAAGCTGCTCTTGATAAAAAGCCTCTGATAAATGCCATAAATATATTATGCATCTTACCTTGCACTGTAAGCTCAGCAGCTGATTGTGCTTCTTTGGTTTTACAATAATACTTTCCAGAATCGCTTTCTTCCAGGTTGTTTATTTCCAATTTGGTTAACCCCCCCTCCACCCTTATCCTGAACTTTTCTCCTGGTTTCAGAATAACTCTTCCTTTTCTCCACTCTACTGGAGCATCAGGTTTGGATAGTTCACAGATGAACACAGCCATGTCCCCTTCTTTACAAACCTGATCTTGGAGCTCCCGTTTGAAAGTAATCGGAAGAGCTAAAGCAACGGAAACAGACGTCAATCCAACACTTTAAGAAAGTGTATTCAACAGATTTAAGGAAATCTTTCAGAGTACCTGTGATTTTCAATGCCGCAGTGCTTTTGTGGTTTTCTATACCACAACTGTACATTCCAGCATCGTCAGGAAGAACACTTGTGATTTCCATCTCTGCATTCTTGCCATTTTGTCTCATCTGATACCTCCCACCTGGCATCAGACGTTCTTCACCTTTCCACCATTCCACAGGAGCTTTAGCTTTCGAGAGCTCACATCTTAATACAACATTCTCTCCTTTGAAAGCTTCTTGGTTCTTCAGGTTTTGCTTGAAAGTAGGAGCCACACCTGTTAAAACCCAAATCAAGTCATGTAAATACAGAAGGTAAATGTTCTACTTTGGCAAAAGTGAAACATAGTAAAGTAAAATCAAGAAGCTTTAATTGTCATTTCAACCATATCTATCTGACTGACGCAGTACACAGTGAAATGAGACAACGTTTCTCCAGGACCCTGAAGCTAAATAAAACAAAATAGAGCTGCATCACACAACATAGCTCTACATACAGAACACAGAGCTGAGGACTAACGTAAGTTGTCCAAACCACATAAAGTGTATCGTGTGCAAAAAAGTGCAAACAGACAATAACGGACAGTGTAGGACAAATACACAAAACACAAAATAGCGCCGCCAGTGACCTTACAAAACAGCATGTAACCAGATATATTGTTATAATAAAATAATAATATAAAATGTGTGGTGCTGAAGACATGAATGTGTGTGTATTTTAAATATATACAGTAAAAACTGATACCTACCAACAATTTTTAACAATGCCTTTGTCTTCTGGTTTCCACATACACATCTGTAGACTCCACTGTCTTCAGGTATAGTGTCACAGACGATAAGCTCATGTGTGGCTTCTCTTCCTCGCATCGTATACTTCTCTCCAGGTTGCAAAAGCTCTTCTCCCTTCCACCATTCCACTGGAACACCAGCTTTGGACAATTCACAGTGTAAGATCACAGCCTTGCCCTCCTCAGCAACCAGTGGTTTTAGCTTCTCTGTAAAATACATTGGCTGCTCTACGGAAAACAATGAAACACAATAATAAAAGATTGTCACCTCCTGACAATCTATAAATCGAGAATAAGAATAATCTGGCCAAGTTTTCTTGTGAAGACACCTACTGGTAACAGTAACCCTGGCTGTTGTCTGGGCATTGCCACATGAGCAGCTATACACCTCACTGTCCTCACATTCCAGATTGAAAATCTTTAGCTCTAACACACAGGTTCTTTGGCGCATCCGGTACTTTTCTCCTGACTTAAGCAACTTGTGGCCTTTTCTCCATTCCGCAGGATGACCAGGTTTTGATAGCTCACAGAGCAAGGTGACACTGTTTCCTTCTTCAACCACTTGAGATTTAAGTTTTTGTATAAATGTAATGGGTTGAGCTAGAGGAACAACAGTTTCATTATTTTTTCATAATTTCTACCAATAACAATCTTTTTTCCCCCCAAAATGTCTACAAATATGGCCAACCTTCAATCTTAATTGTAGCTTTGGTCATTTGGTCGTTACAGACACAGCTGTAGGTTCCACTGTCCTCTGGCACTGGATTCCTAATAACCATCTCTTGTATGGATACTATTTGTCGCATCTGATACTTCATCCCAGGGCTGAGCACTTCCTCATTCCTCCTCCACTCCACTGGGACTCCAGATTTGGAAAGCTCACAGCGTAACGTCACAGCCGTGCCCTCTTCCGCTTCCTGGTTTTTAAGTTTTTTGACGAATGTGATGGGAACAGCTATAAAAAAGATTGCCAGATGTTAATCCACTGTCTTAATATAAAGCAAAAATAGTGAAATAATTTTTTTATCTTACCATAGACTGTTACTGTGGCCATGGTCCTTTGGTTTCTGCAAATGCATGTGTAATTCCCTGAGTCCTCGAGTTTCACATTGTGGATTGTAAGAGAAATAAAATTTTTATTTTGCCTCATTTGGTATTTCTCTCCTGACCTGAGTGTCTCGGCTCCTTTACGCCACAAGTACTGAACACCAGGTACAGAGAATTCACAGAACAGTGTCACACTACTTCCCTCATCAGCTTCTTGACTATGAAGCTGCCTGGTAAACTCGGAAGGCACAGCTAACAATGATAAAACAGAGTAAAGATTTAAGCTTAACATGAATTGGGTTCTTTTTAAGGTTTTAGACCATTGGCATGTCTGATTAACATTGGTGATATGAAAAACATGAATAGAGTTTGCATTCAGGTCATGCCAAATAGACCACCTATAACAGTAGAGATCTAAGCTTAGTCTATTGGTATATGTATTTTAATGAGAAACAAGTATAAAAAGCTTCAAACAGCTGGTTGAACAAAATCTAAATAACCTCTGGTGAGTGTCTGGTTTCAAATCATGTATTACAGAATTCTCTATTCTGTTATACAATAAATAAGGATTGTGGATGCAGAAAAACATGTTTTAGTGTTTTGTGAAGCTCCACCTTTAACTGTCACTGTAGCCTTGGTGCTGACAGATCCTACATTACACTCATACACTCCTGCATCTGTGTCCTTAACCTCTCTGATGGTCAGCCTGGCCTCGTTTCCAGACCGGGACATAAAATAGCTGGAGGAATTCCACATTAAGCAGCCATCTTTATACCACAGGATATAACATGGTTTTGAAGTCTTGCATAAAAGATTTAGACTTCCACCCTCGATAGCTTCGGTGTCCTCCAACGGTTTGATAATTGTTGGGCGTCTTTCTGAAAACAATCAAAATGCACATATTAGGTATTATAACCTCAACACCCTACTTTGTTCTTTATAAGTAAATTCTTGCTTTACAATTACTAATTTCTTCATGAAATCACAAAGGTTTCTGTACCAAATTTGTGGAATATAATATTACTTTATAGGACAATCAGGAGAAACCTTTTTCACAGCATCTAAGACTGTTACCTCTTACTAGCAGTGATGCGTAAGATCTTTTATCTCCAGCTTCAAAAGTAATTGTTCCTGTGTCTCTGCGGGCAAGCTGTTTTATTGTAAGAGTATGGTAGCCACCCTGGATCATTTGGATCTCATTCAAATCATTGGTAAAGAGCAGAGTCTCGTCAAGATACCATTTAACCTCGGTGAAGTCACTCGGCCAGATACGACACTGGAATACAGCAGTGTCCCCTTCCAGACATTCAACGTCCTCTAGTTCATCCAAAATGAGCACTTTCTGACCTAAGGGTGAGATCAGCAAGGATATAAAGACTGTTATATTGCCTTTCGAAAGAAAAGAAGCTTGCATATTGCTTACCTTGTACTGTAAGTAATGCCCTGCTCTGCATCGTCCCCACATCACACGTGTAGAAATCGCTGTCACTTTTCTCGAGGTTGAATATGGTGAGTGAGAGGACAACGGCTTTCTTCAACATCAGGTACTTCTGACCTGAGTTAAGTACCACCATGCCTTTTAACCAGGTCACCTTATTGGCAGGTCTTTTGGTTTCGCACTCCAGGATTACCGTATTCTTTACTTCTGCAGTTATATCTTTTAGCTCCTTCACAAATGTGTGCTGTAAATCTACAGTCGAGAGTTACAGAATTGTATAAAATCTCAGTAAGCAACTCTACTACTTCAATGATGATTTAGACATGTACCTATATGGTTCATTTTATATTCTAGCCCTACTTTGTGACTTCTCCTTTGCGCTTGGCTGTTTGTTCAATATATCTACAGTATGTGCTTTGAGAAAACTATCCAAAAATCAAACTAAAAAAAAAAAATCACAATTCACTCTTATTTGGACTCTGCAACTGGAATAATAGTTAGCTAAATGTATCAGTCTTTATTTGTGAATTTTCAGTAGCATCTTGTAGCATATCTAGCATAGCATTCAGTAGCATATCTACATTTGCATTTACATACCAATAAAACAAGGTTTTTTAAATATTTGTATTTTGTACAGTACATAAACATTCATACACAACACAAATGGTTGTGTAAACAATATTTGATTAAAATTTGATCAGTTATTTAAAAGTTACTAATAAATCAAAATATCATCAGGCTTCCATTTTCCTGAATATGGCATATAAAAACTAAAGTTTATTACAAATGGTCCCTGGGTTATGATGATTTTTTTTATCTCAAAATGACAAAGTTATTCGACAAAATATGCTCCGCCCTGCACCTGCTAACCGCCCCTCGTCCACACGCCTGCACTGTAATACAGCAACAAGCCCACTTTACAATTACTTGAACCAATGCACTTACCTCTGACCTCAAGCCTTGCCCTGGTAGCAACTCCATCAGCCTCACAACAGTACTCTCCAGAGTCCTTTACAGTTGCATTATGGATTACTAGTGAAACAAAGCAGCCTTTGTGGATCATCTCATACTTTGAACTGGACCTGATCAGCCGGCCATTTTTCAACCACTTTATGGTCACCTCAGGTTTGGTAATCTCACAACTAAGCTCTGGATCTTCACCAGGAACTGCCTTAACATTGAGTATGTCCCTGAACACTCGTACTGGCTTCTCTGAAAACAGATGACGCAGAAGATTTGCTCAAATTGCCATTATCCTAAACTGTCTATTCTACTAGAACTCAATATATACAATGTACCTTTGACAAACAGCATGGTCCTGCAACTGAGATCCTTGATAGTGAACATCACGTCTCCAGCATCAGTAATCATAACCTCGTGAATGTTCAGGGTGTACTTTTGACCCTTGTTTGCAACTTGGAATCGACCATTGCTGACGATCAACTGGCCATTCAGAGTCCAGGAGGGTTCATCGATAATGTCATGTGACAGAGTACATTCAAAACTGCAATATTCCCCCTCGACAACTGAAATAGTTCGTAAACGCTTGACAATGGTGATGTACAGATCTGAAAAAAAAACAGAAAATCCATTTTAATTCAGTAGAATTGTCACATCTGGCAGCTGATTGATCTAAAAACAAATTCAAAAGTTGAGATTGGACGTACCACGAACGACAACCTTGGCTTTTGTTTGGCTAGTCCCTACATCACAGTAATATTCCCCAACATCTTCTTTTGTGAGCTTGTGAATGATCAGAGTTAATAACTTTCCCAATTGAAGAATTTCATATTTTTCACTGGCATTTAAGACCGTACCATCTTTCCTCCAAACAGGGGTTACTGTTTCCTTGGATACCACACACTGTAAGCAAGCTTTGTCATGTTCCTCAGCCACAACATCTTCCAAAGATCTAAGAAACACCGCTGGCCTTTCTGACAAATGGAGATACAATGAATAAATGCCTTGTGTTGGATTTGTCATTAGAATAGAAATCAAAACACAATCCTTACCTTTGACCCTGAGTATGGTGGACTCACTGATGTCAACAGTCTTGAAAGTCACTCTGCTCTCCTGCACGGTGAGTCTTTTTAGAACTAGGGTGTACACTTTGCCTGAATTCTGGATCTTGTTCATTTGACTAGCATGAATCACCCTGTCATTGAGAAGCCACTGGATGTTTGGTGCCTCATGGTTTAGCTCACAGGAGAACACTGCTGTTCCATCTTCTTCAACCTCAACATGCTCCAGATGCCGTGTAATCTTTATTAGTTTTACTGCAAACAAATAAGCGAAACTGTTGAACGTGAATCCATGTATTTTTGTTCTGCTATTTTTCACAAGGCAGTGTAGCACATTCAGAGGAAAGCCAAACTGCTCTCTTCTGCTTATGCAACCCTACAATTATTGTTGTTCTGCATGACAGGGGAGAGACACCAATACCATTCTTCTCCTGCAGAAAGTACAGCTAAATTTGCACCCTTCGCTTCTGGCCATAGGGCATTTTCAGGATTCAACATCTTGGTTTCTGTTCAAACCATAACATTCAAATCTGCAAATCAGAGTAAATATGTGAACATACATGTTAAAACATTTGGATCCATACCTTCTACATTGACTCGACCCCTGCTCTCAGCTCCACCAGCCAGGCACCGATATTCTCCTGCATCTGCAGCCTTTACACCTATGATGGTCATCTCAGCACAGTTTTTCTTCTGCCTCATGGTGTACTTGCTTGAGGCCAGCAGTGGAGTTCTTCCCTTGAACCAGTGCACCACTCGAGGTGAAGGACAAAATTCACACCTGAGAGTCACCAATTTGTTCTCTTTAACCGCCACATCTGAAATAGGTTGGGTGACCACCAAGGGGCGCTCTGTTTCGATATATTAAGAAATATACACATTAATTTATAGTGACACACAGATCTCTGGATTATCTTTTTTCTTTTTTGTACCTGTAACAGTAAGCTGGGCAGTTGACTTGCTCTTCCCTGAGCTGAACTGGATGACTCCAGACATTCTGCTGTTGGTGTTGGTGAACGTGAGTCTGTGTGATGTCCCTTCCTTCTCTATCCTCACTTCAGGGCCAGAACTGAGAAGCTCCCCGTTCAAAGTCCATTTAGGGGATCGTTCCACATTGATGCTTGTCTCCACTCTGAAACGAGCCTCCTTGGGCTCCATTACTTCAACTGAGCTCAGTCCACGGACAATGCTGATAGCCTGCTCTGGAAGGACAGGCACAACTTAGAATCTATAAAAGGTACCAGCCTTTGTTGTACTCAAGTTGCCACACTCACATCCACCTATCTATCTATCTATCTATCTATCTATCTATCTATCTATCTATCTATCTATCTATCTATCTATCTATCTATCTATCTATCTATCTATCTATTAATAACTAGCTAGTATAATATAATTATTATACTTTATGCTATTTCACATGTTCTGTGCAAATTTTTATTTGTTTTTACCCAAAGAGCTAAATTTTTCAGATGACTACTATATCTAAGATTGTAAGTGTTGTGAGATTGTGTCTCACCCTCTACAAACAGTCGGCAAGAAGTCCGATCGTCACCAGCATCACAGATGAAGGTGTCCTCATCTGACGAGGCCACTTCTTCGATGGTCAGCTGCCTGTAAAGTCCTTCACTAATAACCTGGTACTTCCCATTGGGCATGATTTCTTTGTTTTGCTTGTACCATGTGACCTCAGCATTAGCACGGGAGACCTGGCACTCCAGCAGAGCACGGTGTCTGTACAGGGCAATTTTCACCCGCAGTGGTTTTACAATCTGAACCGGAAGCTCTAAAACAAATGGCATGGATTTAAAGCTTCTACTTGGCAAAGATTAGAAAAGTGTCGTGTGATTCTTTTTTTTTTTTACCTTTCACACTTAGCATTGCTGTTGATGAAACTCTTTCGGCCATGAAGGTGATTTCACCAGCATCTTCAGGCTTGATTTTTTTGAAAGTCAGTGAGTGAGTTCTACCTGTTTATGTTTGGAGATAAGTTCACAGGGATCACTCCATGGCATGATATAAAAGCTATATAATCAATGACATGGTGGTGCAATGAAACAGAGTTACTGCTACCACCTAAAAATTGTTCCATGAAACAAGTTCCTGGTATCGTTCACATTAGAAAAGCTATAAACCGTCATTCCCTCACCAGCTAGTCTTTTTTTATCTGAATGAATGGTTTCCCACAAGAAACTATTGGTTCCCACAATATCATGATTATATATATTTTTCAAATGTGGAGCATCTGCTGTACAACTTACTGTAAAAGATCTGTTGCTATAGTAATGATAACATATCAGAATATGTGCATTAACATTTGTACTGCATTAACAATTTGTAGCTGCACCACTGATGAGCTGCTGGGACAGAAAAATCATCATCTCCCAAACAATCAATGTTAGAAATCTATTCAGACCCTGACACTTACCTTCTTGCCTAATTTTAACATTGTCTACAGCTTTTATCCTGCTGCTGTTCCTGAACCATTTCCCATCCAGGTCCTCCAGGTTTACTTCACACTCAAGCGTCACGCTATCCCTCTCTGTCACGCTGATGTCCTGAAGATGCTTCAGAATCTGTATGTCTTTGGCTGTATTTAAAAAATATTTGTCAAAATGAAAGTGAAAAAATGTTGATGTTTAAATCGGAATATTCGTAAATTGATTTGATTTGTGGCAGATTTTGGGTTTAAAATGGCTTTGTTCTCATTATCAAGGTTAGCATGAGCACTAAAATATTATATATTGCTGCTATAATACTATGGTTGCATCAAAAATCTGGCCCAGTCCAATAAGCAAATAATGCTCAGTACCTGTATATGTTTGAATTCTTCATCTGCTATTCAAGAATTTCATGGCTCAATAGTAAACAATTAGATGTTACCAACAGATTAAATTTATTAATGTATTTTTTTTTCCATAAAGCATCCCATGCCACCCTGAAAAACTACTGACATTAACTTATATCCATATATTCCTATTGAATAAAAATACATATAAAACAGGGGACCCAGGAGCCATAACTTTCAGGCTTTTATTCTGATCAATTTACTGAGCAATTTAACTGAGTAACAAAAAATAAGGACCAGCATCATGACTCTCATGTTGCACATGTGTACTTTATATTGTTAATTTTGTGTTTTGTGTATTTCCGTGTGTCTTTTTGTTTATTTATGTTGGCTGATGTACAGTAGCACCTTGTTGCTGTGGGGCGTTGTTTAGTTTTACTGTATAATACACTGTATATGGTTGAAATAGCAATAAAGCCTTCTTGACTAGACTTAACTTGTCTGTATTAGTTAAACAAATTACAAAGTAAAGTTTTCTATTTATTTATGTATGTATTTGTTTGTTTCTGAATATTCTAAAATCATAAATTAGGAGACTCTTGGGAACTTTTACATTTTGCATATAATAGAGATTAGTGTAATGCAACATTTACTTTTGGCCTGTGGTCCCTTAATCAAGGTAGATTGAATTCCCTTTAGAGAAATATATTAATATTATATCGATATAAGATATAATAAGAATATTAAGAAACACCTGGATTATACGATGACTCTATGTGAAGCAGAGTTATTGAAACAACCCCATAAGGATCAGTGAGTCCAGAAGTGACTTATTCCTCTTAAATCACAACATTTCCCAACAATCAATTACAAAACTGGAGACCCCTTTCTTAAACTTCAGATCTCCTTAGTGCGGACTGCAGAACATTACACAATTAAAGCTTTTTTTTATCTGCATCTGCTGGATAAGTGGCCTCTGCCTCGTTTAGTTTCAAAAGCAGTGAGTGCATGTTGTTACCTGTGACGATGAGATTAGCAGAGGTCTCCACTCCGTCTGCCTGAAAGCTGATCAGGCCCATGTCCAACAGCGAGACTCGTGTCAGGGTGAGAGTGTGTCTTTTGCCCTGCATCGCAATACGACACGTGGGCTTCGATTTGAACGCTAGCCCATTTCTTGTCCACACGCCTCGAACGTACGCGTGACTCAGAATCACCTCGAAAGTCCAAGCTTCCTTCTCACACAATGTCACATCTTCAAGACCTTTAATCACCTGAATCTTATTCACTTATCAAAAAACAGTAAATGAGGAAACTTTTACGCACTATATATATTATTTTTATTATATAACCTTAAATAAATATAGTCCTTACAAGTCATGGTAAAGCCGCCGATTTGCTCAAAAGCGTGTCTCAGTTTCCACTTTCCGTCTCCTAGTGAAAGAAATGACTAAATAAAAGCTATTTACATAAAATAACAATTATATTTATTACTCATTGAAAATCCTGGTTATGATTATAAAGAATTTATCTGTAAAAAACCACAATGGTTCCTCTGTTCCTGGTGCTTTATTTACTTGGCTTGCACACACTGGAAGAAGAAACTTAACCCAAGAAGCCTTCACAAAAGATTACTGCTATGGTTGCATAACAACACTCAGAAAATTGGGTTACACACCTGCTTGAACTGTTTTCTGGGCTCTTCAATAACTCTGAGGTTGGCAGATTGTCTTGATAACATTCGATTAAATCTAATAGTGGTATAGTGCCTCGACTGTGTATTAGCTGTGATAGTCCTGGTTGCAATGATCAAATTAATTAACAGAAGCTCTTCCACATTTATTATTGCACTGCAAAAAATTACATCAGATCCAGAACATTCTTTCTTTTTTGTTTTGTTTTATACAGATCCCAATGGGTATGCAGGATATGGGAAATGTGGTCAATTTGATCATTTTTTAATCAGTTTAAAATTGTTACTTTTATTTTTATTTCTTAAAATCAATTAAATTAATATCAATTAAAAAAATTCTAGTGTTTCAATGATTCATTTCATGGGTCATTGAAATTAATAAAAATTGCATTAATATTGCCATATGTATGCATTAATTTCTGGCCTCTGATGGAGTTTCCTAGTTTTGGAGTCTATTTCCAGTGCAAAACCTACTCTTCAGCGAGAGAGGTGAACTCTAAAGGTGATGATGAGAGATGAATGAGATGTTGTATGAACTGAAACGTGATACCATCTAGCGCATTGAATAACAACTACTGCAACAAAAACAACAAATGTTCATATAAAAGTTTTTTTTCTTTGGACTATTTGCAAGTAATGAATAAATAAGCATGTACAAGTAAACAGCACATGCTATTAAACATACTGTGATACTGTGAAGTTACAGAACTGTAATATAACCTGCACATTTTTTTCTAAATACAGTTAAATACACAATAATACAGATAAACATTTCAGCAAGTGGATTTTTGTCTACTTGTAATGTTCACGCTCAGATTTCTGCAGAACAAAAAGCAAATGATTATTGTTTGATTATAGAACCTGATTGTCATGTCATCACTTACCCACTGCATTGCAAGATTTAGCACAAATCCTTAAAAATCTGCAAAAAAGAAAAATCTGTTCCGTACCATCCTGTGCACACTCCCTCGTTCCCCTGACCACGGAATAGAAAGTGTTTTCTCTTTTCCCCCCTTCAGCTACACTAAAGCCTAATGCTGAACAGCTGACATGTCTATCCTCACATTCTGTTTATTAAAATAGATGTGTGTCAATATCCATAAAGATAGCAACGAGTATTGGACTGAGTGAAGTAGAACCTTCACACACGATAAAGTGTGTTCCAGCTCATATTGGACAATTTATTTATCAACAATCTCAATATCAAAAAATACGATATTAGTCATTTTTCTTTATCTCTAATGACAATAGGTTTATCCCTAATGAGCAAGCCTAAAAACTAAAGAGCTCAGATATTGCTGAAATATTATGCCACCTCATGCTTTTGTTTCCTCTATGTTACATTATTTTAATACCTTAATGCCTGGATGTTTTAGAAAATTTAAATTAAAAAAAATGTCATATACAGAGCCATACACAGTATAGCATGCAGTCAAATGCTTATCAGTAAAATAAGCAGAATAGCAATAAAAGGGGTAAAAAAATAAAAAAAACCTAAATAAATATATAAATATAATATAAGAATTTTTAATATAAAAATAGTATATAATTGCAGTGAAAGGAAAAGCTAAACAAAATTTTATATATAAAAAAGACACAAAATAGAAAAAGAAAAAAAAAAAAGAAACACTTTTTTTTACCTGTCAAAACTTTGGAAACACCTAGTCTTTTCTGAGACACATGCATGTTCCTTTTGTTTCTATGCAACAAAATAGGTCAAATAAAAAAACACACAAGAATGGGATAGTGAATGACTGGAAGTAAGTTCTGTGGCCATATGAGTTCAAATTTGACCATTTTAGCTTTAACAGAGGAACTTATGAAGAGGGAGAACAGAAGAGAAGATGTTAGCAGACTGCCTCACCAATACAGTCACACATGCAGGTGGAACCTTTATGGTCTGGGGTTGTTTTAAACAAGGTAAGGTTGAAGATTTGTTCTAGGTGAAAGGAATACCAAACCAACATGGCTACCCTTCCGTACTTTAATGCTAATTGAAACCAACTTCACCATACAACAAGACCTGAAGCATGTGTCCAAGCTCTGTAAAAATTGTTTAGAGAGTAGACAGTTGGCTGGAGTTTTATTTGTTTTAGAATGGTTTGTTCATTCACCACTCCTTTATGCTTTAAATTGTTCTGGATCACAAGGTTAGAAAGAAATATCCATCTGGTGAAGAACTCTTTTGGCAAGTTTTACAAGAGGCATGGCAGAGTACTGTATTTCAGCTGGAGAACAAACTTTCTGGATGCCAAGAGTGTGTAAAGCTGTTCTAAGGGAGGATTTTTCAATGAATATAATCTTCATACAGTTCTTTGCATACAAACAAAAGGAACACACATTTGTGAAAATGAAAAATACTAGGTGCGCATTGAATGAAAGAATAAACAAGATACAGTAAGTTCAGAATGCAGCAGAATTTAGTTCTTTTTGGAACCACGGGATATGACAACATCACCTATATCTTATTCACATTGAAATCAAATTTCACACTACTGTTAGCTTTTGAAGCTGTGAATGATTTTACACTGCATAATTGAGAGGTTGAATTTCTATTATCCAGCATGCCAGCATTCTGTGATCAAAAGGTACAGGCTATTTGTTGGTACCTTAATTAATGAAGGCTATTGCAGGAGGCAGAGCTTTCTCTTATAGAGCCCCACATTTATGGCTTTACAGTCAGTGTTCAGGACTCAGACACAGTCGCAGTGTTTAAGTCTAGGTTTAAACGTGTGTCTCTCGTGAATACGTTTTTTTTTTTATTGAAGGAGCAGATATGTAGGGGATAAAGAGTTAAAGAGTATTTCAGTAAACTGTTTGGATGCTGTTGCCCCGCCACTCTTCTTCCTTCAACTGTTTAAAACTGTTGAACTGTTTAAAAAAATTTAACAACCATTTTTGAGCCAAAAGTTATGTTGCATTATGAAATATAAGAACCAATCACATTCTATTATGCAAATGCAGAACATGGATGAAACATTGGTTTTACAGGGATAGGGCGGGGTCCGTACTGTAGATGTGCAGGCGCTTCCAATTTACATATTCATAGAATCTGGATGTATTTGTTGAGGGTATTTGTTGCAAGTGACGTTTTTTTGTATGGTTAAAAAATAAGCAAATTAAAATATATAGTTAGCAAATCTATTATTGTATGTATTCTATACAAATGTACTACTTTTATAGAATGAAATCATTTTATCTCAAATTATTTAGTTTGTGACTGTAAATATATGTTTCATTCAGCTAACCTTATTGTAGAATAACCATAAAAATGTGTACAATATTCTTATAATAATTCTAAAACCAAATCAATACATTTGACTATATAATTGTATTTCACTAAGATATTTCATTGGCATTGTACTGGTAGGTGCTTTTTATTTTTTGTGTATAGTCACAAATCAGTTTCTGAATGGTTTTGTCATAAAACATTTCATTTCGTGAATGTGAGTGGCACGAAACATATTTCTGCTCATTATTGACTGGGAAATTTAAAACATAACAGCATTTTTAGAAACCTGAGGTGTGTTCAATCAATGGTTACATGCCTTTGTGGTAACAGTTAGGAGAAAACCCACATATGGCAAGAAAGTTCTGATGTCCCAATTGTTTTGTCCAAACAGTGTAGGTATCTGTGAGCTTTTCCCTAAAACCTTTTTTTATGTCCTGATTTATTTTGGTTTTTAGTGATCATTTTAAGTGGGAAGAGAAGGGATGTGAGGGTCAACTTTTCATATCTATTGTATAATCATTGGCCTGGATGTTTATAGGTCCAACCAACCATCATTATTCTGGTCTAAATATAAACAGGGATTGCGCAAATCCAAATCCGCGCATCGCTTCTCGTGACACTGTCGGCATGCAATGGGGAACATGGAGAACGTGACCATTAGAGCATCAGATCAATACCATGGCATCATGGCATTTCTTACTAAACCGATTGAAGAAATGAGTGCAAGTGCTTTAGTTATCGATAACAATGAGGACGTTTAGAGAAAAAACAGGATTGAAATGCACGTGACTGTATTTGTGAGCGTTGAACTATGAACGCTCTGCCTGCGTCCATTTGTTGCACTGAGATAATCTCTTAAATCCCCGTCTAAGGGGAGCGTCTCAGTTTCACAGCTTCACCCGAGACCAATGGCAGAGCTCTAACCCCAGGCCCCAAATCCCCTTCTCCTATTAGCCGACCTTGAAACTATCCCGAGTCACATACCTCTATCACTTCACCACTCTTCACCTCCCGGCTTTGGTGTAGGTGTCAAAAAACAAGAACGCTCCTCTGTTTCATGTGGTCCTGATGATTGTTTATGGCAAGGTTTAAAAAGTTCGATTTATAAAGGCATTTAGTTGTAAAATTCATTTAGAAATGTTTATCATCGTCCTATCGTATACATTCTAGATGTAACCCACATGTACATGATACTATAATTGCAGGAGTTGAGTTACAAGTTAAGTAACAAACACACATCAATGGAAATGTGACATTACAGGGACACTGGATTTGTGGGGACTTATGGACACAGAGTTACAGAGCCATGCTATACTGTATAGAAAGTCAAACATGTCTTTAGAAAAAAAACAACCAAAACTTTTTGAGTCAAGTCAAGCCAAGTCAAGTTTATTTCTATAGCACTTTTCACAACAGACATTGTCTCAAAGCAGCTTTACAGAATTTACCAGTTTGAGCAGCTTTTAGACAAATAAAACATTAATACGCGTTGCTCTCTGTGCATTAACTTTAGGGTGTATACAATTAGTGAATAATTT
The DNA here is from genome assembly GCA_039877035.1 of Silurus lanzhouensis. Taxonomy (NCBI): domain Eukaryota; kingdom Metazoa; phylum Chordata; class Actinopteri; order Siluriformes; family Siluridae; genus Silurus; species Silurus lanzhouensis. Next base: position 671,463 of record JBCEWE010000133.1, read on the forward strand.
TGTGCATTTTGTGCAGGAAGTTCACAGAATGAGGATGAACAATAGGATAAAATATTTTAATATTTTGATTACTTCAATCTTCAACCATGGTGGAGAAGGAGGCACTTCAGCCAACACTGCCGAAAAAAATTATTCAGCTACTGGTGGAGTTACTTTTTTCCTTTCTTTTTATCAGTTTTGCCTCCTTTAGCCGCTGCACTTTCTTCTCCATCCATCCCCGTAGCAGCTCTCGCTCGCTTCTTCCCCAGAGGAGTTTTCGCATACCAGGTCTGTGGAACAAAACATGTCAATAGTCAGAGTTACAAAACAAGCTGTACAGTCTCATCTGAATATCTGAGGCCATGTCCACTCTAATACATTTTCATTTAAAAACGCATATTTTAGTTTTGGCCTTCCGTCCACACTGTGAAGACGTTTTGATTCAAATTTAGCTTGTAAAAAATACTAATCAAAGTGGAGAAAATGTAAAAACTCTTAATTACTGGAATCAATAAACAGTGATTACTTTGAGGGCTTCCTCTTCATTCTGGAACACAGGGTCGATCTTGGAGAGAGGCGAGACAAACTCCCTGATGGTCAGCGGGCGTTTAGCGAGCTGCTGAACACGCCGCTCTGTCAGGATCTCTTTCGCCACGTGCACCAAATGACCCTGCGTGTATCCGTCTGAGATCTTGGCCAGAGAGCTGAGGTCCAGGGCGCTGGTTACTACACCGCCGTTTCTCTGGATCAGTTGCTTCCACATGACTGCAGGATCAGTAATGAAGGTTTTTATATGAATGTTATTGCCCTTGATATAATAGATTAACTTTAACATTTCCCTAATAACAGCACTTTCACAGAGACATTAGTATAAATTCTTAACATAAACAGATTTAAAAGCATTGTTGATATTGTATGGTGAAGACACGTTTGTAAAACTTGGAGGGAAGAACTCTCCAGTGTCAGCACTTTGTAAAAAGAAGTTTTAGGAAAGAGAAGTTCATGCTTCTTTGGATTGTCAAGGTAATCTGAAGACAGAGATTTTTTTGTCAAATTTGTACTTGAAGGAAGATAATAAAGAGAGGCCGCTAAGGGGAACACTTGTTTATAGTTGCACCTTGATAACCCAATACAGTATTATATGCACCTATAAATTTAATTTAAAGTGTGATATATTTAGGGCTGCGGCTATTGATTATTTTAGTAATCGAGTATTCAACAGATTAGTCCGTCGATTAATCGAGTTATCAGATAAGAAGGACTTTTTCTTCAGAGCAAAATAAGACGGGTAAATACAAAAATATGAATTTAAAAGTTATCTATTTTAAATGACTTGAACATTTTTTTTTTTTTTAAGTCAAACGCTCGGTATGGTGTTTTCTTTATGTTTGACTTTCAAATGATCCCAAACTTTGGAAACATTCTGTTGTGTTCTTTAGCCTGAATCTTCTCCTCCCCCATACTTGACGGGAGAAATTGCGCACTTGTAAGTAAACTTTAAACCCTGCGTACGCACAACATGGAAACACAGAAGGCCAGAAAGGGGAATTGGCAACACAAAAAGAGCACACAACCTTTGCAAGGTGTTGAAACGTTTTGCGCGCTATCTGTGTATATTCCTTCTTATTTCTAAATGAAACCCCAGAGCAGTCCAGAGTTTAGTGGATGGTGCGTCAGTAATAATGGTCTGTGGGGAAACACAGTGCTCCGTGTATAGCATTCAATGCCTTTGTTTTTTTTTTTGTATTTAAATTAGCCCAAGATATATCAAATAAAAAATCATAAATGGTAATAAATTGCTGTTGTGTACAAGCAATGTTGTGTACCAGCAATGCTTTGAGACATAGTGTTATAACTCATTATACCATTACTCCACCCAATCACTAATTATTACAGCATGACATTGAGTGTGTTGAGGAGAGTGGTCAGGTGTCTACAAACTTTTGTCCATATAGTTTAATTTAATTTAGTGTAGTTTAATAATAATTAAACAAATGCTAGATACTGTTTTGATGACATACCGAATCTGGAGGCGTAGTCCGGCCGGGGTATGAGGATTATCTTGGTGTAAAATTTACACAGGAGCTTCAGGTCTGCATTGAGTGGATTGTTTGTTGTCCCTACGATAAGGACACGATCCTCACCTTTGATAGTTTTAAGGATTTTTGGCAGATCTTTCTTCAGGCGCTTTGGATCCAACTGTAAAAAATAAAATAGAAAAGAGTTAGTAATGCATTGCAACTTTCAAAGCTTACATACATTTATTAAAAATAAATAAATATATATATTAAATTAGGACAAAATTGTTACCGCTTTGTCCTCCTTTGGTATTTTCTTGTAAAACATTTTTTGTGCATCTCCGATCCACACCACAGATGGCTGCAATAATCTGGCAACCTGGATAGGACACACAATTCCTGACATCACTTTCAATTCGCAATTCTGCTGGTTACAGAATTCCTATGCTCTAAGGTCTAAAAGCGCAAAGAACGGAATGGTGTTCTCATGAAGAATAGTAGGAACAAGGACCTTAGAATGACAAAATGCACAATAAACGTCCTTAGAATTACATGGACCAACAATTATACAGCAGAAAAGAAAGGCCCAGTAGGTGGCCGCATTGGAACAATGTTGTAAAGCAGGGCTTCACAAATTTTTTCTTTAAAATCAATATTTATTTAAAGATTTTAAGTTAAGAAGTTAAGATTTACTCCAGAATAGAAGCTAGTGCGGCTTTATTAAAATGCTTCTGCAAGATAAATTCAAATGTTCAACAATCAGATATACATTATATATCAAAATCATTCTTTTGAGATGTACTGTAAGTTCATAAATCTAAATTGTGGCATTGTCATGCTGAAACAGATTTAGGTCTTATAGTTCAAGTAAAGGCAAAATTTTATGCTACCACATCCAAAGACGTCCCATTAAATTGTGTGCCTTCAACTTTGTGGTAACAATTTGGTAAAGCCACATACTGTATGACAATATGAAATCATATGTCCCAATACAATTTAGCCATATAATGTATATTTAGATTACTTAGGACTTTGGTTGCATCCGCATCTGATGCATCCACTATATCAAGAACACAGCCGGGTATATTTCCTGCATCCTCTGTAATCGCGTTCTTGTGTATTGAAAATAAACGTGGGCGCAAGTTGAATGAGTAAAACAAAGACAGGATCACATAAGAACACATAATGGGAAACAACATATATCACTTATTTGTGTTAAACAGAATAAAAATCATATGGTGTGTATGCTGCAACCACAACATTGCTCTTAGCGGTATTAGCTAGCTTGCTAATTAGCCTAGCTTGGTCTGAACAGGAAATAAACATTGGAGGAGCAGTGATGATGAAGAGGTTGTTTCAATTTTGGCAGCAAAAAAAAAAGAAAAATCCGGATGCACTTAGTGTTCCATGTTGCTTTTTTTGTTGCGCACCTCCCCTCTTGCAATGTGATTGGTCAGCAGGTTAAAACAATTTAATTGTGCCATCGTCTATCATTTTCCATGTAAATTGTAATATAAAAATAAAATGGATAGCCTTAATGTGAAACTAGATTAGGCATCCACATCCATCTTCCACCACTTCCTCTAAGCCACATTATCTTCACCTTAAACACCATGTGCAGCATCATCTGCAGCCCACTCTTTCCTGGATACTTTCCAACCAGGTTCAAAGGGGAAAGGTCAAACAGGTTTGCTCCCGTTTCCTGGCAGATAGCATGGACTAGCATCTTCTTCCCCACTCCTGAAGGCCCCACCAGGAGCAGGGCCTTTAAAAGAGGGGCTTTCTCATGGATCGCCTGGGACCCTACAGCATGGCAAAAAAACAAAAACATGAGAACACAAAAGAGAGATTAGCTTTAAATTAGCATTAAATACATATCTGTGAACAGACTGAACAGTAAACATACCCAGGGGTAGGACGGCACAGAGAGTTATAACCTGCCGCACATCAGATAAGGAAGGCATGGGTTCAATGTCGGTCTGCCTCAGAGTTGTGCCAAGGTAGCTGTAGTCTCCTGGATCAGAGAAAATATGGAGGAATTGATTTATAATCAGCACAGAGATAGTCCTACAATGGTAGACTGAGCAAAACTATCATCTCTCTCTCTCTCTCTCTCTCTCTCTCTCTCACTCTCTCTCTCACTCTTCTTAAAGATTTTAAATTTGCAATGTTTAAACCAGTTCCACTGAAAAATATATTTTATTATGCTAATTTCAAGCCTAAAATGTTCTTATTTTTTTTAAATAAGCTTGAAACGAACAAATACACTATATGAACAAAGGTTTGTAGACACCTCACCTCACAAGTTGAACACCCATTTCACATTTAGTCCCCTTTAGCTGTTATAATAACCTCCACACTTTGAGGAAGTTGTTCCTTTAAATTTTCGAGTATGCTTATAGACATTTGTGCTTATTCAGCCAAAAGGATGCAGTAGCATTCATAATTATCTGACAGGTGTTCAGTAGGGTTGAGGTCAGAGCTCTATAGCAGGCCACTCAAGATTTTCCTCCCCAACCCATGTAAACCATAGGTTCATAGTTTTTGCAAAGAAGCATTGTCATGTTGGAACAGGTTTGAGTTTCCTAGTTCAAGTGAAGGAAAAATGTCATGCTACCACATCCAAAGAGATCTGATACAATTGTGTGCCTCCAACTTCCTGGTAACAATTTGGGGAAAAAGCACATATGGCTGGAAAAGTCAGGTGTTCCAATACTTTTGGCCATATAGTGTATGTCTAGATATAGGCTTGTATTTGTAATATAATAATCCCATAATAAAATAATTTTCATTGAGAGATCTTCACTAACTGAGCTGAATGAGACAATATATCATATTACATTATCTTGTCAATCATAAAGTATTCATTACTCCGTCGTCTCACTGTTAATCACGTGACTCACTAAACACTAACACACTGAACTGTACACAAGAGAGGGGTTCAAATGTTCAGACCTATGAAGTCATGTAGTTTCACGTTTTGGGCAGGTTTCAGCAGACCTTCCACCACCAGCTCCTCATACAGAGACTCCAAGCTCCTGAGGACAGATTCAAAACATTCAATATGTTTGACTTTATTATGCTGAATTTTGGATTCTGACAGCAAGTCACACGCTGATTTTAAGGGTTTGTTCTAACATGTGATCGTTTCCATAGTAACAGCTCGCTTTTAATGTCTCTGCTTATACCAAACAGATTTAAAATTGTCTGTAATCATTAACACAGTTATAGTTTTATTAAAATTTTTATTTTTATTTTTTTTACATTTTTTGAAGTTCAAATATATTGGAGTGTCCCATGTCAGAGCTTTGTCACAGTAATGTTTCAGACATCATACACTTCTAGAGAATTTTTTCGATAGCATGATAAGCTGTGTTTTCTTTTCAAAATAATTTTAGGAGATGAAAAAAGCCTGGTGAAGGAACAACTTTTTATAGCTGGTATCATGTGACACCAGTAATTAACTTGTTTCCATGATATTAAATAGAACAATATATGGATAAAAAGTACATGTCATTCTCTATCATGTAAGTGGATTGAAACACGTATGGAAAATGCTGGAAAATGATCGACTTTAGTGTGGTATCTTTGCAGATCTTTCGCTTCATCACAGCACTTAAAATTATTCTTTTCCAACACTTGAACTTTACTGAGTGTTTTATTGCCTACACACAACATATATTTGATTCATAGAAAACCAAGTCACCTCTCAGCTGTAAGGTCTCGGTCTGCCTTTTTTTTCTTCTTCCCACTCTTCGATGCTTTCTTTTTCTGTGTAAAGTTCGAAAAAAGCATGTTAGCTCAATAAACACATCAGACTGACAATAGAAAGTAACCTTTTAGATGAACAGGACCTTTCCTCCAGCCTTGCCCTTGCCTTTGCCTTTGCCTTTTTTTCCTTCCACTGCTATCTTCCAGTTTGCAAGCTCCTGCCTCATCAGCTCATCCACCTGTACACACAGACGGGTCAGGAGGTTCGGGGTTCTGCTTAAGTTATGGGTTTTCAGGAGTAAAATCAAGAGTATTGAGGCTGCATTATTAAAACATAGGCCTTAATCTGACCTGCAGTCTTATTTCTGCATCGAGCTGTTTCCTCTTTTCCTCTTTAATAAGCTCGGCGTCATGTCTTTGGCTAAAGTTGTTGGACTCGTCGCGTTTTTTCCAGACCTCTGTGTGTGAGAGCAAACAAAAAGCAACCTATAAAGAGAGTACTTAATAGTAGGTGATCATTACAATTATGCTAATCTGTTTCTTGAGAACCAGAGAACTGAATGTTTTGCACAAGATTTGCATACGTTTTTATGATAATAACTTATGTGTACTCCTGACGATCAAACTCAGATGTGCTTCTTCTCTAAACTGTTACAACAAAATTTTAATGTACAGAATGCCTCTGTATGCGGTAGCATTACAATTTCCCTTCACTGGAACTAAGAGGCTTAATTACTATTCCTGTTCTGGCATGACGATTCCCCTGTGCACAAAGTGAGCTCTGGGAAGTCATGGATGTTGGGTTTGTGGTTGGACTGGAACACCTAGAATGTCCTGCACAGCCCTGATCTCCTCATCACCAATAAATACCTCTGGAACTAAAACTACAGACAACTACAGACCCCACAACATCCAAACATTAGTAGTCAAGTCAAGTCAAGTTTATTTCTATAGCGCTTTTCACAACAGACATTGTCTCAAAGCAGCTTTACAGAAATCAACAGTCAAGGTAAATGGTGTGTATTTATCCCTGATGAGCAGCCGTGGTGACTGTGGCAAGGAAAAACTCCCTTAGATGGTAAGAGGAAGAAACCTTGAGAGGAACCAGAACAATACAGAACACTGAAGAGAGAACTAACATGAGCACTCGAGTATAAGATTATAAGTAATGTTCTTTCTACAGTCTTATGGTTATAAAACTAGGAGCTACTGAGCTCAACATTTGTGATCATCACAGATCCAGCACCAGCTTCTCCATGCCAGAGCCTTTAAACACTCCAGGAGGTCCAATCTCACTACCTGATCTCACTAACATCTCTATCTGAACACTAATTCCCACAGCCAATCTAGTGGAAAGACTTTCCAGCAAAGTGAAGCTTATTTTAACAGGAAAGAGTGAAACAATAAAAAAATAAAATAAAATAAAACATTTAACCAGGACATGTGGGTGTGATGGTTTTATATAGGGTTGCAAAATTCCAGGAATTTTCAAGACTGAAAACTTTTCATGGGAATGAATCGGAATAAATGGGAATAAACTGTGAATTTACCAAATTGTATAATCTTGGTTGAAACAACCAGATATAATGCAATTTCAGTGGAATTTTTACGCTGCACATTAATCACATGCACACAGCACACTTTCTACAGTGCTACTGAGGCCACACCCCCTACATGCACTGCGCATTCCTCCGTAACATAACACACATCATTTCTTGAATCCTGCACACAAAATAATGTCAAGAAATGTCCATATTGGCGAGCAGCCATGTAAATTCCATAAATGTTACATAAATTGCAACATAATTATACTTACAATGAAATCAGTCATTTATTTTTTACAGCTTATGAACAAACAAAATGTTAATAATTATATGTGTATATGACACAGTTATACAATAAAAATTATAGAAACATTTATAATTATATATACATTTCTTCAAATCTTTTGTTAATTCCCATAAATTTCTATAAATTCCCATAAAGACCTGGTAAGTTTCCAATTTGGAATATTTCTCAAATTCTACTCAACTACTCAAAAAGTAGTTAAATCTTATGGATATTACAATATAAAAATAGCAGAATTTAAAATACAGGACTTTGATACAGAAAGTCTCTTTACATGTCCTCTTCTTCTTTGAGCTTCTCCCATTAGGGGTCGCCACAGCAGATTATCCATCTCCACACACCCTGTCCTCTACATCTGCCTCTTTCAAACCAACTATCTACATGTCTTCCCTCACCACATCCATAAACCTCCTCCATTACCTTCCTCTTTTCCTCCTTCCTGGTGGCTCCATCCTCAGCATTCTCCTACTGATATACCCCATGTCCCTCCTCTGCACATGTCCAAACCATCTCAATCTCACCTCCCTCACTTTGTCTCTAAAACATCCTACATGCACTGTCCCTCTAATAAACTCATTTCTAATCCTGTCCATCTTACTCCTACTGACTTTCATTCCCCTTCTCTCCAGCACGTACCTCCACCCCTCCAGGTTCTTCTCAACCGTTCCCTACTCTCACCATATATAAACAAGGTAAATATTTGGTTTAATGTATATGTCTCAGGTTATTCATTTAAAATGTATATCCTGAATGTTATACAAATAAAAAAAAGATCTAGCACAATTTTTTTTATGCAACAGTGTTATTATATCTTTTTTTATCAATTTGAAAACTCTAAAGAAATTCACCTGATAAATAGCATACACATAATATTTAGTTTTATAAGTTAGTGATACACTTTAGTAAAATATCACACACAAATTCATAGCCCTATTTGAAACAGAACTAAATGTATGAACACCCCCCTGTCTGAAACAGTTTCATCTCTGAGCAGATGATACCAAAGGTCTTTTCTCCCTGCTGCTATAAGATGTTCCACTGCTCCACCAAATTGCAAATTGCTACTGTTTTTTGAACTGTGCAATAACAATAATTTAAAAGTTCAAGCAACTGTGAAAGTTGTTTTTTTGTTGTGTATTTATTTGAACTGTATATTTTATATTTGCACATTATTTTGCTGCTGTAACATGAAAATTTCCGAAATGTGGGACAAATAAAGGTATATCTCTTATCTTATAATGCACAATTTGTATTGTCGAGGCAACACAACTTGCATTGAGATGCAATTCTTCTATTTGAACAATCCACACGAACAACATTGACATTGACTTACCTGTAAACATTGTGTGGTTGTTCTGTAGCTCGTTCAGAAACTCAGACGGCCCCAGCTTCAGTCCAGGTTCAGTTTCCTGTAAAACAGTTTGCAAAACATCACAAGCGATACGTACACTATATACACTATATGGGCAAACATGTTGGGAGAGCTGACTTTTCCAATCATATGTGGTTCTTCCCAAAACAGATACCACAAATTTGGAGGCACACTATTGTATAGGACGTCTTTGGGTGAGATAGCATGAAATGATGCCTTTACTTGAACTAGGAGACCAAAACCTGTTCCAGCATGACAATGCCTCTGTGCACAAAGCCAGCTCCATGAACGTATAGTTAGAGTGGGTTTGAGTGCAAGATCTCCTTCAATAGAGCTCTGACCTCAACCCTATTGAACACCTTTAGGATGAATTGGAATGCTGACTGCATCCCAGACCTTCTCACCTTACCTACATCACTACCTAAATTTACTAACACCCTTGTGCCTTGCAAGCACACGCCAGAATCTAGTAGGACATCTTCTTAGAAGAATGGATGTTATTATAACAGAAAATGTGGACAAAATTTGGAATGGAATGTTCAAAAAGCACAAAAGCACATCTGGTTAGTGTCCACAAACTTTTGTCTGTATAGTGGTCCTATTCTGAGATGCATAAAAGCATAACACAGTGGTGTTCCCTTCATCATATTTCTTCGAAGGTGACAATGAGATGACGTCTGTGATGTCGAGATGATGCAACTACCGACAAGTGTGCTACAAAATGCTCAAGGACCAGTGAGTAGAATACAGCACTGGATAATACGTACCTGCTCTTCTCCTTTTGTTTTTCCTTTCGCTTTGTCTTTCTGCTGTTCCTTTTCTTTCAGCTTTGTTTGTTCTTCATCCAATTCTGTAGCTGCCATCTCTTCCATCAGCTTCACACAGATTTACAAAACATGCAAATATTATCGTAGATTATTTATTTTCCAACATTTAATCATTTGCTATTTTATAATATGTAAAACTTCAATCCAAATTAGTATTCAATGTAAAATCAATTATAACCAATTATATTACATTCACGGCTGTTGCACTGCTTTATTTCCCGTTGGAAAATGTACTTTTAAATCAAATCATCAATCCCTAATTCTATTGCACACTATAATGAATATGTTTAATAATGTTTTTAGGCTGAAATGTGTTAATAACTCTATTAATACTTATCATAACAACACACTTATAGTGAGGTTTTAACAGTCTCGCATTTACCTGCTCAGGTGTTTTATTAGCGAAAATAGCAGCCGAACCGCCCTCTTCCTCTTTCGGATATTCAGGAAAGGAGCCTGTTGCATCACTGAAAGATGTACAGTTCATAAAAAAGTCACACGCAACGACAATTGGAATATGTATGGAAATACTAAATCATCACATACACATTGTTGGGTTTAAACGTTGTGTCATCTAATCACTCACTGGCACTCAATGAACCACTGTCTGATTTGATCCTTCATTGTTTCCTTCATGTCTGGACCTTCTGTCTCTCGAAGCATATTAAAGATAGAGATCAGAGCTTTCTGGTAATCTTCCTCATGCTCCTCTCGCTTTGCCGTCCTTGCAGCTTTCTTGTCTTCAGCGAGGAGCACAGAGGGGGGTGACTGAGCCAGACTGGGCTTCATGGACTACAGTGAACACAGGGAGAGACAGACCAGAGAATTGATTTCCTCACTACAGTGTCACAGCTACATCTAGTGGACATTATTATTATTATTATTATTATTATTATTATTATTATTATTATTATTATTGATGCTGATGATTATTATTCATTCATTATTATTATTATTATTATTATTATTATTATTATTATTATTATTATTGATGCTGATGATTATTATTCATTCATTATTATTATTATTATTATTATTATTATTATTATTATTATTATTATTTAATAAAATACCTAATTGAACAGCTAGTAATACCTAATTTGAACATTTCTTATATAAACTAATTTGGGTTTTAGAACCAATTCATATCAAAAACAAATGATAATAAATAAATAAATAAATAAATAAATAAATAAATAAATAAATAAATAAAACATCAATATATTTTTTATTACTTAAAATAGCATGTCAGTGTTCTTCCTGATACAGTAATCGCTCGTTTATCGCAGTGGTTACGCGATAAACGAAAAACCGCGATAAACGGACGCCACTCGAGAAATGCTATTTTATGTATACAGTACTGTACTTTATTAACATTTTACTTGATTTTATAATTAATAATTACATTTGTATTGATAAATGTAATTATTTTAACATAAAAATCCATAAAAACAAATCCCTATAAGGTATCCGCGATAAACCGGGGGCGCCAGATTCGAACCGCGGTAAAGCGGGGGATTACTGTATTACTCATTAAAAACACAGCTAGTCAGTTAGTTAGTTAGTTAGTTAGTTAGTTAGTTAGTTAGTTAGTCAGTTAGTTAGTTAGTTAGCTCACCATGCCTAGAGCAATCATCTCATCTTCGCACTCCTGCTTCGTCCTCTTCCTCTGTACATAACCTTTCCACACCTGCAGAGACAGTGATAGTGCAGAGCAGATCTGAGTAACTCAGTTCCACTCTCTGTGTCTGTACAAATGTTGTGCTAAAAATGTTCAGACCTTTATTCTGATTTAAAAACCAAGTTAGCGTGGCCTAAATGTGATACATCACTTTCTGAATTTGAATAGCAGCCTGTTCCACGGTCACTCCATCAGCACCCTTGTCCGCGGCCTTCCTCTGTCTCTCTGCGTCCCTGCGGATCTCCTTCATGATGTTGGTCCTCAGACAACCCTGCCGCGCCCTCTCTGACACCTGAATGATTCTGATGGCCTCCTCCTGACTCATTAGCGGCACTGCAGCAGACTACAGGAAATTCTGAACTTTAGAATCAGCATGGTCATGTGATCAACATAAGAGAATATTTTCCACCCACTTTTGGTTTCTCCACTATTCCTTTCTGGACCAATATGCTATGGAGAACTGCGGCTTGCTCCTGCAAGGCTTTACTCCTTTCTCTACTGAAATATTTCGGGATTGGAATCTCAAGATCCTCCTACAACCGAAGGAAATTAATGATATGGTGAAAAAGGAATATAAGAGAGGATACAAACAATTTTTTTTGTAAATCATATGCAAATCATTAGTAAGTCATTAGCTTTATAAGCATTTTCCTATCCTTCGTTCGCTGATGAGAAATTTTTATATATGAAGAATCACAAATGTGAACCTCCATTGACTGGAGGTCTGACTGCATTTACATTTAAACCCAATTCGAACATAAGACTAAACGAATTGCAAACATAACAATAAGGATGACAAACGCACAGGCATCAGTTTCAAATCCTGGATGACATCATCCATATAATGGTACTCGGAGAACTCTTTTTCCACCATTTCGTTCTTCAGCTCCAGCACGCGTCCAATCACTTCATTTAGTACGTCCCGGATCAGCCTCCTCTTCTGCGGGTGGACGATCTCTTCATAGGCCTCCTCCAGCTGCCTGAAGATCCTGACGTAGCGCACATACAGGGTGGTGAGGCGCTGAAAGAACACCACGCGGTCTCTCTCAGGTGGTAAGGGCTCGGGGGGAAGCTCCTGACTCAAAAGATCATCCAGTTCCTTGTGAGCGTCAGTCCACAGTTTGTTATATGTGCTGCAAAATAGATATAAATATCAAAGGTTCATTACAACAAGGGGAAGCCAAATGGTATAATGAGAATGTGCAGGTCGAATCACTTATACTGGGGTGGGTTACAGTGGGCTTGGTGATGGTTTGTTGTGGGTTTGGGGCTAAGGTATGGGTATTTTGGGCAGGATAACAGTGGGTATGGAGATGTTTTGTGGTTGGTTCGGGGTGAGTTTGGGGCTTGAGGGGTATTTTGGGCGGATTACCAGTGAGTATAGAGTGGGTATTATGAGGGCTTGGCATAGGCTGATGGGTTTGTGGTCAATTTTGTGGTGTTCTGGGGTGGCTTTGGGGTGGTTTGGGGTTGGTTTGGGGTGGAAATTATTATTTTGCTTTAAATTTGTTCAACACAAGCAGTCCATTTTGATATAATACACTGCATAATAATGTACTTTCATAATGAAGGTTTTAACATTTACAGTAACTGGATAATAGAAGTTCAGTTTTAATTACTAAACAAAACTATCAACTGATTTTATGATGTCAAATTCAATAAAAAAAAATTAGGAGTTGATAAATACAAAGCAACACACCGAGGAAAGATACACTTATTCTGCAGGAAACTGACCTTTGAGACATGGCGTTGTCTGAAAATTGATATCCTTAAAAATCTTGTACTTTTTACTTTGCTGTATCGATTTGCGTTTTTTTTTTTATTTAATCCTTTGCGATTTTCTGCAAACAATAAAAACCGCTACACACCCCTAATTCCCTCACGGAATTCCACGTCGTTACAAGCGTCAACTTTGTAACTATGGCAACGGGACGCCGCTCACGCATGCGCAGAAGGAAGCGAGTCAATCCGCTGCCAGCTGTAAATCAGGTAAGAAATGCGGCGGAATATGCGCATGCGCGGATCACAACAACGTCAAACTGGGCAAGTTATTAGCCAATAAATGTCACAATTTATATATATATATATATATATATATATATATATATATATATATATATATATATATATATATATATAATAAATATTTTTTACACACAAAAACATTCAAGGTTGTATCCAAAAATAAAATTTTGCATAACACAAACTTATTGCGAATAGTAATGCATATTTACTGTATATGTAAATAAGAGACACAACTGCGGTTGGGAAGGTGCACCAATATAATTAAAAAACAAATATTCTATATGTACGAATGTATTCAAATATACAATTATAATGCAAATGCAATTGATTAATAGAAACTGCTACAATGGCTTAGGACTACAATGAACAGTTCTGCATTTTAGGACCATCCCTAACAGAACTTGTTTCCTTTCCACTGTCACCACTGGATCACTCATTGTGGTTAAACCTATAAAGGATAAATTTATGAGCATTGTATGTAAAGCTGCTATGGGATTATGTCCATTGTTGAATGTAATTAAATGTAATTGAATGGTATTGAACAAATAGTTAAATACAAGATCATCCAAACTTCTTATGCAAAGAAGTTTTTCTCATGTGAGCCAGATGAAGGCACTAGATGTCACTAAAAGCTGATCATTGTTCTACAGAATCTTTCCCACTGTGGGACGAAAAAAATAAAGAATTTGAATTTTATTGGAAAAAATATCTTAAAGGTATATCTTATCTAATATATGCAGAGGGGTGTAAAACTATTCATGTAATTGTTATATTGTTTAAAAAAAAGATGAGGTTGATAAGTTTGCCTCTGCCAGGGGGTTAAATCAATTCTCTCTGGTACATACTTTGGCTAAAATTAAATATGGGGTGTCAATATAGTTTTAAAACCAATGTTAAATTTTGCCTTTTTATTATTTAAAATAATCATTAATGTGTGTGTTTGATGTTTTTCTATTGATTGTTTAATCTTCTTCTTCTTCTTCTTCTTCTTTCGGCTGCTCCCATTAGGGGTCGCCACAGCGGATCATCCGTCTCCATACCACCCTGTCCTCCACATCTGCCTCTTTTACACCAACTACCTGCATGTCTTCCCTCACCACATCCATGAACCTCCTTCTTGGCCTTCCTCTTTTCCTCCTACCTGGTGGTTCCATCCTCAGCATTCTTCTACCAATATAATTCATGTCCCTCCTCTGCACATGTCCAAACCATCTCAATCTCGCCTCCCTCACCTTGTCACCAAAACATCCTACATGCGCTGTCCCTCTAATAAACTCATTTCTAATCTTATCCATCCTCGTCACTCCCAACGAAAACCTCAACATCTTCAGCTCTGCTACCTCCAGCTCCACCTCCTGTCTTTTACTCAATGCCACTGTCTCTAATCCATACAACATCGCAGGTCTCACCACAGTCCTATAAACTTTCCCTTTCAATTTTGCAGATACTCTACTATCACAAATCACTCCTGTCACTCTTCTCCACCCACTCCACCCTGCCTGCACTCTTTTCTTCACTTCTCTAACACACTCTCCATTACTTTGCACTGTTGACCCCAGGTACCTGAATTCCTCCACCTTCTGAAGCTCTTCTCCCTGCAACCGCACCACTCCACTGCCCTCCCTCTCATTCACACACATGTACTCTGTCTTACTCCTACTGACTTTCATTCCCCTTCTCTCCAGCGCATATCTCCACCTCTCCAGGCTCTTCTCAACCTGCTCCCTACTCTCACAACAAATCACAATATCATCCGCAAACATCATAGTCCAGGGAGACTCCTGTCTGACCTTGTCCGTCAACCTGTCCATCACCACTGCAAACAGGAAAGGGCTCAGGGCCGATCCTTGATGCAGTCCAACCTTCACTCTAAACCAGTCTGTCGTACCTACTGCACACTTCACTGCCGTCACACTGTCCTCATACATGTCCTGCACCACCCTCACATACTTCTCTGACACACCTGACTTCCTCATACAATACCACAACTCCTCTCTTGGCACCCTGTCGTACGCCTTCTCTAAATCCACAAATACACAATGCAATTCCTTCTGTCCTTCTCTATACTTCTCCATCAACATTCTCAAAGCAAATAAGGCATCTGTGGTGATCTTCCTCGGCATGAAACCATACTGTTGCTCACAGATGGTCACCTCTTCTCTCAGCCTGGCTTCCACTACTCTTTCCCATAACTTCATGGTGTGACTGATCAACTTAATACCCCTGTAGTTACTGCAGGTCTGCACATCTCCTTTATGCTTAAAGATCGGTACCAGCACACTCCTTCTCCATTCCTCAGGCATCTTCTCACCTTCCAAAATCCTGTTAAACAATCTGGTCAAAAACTCCACTGCCATCTCTCCTAAACATCTCCACGCTTCTACCGGTATGTCATCTGGTCCAACCGACTTTCCATTCTTCATCCTCTTAATCGCTGCTCTTACTTCCTCCTTACTAATCCTATCTACATCCTGCTTCACCAACTCCACATCATCCAACCTTCTCTCTCTCTGATTTTCCTCATTCATCAGCTGCTCAAAATACTCCCTCCACGTTCTCAACACACTCTCCTCACTAGTCAACACATTTCCCTCTCCATCCTTTACTGCTCTAACTTGCAGTACATCCTTCCCAGCTCGGTCCCTCTGTCTGGCCAATCAGTATAAATCCTTTTCTCCTTCCTTAGTGTCCAACCTCTCATACAGCTCCTCATACGCCTTTTCCTTGGCTTTCGCCACATCCCTCTTAACCTGCTGCCGCATCTCCTTGTACTCCTGCCTACTTTTCTCATCACTCTGTCTATCCCACTTCTGTTTTGCCAACCTCTTTCTCCTTATGCTCTCCTGCACTTCCTCATTCCACCACCACATCTCCTTGTCTTGCTTTCTATTTCCAGATGTCACACCAAGTACTTTTCTAGCTGCCTCCCTCATCACTTCAGCAGTAGTTGCCCAATCATCCAACACCTCCTTAACACCACTGAGCCCCTGTCTGACCTCTTCCCTGAATCTCACACTACACTCTTCCTCCTTCAGTTTCCACCATCTTATTCTTTTTTCAGTCCTCACTCTCCTCCTCTTCTTCTTCGCCTCCAAAACCATCCTACAGACCACCATCCGATGCTGTCTAGCTACACTGTCCCCTGCCAACACCTTACAGTCTCCAATCTCCTTCAGGTTGCATCTCCTACATAGCACATAGTCCACCTGTGTGCACTTTCCTCCACTATTATACATCACCCTATGATCCTCCTTCTTCTTAAAATAAGTGTTCACCACTGCCATTTCCATCCTTTTAGCAAAATCTACCACCATCTGCCCTTCCACATTCCTCTCCTTAAAACCATACCTACCCATCACCTCCTCATCACCTCTGTTCCCTTTACCTACATGCCCATTAAAGTCTGCCCCAATCATCAATCGTTCTTTCCTAGGTACACCATCTACCACTTCATCTAATTCACTCCAGAATCTTTTCTTCTCCTCCATCTCACAGCCCACTTGTGGAGCATAGGCACTGATGACATTTATCATCATCCCTTCAACTTCCACCTTCATGATCATCACCCTATCAGAAACTCTCTTCACCTCCACTACACTCTTACTGTACTCTTCCTTCAGAATCACCCCTACACCATTTCTCTTTCCATCCACACCATGATAAAACAGTTTAAACCCACCTTCAATGTTCCTGGCCTTACTCCCTTTCCACTTGGTCTCCTGAACACACAGCATATCTACCTTTCTTCTCTCCATCATATCAGCTACCTCTCTCCCTTTACCCGTCATAGTACCAACATTTAAAGTACCAACGCAAACCTCCACTCTCCTGCACTGCTCCTTTCCCTGCCGTCTCTGTAGACGTCTTCCTCCTCTCCTTCTCCTCCTTCGGCCAAGAGTAGCCCAATTTCCACCGGTACCTGTGGCGGTCGTTGTTAACCCGGGCCTCGACCGATCCGGTATGAAATTCTCATTTGTGATTCGCATATTTGATTTGGCACATATTTTACGCTGGATGCCCTTCCTAACGCAACCCTCCCCATTCACCCGGGCTTGGGACCGGCACTAAGAGTGCACTGGCTTGTGCCTCCCTAATGGCTGGGTTCTATTAATTATTTAATAATTCTATTAAATATTATTTTGTTATGGGAGGAGTCTCAAGTGTCTTTGCTCTGAACCAGTCAGTGATAAAACCAAAGATATACTTATATAATGTTACTGTATGTTTCTATAAATGTTTTAATCTTCAGGACAGAAGAGGGTAAACTTTTTTGTTTTTTTTCTGTAACATGACAAGTTTTGTTACTTATTAACTTCCACAACAGTTAATGAGACTATGCATTGATAAATAAAACGTGTGATGTGTTTTTCTTTCTGTGCAAATTTCTGTAATGTAAGAGAAAAAATAACTCATCGTAGCAACAGTGACTCATCACTCCACCCTGTCGTTGATTATTTTCCTGTAACTGCTCGACACCTATGAAAACTCAATGTGCTGAAACTTGATTAATCCAGATTTAATTTAGGGGGAGGAGGTAATGAGAAGGCTTAGAGAGGTCATAAGACTCATAAACACACACACACACACACACACACACACACACACACACACAAATCCCTCCAAACTCCAAAACTGATACCATTTACGCGTGAACGTGCCGCAGCGGGAGCGCGCATTTACACGGCAGCGCGCGTTATTGGAAAAAAAAGGAACGATTTAGAACAATTTCTACTGATAACAAGAAAATAAATAAAATTATATATGTGTTTGTGAATGAAAAGAAGTGAGCAAGAGGATTGAAGCTTTGGAGCTGAAAGGAGGGGGGGTGTCAAGAAGAGAGAACAAGAAGAAGAGCAAGAAGAAGAAGGAGGTAGTACTAAAAATTACCATCATCATCAACATAAAAAAAGAAGGGGCACAAAAAAAACACCCTGATGGAGGGTGAAAGATGTCCTTGTCTCCTGCCACCCACCCGAAATCGATTGCGTTACATCAAGAAATCTCTCCAGTTTGACGTATAAAACAGGACGCATGCTGGGGAAAGAGTCGAGTGTGTTCTCCAGAGCCGGACAGGAATATACATACACAAACACACACACACACACACACACACACACACACACACACACACCACCGGCTGCCACCAAGCAGTGTAAGTGCGCACTTTGCATTTCTTTGAAAGTTGTATTTTGTTTGAGTGAAAAAGTGGGTGCGCGCGCGCGCGCTCGCGCATGTGTTTTTAATTAGAAGAATGTTCGTGATGCGCGCGCGTTTCCGCTCCTAAACACCTACAGTACTGACTTAAGACCTGCACTGCATGTGTATCTGTGTTAAGCTGGACTTATCCTTAGGCTATGACTTATTATGACCCTTAATTATGGCTCATATGGGACGTGTTTTATTTTATTATAACACCATATAAAACGCACTGAATTCGGCCTGCAGCTGTTTATCCAGTGCAGTGTTTGTCCTAATTCAGTACAAGAGGTGAGAATAAATTCAGTACTACACTGTGCAGAGTATTTCAGGGCTCAGTTCCATATAATACAGGCACACACTTGTGATGTAATCCATTCAGCACTTTTCTAAGAGTGTTCATTTAAATCTATTAGGAAATAAGGTGTTACATTTTTGTCAGTGTTAATTCAGAAAAAGGCATGATAATTGATTCAGTACTTTGACAGGTGCATGTGAATGAGATGGTTAATTAAATATTGCCAGGGTTAGAAAGATGGTTATAAAGTGTTTATTCAAATCGAACAGCCGAAGAGCCAATATTCATCACTGGAGGGGTTTATATACTGGAGCCTGGGTTCATTTGAGTGGATTCTGGTGGTCAAAAATTTAGTAAAGACATTAAGAACCGATTTTATACCAAGGAGTTTATTCAGCGTGGAAAAGAACGTGGTGATTACTCAAGACTGTTCATTTTTTTAATATATATATATAACATTTGTCGATTTTATGTAATAAGCTAGACTCGATTCAGAAGGAGCTCATTCAACACATTGAAGTATTTATTCCAGATTATACTGTGAGCATTGGTTCAGTGTTAATTCAGGATATAAATGTATCTATCTATCTATCTATCTATCTATCTATCTATCTATCTATCTATCTATCTATCTATCTATCTACTGTCTTGTGCTTTCATCATAATTAGAATGGATTCAGTACTTTATAATAATGCTACTGGTGTTACTATATGTATGGTTTGTAATGTTTTGTGGTAATGAATCAACACAGCAAGTACTGGCACAAAGCTTTAGAGGTTTATTTAATGTAGTAATGAGGAAAAAGTTCTAGAAAACAAACCTACTGTTACTCAACCCTGGGTGTGTTCATTCCCTCATGAATACATTGTTCGTTATCGAATGATACATCTGAATTGATTTAGTGCTGTAAGTACAGGTTGCAGTAATGTAATGTACGAGCTCATTTATCAACACTAAGTATTGTGTGTATTATTTGAGAATTACTGAAGCATTCAAAGTCACAGATTCAGAACTTCAGCAGAGATCTAGTAGAAGTGTTCGTTCACCACAGCAGTAATAAATAGCAGTGGACTAAATAATAGATGTTTAATTGATTTGAAATAGATGTTAAAAAGTTAATGGAGTAAATCATTGGGGGTTAATTTAACATAATAAGTAACACTGTATGAGGAGGTGTTAATATAACACTGTTAAAGTATGATAATTAATACATTAGTATTATGATTAATGTGTTAATAATTAAAATGTAACGTCATCTATGTTAATTCTGTTAAAACACATTACAATAATAATATCTTTAAACTATCTAGGTGTTTATTTAACACTGCAAAAGTTACATATAAACAATATACATAATGCCATTGATGCCAAAAGTTTCAATAATGCACCTATATGTGTAAAATCTGCAAAAATTGCTGTTGGTTTAATATCATATATTTATTTGACAGTGTAAAAAGTACGTAAAGACACACAGTGATCATTCCATAACAAAGGGTTTATTCAAATCAATTAATTAATTAATTAATTAAGGTTGTGGAGATTTGTAGGCATTCATAAAGTCATGTACTGATAAAGGATAGGGAGGCCTTGGATTCATTCAGCCTTTAAATTCAGCTCAAAGTTGTTTAATAGGGTTGACCAAGACATCGAATATAATTCTGTGCCTACAAATTAGTGTTAAGAGTTTGGGGGGAAAACACATATGGCTGGAAAAAGTGGTGTCCCAATACTTTTGACCATGCAGTGTGTGTATATGTAAATGCTGATGGATTTAAAGGTTTTACATTAGCCAGATTTTTAAATGTTATTTTTTGTCCTTTGTGCCACAAATGCATAACTACAGTATAAACATTTATTTTTCATTGATGTGGGTCATATTTTATGATTGTCACAGCTTTACTAGTAGCCTTAATGTCAAATGTCTAGTTCATTAACATGTAATATAACCTTTTATAACTGCTTATTTAGTGCTGTAATTGTGTGTGTGTTTGTGTGTGTGTGTGTTTGTTTATCAGGCTGAAAAAGCCATGCAGGCTGAGAAGAGATGGCACTTATTGTTGAGTGTAATTCTTTTGCTCATCACCTCCAGCCGGTGCAAGGACAGCAGAGAAGCGACGCTCGGGGACAAGCAAACTCTGCTGGACCTGCTGCTGCGCGTGATCGTGGACGGCGAGCGGGAAAAGATCAACACACGGGACAAATCCACCCACGGCAGGCCAATAGGTGAGTTGGTGATGATGATGATGATGGTGATGATAATAGGGTTATTAATATAATCACTGTTGTTACACGTTCACTTGTTTGTTGTGGCATGAGCTTCGGATGTGGGTGATTTAAAAGTGGCCTAACAGGGTAACTTCACATACAAACAAACACTGTAGAAGATGATTTATTATTTATTAACATAGCTCAGAGGTGGAAAGGGTAATAAAATATTCTACTCAAGTACTGTTACCACAATGGCTTTTTACTTAAGCATGAGTAAAGTTATAGGTCTTAAAAATCTGCTCAAGTAAATGTGATAAGTATCCAATTTAAAATTTATTTAGAGTAAAATAGACCAAGTTACCTTTTCAACAGTGGGGGTGGGGTGTGGGATTGTATTGTAGTTGAAAAAGGACACAGAGATATAAATCATATTTAGAGAGTAATTAAAAAAACTCTAGCTTCCTGGGCGGTATTTTAATTTATTTATTGCTCAGTAATGGTTGTGATTTAAAATGTAGCTAAGTACAATACTTCAAACAAAATATACTTAAGTAAAAGTCAAATTACAGATGTTAAAAATACTTTAAAAAGTAGAAGTACACAAAACAAAACGACTCAATTACATTAATGTGATTACTGTAATTCATTACTTTCTATCTCAGAAATAGCTAAATTGGGCATACACTGACAGTATAGCCAGATACAATTCTCAAATCTCCAAGATGTTGATGAATTTTTCTATAACCTGACAGTATATTGGTTTTTAACATAAGTCGCAGGTTGATATGAATGTCTTTGTTCTAATATGTTAGCGATTCTGTACTATTAGCTCTTTCACAACACTCTTCCTATTTCCTAAAGCTGAAAAACAGACAGCCAACAAATACGTTAAGACGTTAGCGTTTGTTCACTATAAGGGGGTGTTTATTTAATATTTATGTTTATAGGACAAATAAGTTTTATACTGGCTTCACACTTGCGGTTCCTCTGTATAATTCTTTTATATTTAAGCCTATGAAAGCATGAGTGAGAACAGAACTCGTTTCTTCTACATTTCAAAACAGAAAAAAGTGTTTATAAGCATAATTGTTGGCTAATTGTAGTGTTATATGAGGAATAAAGCTTTTTGGTTTGAACCACACAGTTTTCAACAAGCCTTGCTTCTATATTCAATGAACAAAAAAGTCAAACCTACATAAAATGTTGTGACAGTGAGAAAGAAACTTAATTAAATAAAAACAGATTCTATGGCTAACCTCCAGAAAAGAGAGAAACTAAGAGGTCATAACCAAACCCATGTGGCGGTGTAACCTTTGTCAAGCCTTAAGACAAACTGTACACATCATTCTACGAAGACATTTAACGTTAGGATAACTAAATAGTGTCTGTATTTCTGCAACCCATTAGCACTATACATTCTAGTTAGTTAGCTAGCTAGCTAGTTGTGGAGAACTTATACTATTATGTTTTGGTGTAGAGCTAAGTGTACAACATTGATTAGCTACATATATCCATATAGCATAATATATAGTATTTTAATTACATGTTACTATCACTTAGCATACAGAAAGCTAAACTGGTGTTTACACTAATTGCTAGCTCTGTTATCTTTCTAATATCTGTAATAAAGGAAATCCTACAGTAAAAGCTCATGCTTTATTTAGTACTGAAGTTTATTTTGCGCTGTTTGAGAAGCAGTATAGTGCAGAGGATGCCGATTTGCGATATCGAGTATTTGCTCTCTTCGGTCTAACGAAGGATGTTTGCCAGCTTCCTTAGCAATAAAAAGCTTCAGCACCGCAAGACGTCGCTGGTGTTAATGAGCTTTGTCTTAAGCGCCAAGCGTTAAAGTGTGTTCCAGAGGTAGAACTCGTGTGGTTAGTAATATCTGTCATGTAACAGAGGCAAATTCTAATTCAATTTATAGTCAAGTCAGGTTTATTTGTATAGCGCTTTTCACAACAGACATTGTCTCAAAGCAGCTTTACAGAAATCAACAGTCAATGTGAATGGTGTGCATTTATCCCTGATGAGCAAGCCATGGCGACTGTGGCAAGGAAAAACCCCCTTAGATGTTATGAGGAAGAAACCTTGAGAGGATCCAGACTTAAAAGGGGAACCCATCCTCATTTGGGTGAATAAATACTAACAAAAAGACCAAAAGGTTAACATGAGATAACATGATAATCATAACCTGAATCCTTGATGGTGACAGACAATGAAGGGCATTGCAGAGTGTGACTTAAATGCTAGTGCTGACTAATTAAATTAAATTCAAAATGATTTAGTTTAATTTATATTCAAATCAAATCAAATCAAATTTTATTTGTCACATACTCATTTCCATTGGGGAAACACACATACACATATTGTGCTTTTAACAATGGACATTATCCCGAAGCAGCTTTACTGATTCCATGTGCTGTTTGTTTTTTCATATGAGGTTGCAAGCTGCAGGGATTTATTATATAATAATAATATATTATATAGCGCTATATTATATTTAATATTTATAATTAGTTAATTATATAATTATATTTATTAATGAATATATTCATATTAATTTCCTTTAGCACTTTTTTATGATTCAGTACTGGTTTATTTTCGTAATAAAGTTCAATACTATTTTAAATGGAGTTTTATGTTTGTTTCTTTCTTATCCAGTGTGTATTTTAAAAACGATTTGTTGATTAATTGGTTATCGGCAAGTACGAACCTAGCTATCGTTAATCCTAATTATTTATTAGATTCACCCGCCAACCATATGCATGTGCATTACTAAGTAAATGTCTTGATTTCAATAACAATGAATGTAAAAAAAAATGCCATTATGATAGTAATAATTAGCTTTTAGTAGGCAATATATCTCGTGAAAAGTAACGCTTATTTGTCTAGACAGTGCATAACAAAATAATAAACGAAGCTAGCATTAGGAGGCATAATAAATACTTTTAAAATCATAGTAAAATCTTTACAATAATACTTGTAGTCACTCCGGCCCATTGCCATTTTTTGTTACAGAACAACCCGGACCCCTCGTTAAGAAAGGAAAAATTACATGGTCCTCACAGAAAAAGGTTTGGGGACCCCTAATGGAAAGAGTCTCTAGTGTCAGAGCTTTGTAGCAGTCAACTTGAGTTGAAATGAAGTGCAAGTGCAAGTTAATTTAACATGAGTTAAAATGCACACGTGCAAACAACATTTAGTGCAAACTAAACAACACAATGAGACAATAAACACAGTGACAGTGCAGCACTGACCAGTGTAGTAGATGTCTTAAAAAAAACCTCTATATAATAATTATTTACTTTATACTAAATATTTCATGCGGAACATGACAAGAAGCCAAAGATGACTGATTTCTTTTAATCATATTTAATTGTACTTTTTTATTGTTGCATGATGTGATTCAATTAAACTTTCATATGTGAGTTCTTCGAGAGTAGAATTAATTATTATCTAGCCTGTAAAATGTGTTGTGAAAGACAGATTCTTCATCCCAACATCTGCACACATTTATTTGGAAGGCCTTTGAAGTTTTGTTCTTTGGAATTGAATTAATTATAAATGCCTCGTGAACTTATTCCCCTCGAGTCCTTACACCTGCTAGACTCTGTCCAGGTCAAAATATGGACATGCACGTCAGCGAGGCTCTGGTGTATGACTCACGTGGGAGGAGAATGTGTAAATAGCCATCCGTAATGCCACCGAATCCTGTCTACTGTTGCACCGTAATGTCCCTAATGCCCGGCTATTTCCTCTTTACTGCCGGAGATAAACTGAGTTACACTGCCATGTGAGCGCTTTTGCGTTAATAAACCGCGCTGTGAATTAACCATCCAGCTCAAATTCATTCATAATGCAGGGTGAGTAATCGCTGCATTCACAGGAGGCTATAATTAGCAGCTGGACAGATTTGGGCATCTGACACTGATAAGCGTTTGAATACTAAGAAGTAATCTCTTTACAACAGCTCTGAATGTGAGAACTCTAATAGGAAACATTGAACATCTCACTGTTTAACATCTCATTCTTTTCCTGAAGTCTTTCCAGTACATTCTAAAGCTTTTTGGGGGTGTTCATTCAGCCACATGAGCAATAGTAAGAGCAGATACTTACAATATCAAGGAGACTCCAGTTCTAGTTCATCCTAAAGGTGTTCAGTGGGGTTGACGGGGTCCGGGCTCTATGCAGAACATTCAGGTTCTTCCGCTCCAACCGTAACGCCAACAAGCATGTCTTCATGTAGCTCGTTTTGGACACAGGAGCATGTTCATGAGGGACAGGGATTGTGTGATTAAAACATGTTGGAAACCATATGTAGGTGTGTTGGTCAGGAGTGCAAATACTTTTAGCAATTATATCTAAATGTTTGAAGTCAAAAGATTGTACTTAGAAAAGCAGCTAATGAGTGATCACATCTGCAGTGAGACTGAAGGCTTTTTTTAAAAAAATGTAAGAAATGTGCAATTATTGTTATGAGTTTCTGAGTATTTCAGAAATCGTGCCATGGCTCATGTTTATACTACTGAGAGAACAGAGAGAGAGAAAGTTCCTTTGATGATAAAAAAAAAAACCAGTAATTAGATTATATTCAATAATGAATCAATCAGGAAATTTGTAGAATTAGCAGTTTTGCTATGGAAGTTTTCCTGTAAAATCAGATTAATCCATTTACCGCAGTACAGGAACAGTGCACTTCATCCAAAACTGCGCTAAACCTTTACCACTTCACCACATTAATGAACTGAAACACTGTGCAGCTGGATTTGGGAGGAACCCGGGGCATGGGTTCTGATTTAAACCAGGCTGAGTTCAGGATGATTCCAAAAACAAATACCTACCCACACCCTCACATTCCACACCCAGATATTCCCTTATCTCAGTAATAACACACAAAGATGAACAGAGCGAGTATTTCTATCATATGAGGAAATAAGAGAGGAATAAAAATAAACTGCATGGATAATGTGCAAAATCAGGATTCTACATATTTACATTTATGCTATTCGGCAGATGCCTTTATCCGTTTATCTAATTTATTCAACTAGCAGCTACTGTATAAGGTTAAGTGCCTTGCTCAGGGACTCAGGACTCTCAGCTTGGTGCTGAGATTTCAACTCACAACCTTCAGATTAAAAGGCTGATGCCTTAACCGCTAAGCTACCACCTCCTACATAATTTATCTAGTTAAACACTTACTTCAGCGTTCATTTGTCTTCGTCCTATAGCATTTCATCAAACATATGGAGCTACTAAGGGAGGTGTAAGTTTACAGAGAATCCACAATTGTATTAATTTATCTGTCTTAAAAATGTCTGGAAAAGTTACTTGGTGTTTCCTCTGACACTGGAGACTCCTTTAATGAGTACAAAGTAAATGTGTTAAAATAGAAATATTTATCATCTTATATTTATACCATAACTGTTACTATGGAAACGATCATTAATTGCTTTATCGCTTTATTGAACTATTCAACACCTTCTGACCAATCAGAATCCTATAATAATGTGGTGTACTTTTACATCATACAGAGAGCATGCTTATTTATTATTTGAATTGAATTGAGACAAAAGTTTGTGGACACCTGCTTATAAGAATAGTTTGTGCTTTTTGAACGTCCCATCACACATTTAGTCCCCATTTGATGTTATAATAAACTCCACTCATCTGGGAAGAAGCTTCACTTCCTGCTCCCTGATTATACAAAAAGTCCTGGCAGAAACTCTCTCTCTCTCTCTCTCTCTCTCTCTCTCTCTCTCTCTCTCTCTCTCTCTCTCTCTCTCTGTGTATCCATGTCTGAGTGGTTATTCCCTGCTTACCTGCACACAGAGAAATTACATGTTTTTGCTTTGTGTGTTATATATTTGCCCTCATGCCTGATGTCTTAAACCCCGAAACAGATTTCAGGAACCTGGCGTACAGGCATGTACCGAGAACCTTTGGGACCTAAACATCTGCTTACCTCATCAGGGATCTGTAATGTTCTCTAATGCTCTCTAATGTTCTGTCTAATGTTCTCGCTAATGTTTTCTCTACAGCTGAAGACAATCAAATCTTCTTTCTTTTCTTTTCTTTTCTTTTTTTTTCTCAGAGATTGTGCTGAGAGACGTCACAATTAAGGACAGGTTTATAAAACATTTCACAGGTAAGCGATTTACACATTTTATTAAGGTCTCTTTTGACAATATCAGACAAGAAAACTCCAATTTTATTTATAATGTACACAACCATACAAGGTATGATGTATGATGTGAAAGATTTAATGAGTAAAATAATAATAATAATAATAATAATAATAATAATTAAATATAATTATTATTATAATTATATATATATATATATATAAATATATAATATAATAATAATAATAAAATAATAAATATATATATATATATATAATATATATATATATATAATATAATATATAAATATAATATAATATATATAAAAAATAAAAGAAACATTAAATGGGATTTTTTAATAGAATTGTCAAAATAGTAAAGGATAAAAAAAAAATTATTGCAATTAAAAATTGAAACAGAATTTGAACAATTTACATTATGACCTATTATAAGCACTTCTAATAAAGTAAAGCCATGCACAGTGCACATATTGTACACATCTGCACTATATTATTTTAATCCACATTTTCTATTTTTATATTTTATGCTTCGATTTGTGTACAGAAAATAAAGCCTATTTTTTATGAAATTTTATGTCACACGCAGTCAATAAATGCATTAGGCTGCACATTGTACTGTGTGTAGTTCGTGTTTGTGTATGATAATGATCTAATAAGATCATTTCAAAAATACAAATTCATCCACATTGGACTAATATTGGGTCCCACTGAATGCTGTAGCATAATGATTGATTCATTCTGAATTAAAGTTCAATTATTAACCATCAGCTCAATCATCAACAGTAATATCAGTCTCTAAGTAGTCACTAATATCATGCCTGTTCGACTGCATTGCAAGTAAAACATTTGGAAATTCACTCAGCAAACTTTATCAGAAGCAAGTTTTGCAATCTGTCGTTATCTTTTGCGAGTCTGTACGCCGCTGGTCCGTACGCAACGGTCAGTCAGACATTCAGGTTCAGGTCACCCTGAGCTGTTAAAGCTGATTAATCGCTTCAGGTCCCGAGGTGGCTGCGATAATTGCTGCAAAAATCCATTATCCAGATGCTAATCCGAAGAGCCTGACATGCTTTATTGAAACATTTAATTCTTCAGCCTCGTGCGAAGAAAGAAAGAGTGTGAGCTAATCTGTTCATTTGGGTCCCTGCACAGCTAAGGCAGGGTAAATCGTTTTTTTTCCTGACAGACAATAAAAACATCTCCAGCGACAGGAAAGCTCCTGTCACTGGACTGTCAGACCTTAAAAAAAAAAACGCATATGCTTAGACAACTCAGACAACTCAAACGACAGACAGGAGTGTCTCTGCTGTCTACGGTTTTCTTTTTTTCCTAACCCTGATTAGACAACTGTCTTTCTTTAAGCAGGACCAGTCAAGTTTCCGTCAGAGTGCAGGATGCATTTTCACCGGATTTACCACAACACCAGGGAGTGTTCCAGACCTGCATGTACGTCCTCATGTCATTTTTCACTTTCTAGTGTCAAGTTAGTTACTGATGCACAGGATGCTGGTTGATCTGATAGTGTGCTCTGATCCTAACATACCATAACGTTACCTGAGACTAGCATGCACTCTCATGAACCAATCAGAATTTACATTTATGGACAAAAGTTTGTGTACTTAATTTCCTATTTAGTCCCTATTTGCGGTAACACTTTCCAATAACAGTACATACATAATCATGTACTAATATGTGAACTAAATGTTACTTATGAACTAATAATGAGTAAAGACATATACTGATCAAGAACTAACCTTAACTACACCATAAGTCACATGAATTCATGCAGGAACAACAGCTACTTTAATTACATGTTAGTACATGTTTGTTAATTAATGTTTTAATTGACACTTTAGGTTAAGCTAACTGTAACTTGTTCTGTAAGAATATAAATATATGAATTAAAAGTGCATTATTTACAATGCATTACACCATTGGATGGTGCTGAATTATCCTCCTCATGGCACAATAATAAACATCTGTTTTCACCTGTGTATTCATACCTTTCTCCTCAAATCTACCCAGAGTGGTAACATCTTTTTGGGGGGTTCATTCTGCCACAAGGGTGTTAGTAAAGATGTTGGGTGAAGAAGCCTGGAGTGTACGCAGCATTCTAATTCATCCCAGAGGTGTTCAATAGGCTTCCACCTCAAACCCATTTAAACCATATCTTCATGGAGCTGGCTTTGCACAGGGGCATTGGCATGCTGGAACAGGATTGGGTTGCCAGTGAAGAGAAAATTATACTACCATATCCAAAGAAGCCGTATGAAATTGTGTCCCTCCAATTTTGTGCTAACAGTTTGGGGAAGAACCACATATGACTGAGAAAGCCATGTCTATATAGTGTTCATGTTTATAAATGCAATATCCTTCAGACACAAAAGAAGAAAGCTGTCAGGTTGCCAGATCCTCTTGCTTTCATCTCAGACAGTCACAGCTTGGCAATGGTGGGTTTGAATCTCAAGAACTTGTGCATGTAACCATGTCATAAGTTGTCACTTTTTGTACAATGACACCAAAATACAGTGATCTAGATGCATGTCAGGATTAACGAAACGAAGCAGATCACAAAGAGCTGCAGCATCTTCCTGGAATAGCAGTGAACTGTTGAGCAGTTCATTTCAGCAAGCACAGAGGCACTTCATGCTTTTACTCAATGCACATTTTACACCATTTTAATGCAGTCGAGCTCTCTTTCGAAGATTTTGTTCGAACTATAACATCTTCAAAGCATAACTAACGTATTTAGCTTAATAAAAAGCTCTGTGACGTCTCAGATGGTTTCACATTTCAGCATCCATTTTGACAATATTGACTCGTTGTATATTCTTATGTCTGATATTAACTGTTTTGCTGGATTTACTCCGGTTGTATAACCGCAATTTTGTTGTTTAGATTTTATGTGCACGCATGTGGTATTTTTTTTTTATGTTGGAATGCACAGGGCGGCTTCATTAGACAATTTCACAATCTCTCTACAGTCTGCAATGTGCACAACTCCCAGGCTTCCTCTCCACCCTGTTTAAGGAGTTTTTTCCCTCAGTGTCCAGGAGCCAAGATAAATTGTGATGTGATTTATTTGTGAAGGCTGTGCGGTGGAAAGTCAAAGATTCATTAAAAATATTGAAAAAAGAAGATTGGGAATTTGGGAAAAGGGATCATGACTACTAATTTATCAGAAGATCGCTTCAGTTGCTCCAACAGTAGCGCTGGTTCATGTTAATGCACTCGTTCTGATTGTAAAGTCATATCGGCTCATCCACATGAATCATTGATTTGGTCTTTTGTAAGAAGATGATTTAGTTAACAATTTTGGAAGGAGTCTCCAGTTGCAGCACTTTGTAACATCTCTCTTTAAGAGAGACTAAAAAGCGATTCCAGGGAGAGATTAACATATTAACAATAACATTAAATGCAACTAAGGCATGAAAGATCATGACACTGTTTTATTCCTTACCTGATGTTTTATTAACATTATAGATGCTAGTTATCTAGTTAGCTGATTAAATGTATTTCCATTTAAAACAAAGCTTGGACGAATAGGGGGACAGTAGAAGGACAAAATCTTGTGAAGGTTGTGTTTTTTGTGTGTAATTTTATGTATTAAAACCTGCTTTTTTTCTATTTTCAGTCTACAAAAGATGTGCAAGATTGCTGATGAGATTAGCGATGAGCCCGCTGTGTGCTCAGCCGTAGCGGCATTCGTAAAAACGTAAGTCGTATTTCTATATGTCCAGACTCTGTCAAGCAGCAAACGAATCGAAATGCAAATGGATTGAAATGGTGTGTGAGAACTAATGTGAAAACTTTAATCGGAACCACCTGCTAGATTTCCTGCATGAGGACCGTGTAAAGTGGATCCAGGCCGTATCCCTGCGAGGTGACTCCATCACATGAACATTTTTACAGATTGGCTTGAAATGGTGTTTCTTTGCTTTTTGGTTGAAGATAAAATGAAGCAGTTATTTTAAAAAAGAGGTTCAGCTGGAATATTTTCGTATCTTTCGCAATGCTGCATGTGTAAGCGTGACTCACTGGCCCACAGCTACACACATACACACAGACCAAAACATCCATATTTGAGTTTCTGTACCATAAGGAGATGAGAAACTAAGAATGAAATGGATTATTGCTTAATGAATGCAAAAGTAAATTTTTCGTTCTGTTTATGTGTGGATTTGCTATGGTTTATTGTTGGTGTAAATCAGAGAACTAAGAAAAGAAGGGAGGAAAACCAGGATGCGATAAGTAATGAAAATAAAATGGCAATATAAAATAATGCTGTTAATGAATAAATCTCATCTTTACAAAAGTAAATAGATTTGGAATATAAATTTTACATTTCTAAATCATCCCTAATAAGTTTATCTCATATATTTTTAACGAATAAGTAGAGACAGTAACAAGGGAAAACTCCCTAAGATGGCGTTAGGAAACAAACTTGAGAGGAATCAGACCAAAAGGAAACCCACCCTCATCTTTGGGGTACAGAACATCTATTCAATCTAGTTCATCTTTGTTAAGGTTATAAACTATTCACTGATGGACAGTTCTGAACCATTATATCAGGTTGTTAATTTTAATAAGTCCAAATTGATCTTTATGGTTCTTAAGATATTAAGGTGCTTATGTTATCTTCATGAAGCAAAACTTTCCAGTAATTATAGATCATAGAATCATAGAAAATGTCTTCATTGAGGGTTCTTTTGCTACTTAAAGGGTTCTAAGCTACCACAAAAAAAAACAGACCAGCTTAATTTTTGTGACTGAGGTGAGCTTACGCTTCAAACATTAAACAAATTCCTTCTGGTTTGGTTCCATTACCAGTACGTTTCTGACAAATGTTTGTAATAAAATTATCTTCGGTTACATTCTTAAGAGGAAAAACATTAAAAGAGTAGTTTTTTACTGACTCAGACAGCGCACTGTGATCAAATTAACAACAAATTGGCATTAGCTGACTAAAAGCTGCTGGAATTGACACAGATGTAATCTTCAAACGAGCTGAAGAGCGGAACGTCATTTCTCTGTCCATGTAGTGACATCGGCGCTGGCAGTAATGGACAACCCAGGACAAATCCTGACTTAAAAAGCATTGAGAATTAGGAAATGAAGTGTGAAAGATTGACCTGTAGCCATCAGGAGCTATTGTTCCCCTTGCTTCTTCTAGACACTAACAGAAATGTTTAATTGGCCGTCAATGTATTAAGTCTGTAATTATGTGTGAATCAGTAAAAGAACTGTCTTGAGTAGTTGATGACAGATCCAGGGGTCGAGCCTGAAATACTTTAACGCTTAGCCTGAAAACTCGACGACGCACTCAGGATCGATCCTCGTTTGTGTTATAGGGGCGGGGCTTTGAGCTGCTAGTTTGTGCTCATTGGATGGGATTGATTGCATAATTCTGTACACCACTTTTGTGCGTGAAAGTATGCTTTTTTTAATTATTTTTTTTACTTGAAAGCTCTTTGTATCAACCCTTTCATCATGATCACCAACTTTAAACAGGAAGTTACATGGCAATCCAAGTCAATTGTGTTACTCAAGATTAGGTCACAAAGCTTCACAAAACATGCTTTGGCTAGAAGCAAAAAAAACAAGATTTGGAGAAAAGGTGAAGTTTTGCCTTTGTGAAATGGCTCATATAAAAATTTTTATTATACTTCAAAGCATTTGACTTTTACCTTACCTTACTTTTACCGTATATAAAGCTAAAATAAAAAGGGAGAAAAATACAAAATGTAAAAGGGGAGAAAGGAAACATAAGAACGTGAAATGCCTAAAAGAGACAAACATTTATTTATTTATTTATTTATCATTTAAAAAAAAATTAAATATATAAAGAAATATTGCATACACAAAATACTGTTGAGTTCCTGTGAAACGTTTCATTTAAATTCATTCACATGTATAATACAATGTTCTTAATTATTCTAATTTTTTTTAAAACAGAACAGAACACTGAATTTCTTTTTGATGTAATTGCATATAATGAAATAATAGAATTATTTGTAAATGTTTAAATGTACAATATATGGACAATTCCAAACGATTCCCAAACGATTCCCAACTTTGTTTTCCCAACTTTGTTTTCTGTATGTAGTTCTTTCCCAAACTGTTACCACAAAGTTGGGAATCGTTTGGGAATTGTTTGGAAAACGTTTGGGAAATGATTTTAACAATCTCAACAATGTTGTTGCTGAATGAGCAAAAATCTCAACACAATTCAAAATTTACTGGAGTATCTTCCCTGAAGAGCGAAGCGAATAAGAACAGCAAATGGAGACTAAATATGAAACAAGGTGTTCAAAAAGCACATACCAATATGGTGGTCAGGTTTTTTTTTTTTTCATATAGTCTATACTGAAAGAATAGTTTGCATTTCTAAATGGCACATATAAGTTAAAATAATTGATTTCTAATCCAGGATGAATATTTATGTTCCAGATACTGATGTTACAGAAGACGGAGCTCTGAGGAATTGGAGCACATGAATTTTCCGAGGAAGTGCCTTCCACTCACCCAGTTAGAGCAAGAAATTAAAATATATCACTGAAATACTGTAACATTTTAGGTTTTTTAACCATTTGTTTCCATATTAAAAAATCTATAAATCAAAAATATAGTTGACTTGGAATTTAATGGATTATTCAACATCACAGCCATTTATTTATTGAAATGTTATGTAAATATTCAGTACTGATAATCAGATAATATATTTAAAAATGTATGTTTTGTTCTATATTGTTTTGTGTCCTGTAGAAAGGTTAATTAATATTTCTTTATATATTCTTCATTTCATCCACATGTTTAATTTTGTGTTATGTGAAATGAGAGTTTCCTCTTTTTTGTCCGAGTTGCTTACGATGCTGTGGTTTTGGTGATGTTTAATGTGACACGTATAGAAATCATTCCAAACTGTTTAAACAAAGAAAAGTCGCTAATGGAAAAATTGCACTGATGTTTTGAAAAAAAAACAATTAAAAAAAGTTTGAAGCACATGACTGTAGTGAGATTATTGAAAGAAAGAAAGAAAGAAAGAAAGAAAGAAAGAAAGAAAGAAAGAAAGAAAGAAAGAAAGAAAGACGTTGGATGGATGGATGGATGGATGGATGGATGGATGGATGGATGGACATGTAGAGGGACAGACCATGGAGGGATGCATTGGGAAAGGACTGATGAATGGACCAGTGGATGTATGGATGGATGGGCGGATGGACAAATTTACAGACAGACTGGTAGGATTGATGGATGCCTGGATGGATGAACAAATAGATAGGTGGCAGATTGGTTGGGTGGATGTATGGACAGGAAGGGGGCAGACAGTTGGATGGATGGATGAATGGATGGATGGATGGATGGATGGATGGATGGATGGATGGATGAATGGATGCATGCATGGATGGATGGATGGATGGATGGATGATGGATGGATGGATGGATGGATTGATGATAGACCAGTTGGTGGATGGATGGATGGATGGATGGATGGATGGAAAGATGGACAGTCAGATGGACTGAAATCAATAAAGTACACAATTAACATAATTATACATAGAAAACCAGGAGTAAAAACTTTCATAAAGAAATATAAATCATTGAAGTTGAGATGACTCCCAACACACACACCCTGCACTTGCTGGGTATCTGTTTCTGTAATAATTAAATTAGTTATATTTCCTCATCACAGATTATTATCAGCTAATAATATTAAAAGTACATGAGCTAATGAACCAGTACCAGGACATTTTTATTGTTATAGACTTCAAAGTCATTCTGGTTAATGCCTAAATGTAAATGTTAGACATATCACTGAAAATATACAAATAATGTGCAACTTTGTTTTACTTCTTGAACTCTGACACACATTGTGAAGGTACTTCATGTATAATTTCATAAATAAGACGTTGTGTGAGGCAGTGTGATATTATAATATTATGTACTTGAGCAAACTGCTGTAATGGTAGGTAAGTATGGAAGTCTCTCAGGAAGAACTCGGTGAGGAATCAGAGTTGAGATGCTTATCGTACATTTTTCTGGCTCGTTCTCCACAATAAGGCTTGTTTTTATATCAGTAAAGAACAACACAGATGGGATGTGACATCAAACAAGCTGAATTTATGTCACTCTGCTCATTTATCTTTATAAAGGAAAGAAAGAAAAAAAGAAAGAAAGAAAGAAAGAAAGAAAGAAAGAAAGAAAGAAAGAAAGAAAGAAAGAAAGAAAGGTAACATTCCAAAATATGACGGAATGTTGGTTGGTATATTCCACTATAGATGCTAATTTATTAAGTGTAAATAAGAATAGGCAAAAATTTGAGGTGGCATGTTCAAGTGCTAAATAAACCAACCAACAAACAAATAAACAAATAAACCATAGTTTAGAAATGTAGAAATACTAGCATTCACGGTAGAGTTCAAATTCTCTACAGATCATTAATTCCACATTGCAGTGAATCTCTGAGTGAAATGAGCTTGTGTATAACATTCACCTTTGGACAAATGTAATTCAGAGGATTAAATGCTGAACCCTGCCGTCATTAGCATTCTGTTTTGATGTGAGTTGTTACAGCACATTTCTGCGATGGGCCTGCAAGAGACTTTAATTGTGGCTCAATTTGTGCTCTGGACACTTTTAACTCCCTATGTATTTAAGAATATCACCCCGGCCCAAAGCACTGCTAAAACAAGCAACGCCTGCGCCAGGAAAACAGTCAGCAGTGCACATTCTCACGCCACAGAGTCTCCAAAGACTCCTCAAAACTTTCGAGATCATCCGAAGAACACTGAGCTGATGCCAGACACAATCTCCTAAACTTGTTTAGATCTATTATGCTTTGAGTTACATGTTCTGCACTTCTGATATGTGTAAGTATGGTAACAGTTTATTTGCTTGGCAGGTTAAAGCCAGCTAGGAGTCAACTGGATGATGTTATCAAATATTTAGCATGATCATTTGCATATCAACATGTATGAGACAATAAACAAACAGTTTCTAATAGACAGTATTTACAGTATTACGGTATTTACAGTATTACCGTGTAAATGGTTATAGTTCAGAGTTCCGTCCTTTTTAACCTTTGTGGGATGTCTGAACATATTATCCCACAGCGCTGCTGAAGCGTGAATTCTGATTGGTCAGAAGGTGTAGATTAGTTTTCTAGAAAAAGCTCGGGCAATAGTGTAGCTGCAAACAACAGAATTATTGTTATATTCATGTGCTCATCTGAACACGTCTTTTCCATAGCAACAGCTCAATGGAGAAGCGCTTTAATAGAAGGAGTTTCCGATGTTAGCAATCTGTCACAATCTGAGGTAAAGTTGTAACATTTTTAGTTTTCAAACATTTTCAGGAGAGAATAATATGAAAGTGTTTGTTTCTAGCTGCCATATAAGTGAAAACAGGAATCTATTTGCGCCATAGACGTTCCAACCACATAAAATCTTTACTACAAATGGCTAAAAAAACAGATTTTTTTATTTTTTATATTCAATAAATGAAAATTCTTAATCAACACTGTAGTAAAAGAGGAACAAAACACTTCAACATGCCTCATTGAAATACGCTAGTCAAGTCAAGTCAAGTCAAGTCAAGTCAAGTTTATTTCTATAGCGCTTTTTACAACAGACATTGTCTCAAAGCAGCTTTACAGAAATCAACAGTCAAGGTGAACGGTGTGCATTTATCCCTGATGAGCAGCCATGGCGACTGTGGCATCTAACATCTGTGGCATGTAACATCTAACTCCCTTAGATGTTGAGGAAGAAACCTTGAGAGGAACCAGACTCAAAAGGGGAACCCATCCTCATTTGAGTGACATCAAGAGTTTGATCATAAATCTTTCAACACTACAGAACACTGGAGAGTGAGAACTAGCATGATTACTGGAGTATAATATTATAAGTAAATGTTCTTTCTTTGGTATAGAATAGGAGCAACTGAGCTCAACATTTGTGATCATCACAGATCCAACAACAGCTTCTCCATGCCAGAGCCTTTAAACACTCCCGGAGGTCCAATGTCAAAACTCCACACATGTAGTGGGATCCAATTGGCACTGGTACGTCTCAGGATGTTTGCGAGTTCGGCATCTACTTCTTTAAAGTCCATAATCTTCACGAGGTGGGACGTGACTGGAGCTGGCCAAACTTAAGGAAGCCTTGGGATGGGGAGAGAAAGAGAAGCAGTGGAGAGCAATTAGCGTAGCTGCTGTTCATGATATTAACAGCACAAGTTGATAATGTGCATGTGATCAGATGTTCTAAAGCACAAGGTTATGATGTGATGTATGTTATGTGTAGGCTTTGCTAAAAAGATACGTTTTTAATCTGCACTTAAACTGGGTGAGTGTGTCTGAGCCCCGAACACTGTCAGGAAGACTATTCCAGAGTTTAGGAGCTAAATGTGAGAATGATCTACCGCCTTTAGTGGACTTTGCTATTCTAGGAACTACTAGAAGCCCAGAGTTTTGAGATCACAGGGAGTGTGACGGATTGTAGCGTGTAAAAAGACTGGAGAGAATCATGGGAGCCAAACCATTTTGTGTTTTATAAGTAAGAAGCAGTAGTTTGTAGTCTATTCGAAACTTAACAGGTAGCCAGTGTAGGGATGATAAGATTGGGGTTATATGATCATACTTTCTTGACCTAGTAAGTAACTCTTGCTGTCACATTCTGAACTAACTGAAGCTTGTTTATTAATGATGCAGGACATCCACCTAGTAATGCATTACAATAATCTATTCTGGAGGTCATGAACGCATGAACGAGCTTCTCTGAATCGGATATAGACAACATATTTCTTAGCTTAGAAATATTTCTAAGGTGAAAGAAGGCTGTTCTTGTAACTTGGTTGCAAACGCTAGCTAATTAAGCTAATGCACCACGGTGTTTATATCGAGGATGGACGGAGTTAGCGCCCGAAACCTTTGCTACCGCAGGTAATTTTGACACTCTGAAGAGAAAACCTCGCTCCGCCACTCCATGCTTAAAGATTTAGGGATTTAATAATATGTCAATAAAGTTTCCCGCCGACATTTATCATTTTTTATCTGGTGTGACATGTTTTGTGTATTTTTATAACCCTTTTTCAGGCCGTTGGCCAGACAGTCCCTTGTTGGCTTTAAAAAGCGTCCGCACAGTAAAACACCAGGACCTTTTAAAGTCAATCAACAGCGTTTATATAATAGCACCAGTGGACACCAGTGGAGCACACAGTAACACACAGCAGCAGAACAGAGGTCTTTATTAATGCTAATCAACCTGTAAAATCTTATAAAATTTATATTATTTTCTCCATGTTTTTCAGGAGACGTTTGCGCTGCGATTACGTCATCAGGTTATTGTGGCTTTAATCTGTATTAATGTCATTTTTCAAAACGGTGTGAACATAGAAAATGTAATGCTTTTCAAATGCTTTTGCCTCAGTAGTAGGGCTAATGTAACTTTTCAGAACATAAACATTATAGCACCATGGGATTTATTTTAAGAATGTCGTTGTCAGGATTATGAACAGGGACCTAATTTACCTCAAGCCCCTGAACTTGAAAGTGAACAATGTCACATTCCGGTTTCATTCCCATTTTTTTCATCTCACTTTCTCATTCCTTAAATCAAGTCAAGTCAATAAAGACTTTTATTGTCATTTTAACCATATATAGCTGACACAGTACACAGTGAAATGAGACAACGTTCCTCCAGAACCCTGATGCTACATTTACCAACAATCACATACAGTGCATGTGTGCAAACTGGTGCAAACAGTGCAAAGACAACACAAGACAGTGCAAAGACAACACAAGACAGTGCAAAGACAACACAAGACAGTGCAGGACAAAACACAAAATCCTCTTGGCTTGAGAAAAGAAGCTGTTACACAGTCTGGATGTGGCAACCAGAATGCTACGGAACCACTTTCCTGATGGTAGGAGAGTGAAAAGTGTGTGTGACGGGTGTGATGTGACGCAGCGTGTGGTGTAAATGTGAATAATAGAGGAGAGAGAGACTCCAATGATCTTCTCAGCTGTCCTCACTATCCTCTGTAGGGTCTTGCGATCCGAGATGGTGCAGTTCCCAAACCAGGAAGTGATGCAGCTGCTCAAGATGCTCTCAATGGTCCATCTGTAGAATGTGGTCAGGATGGGGGAAGGGAGATGGGCTTTCCTCATCCTTCTCAGGAAGTAGAGATGCTGCTAGGCTTTTTTGGTGATGGAGCTGGTGTTAAGTGACTAGGTAAGATTATCCGCCAAGTGAACACCAATTAAAAATTGGTGCTCTTGACAATCTCCACGGAGGATCCATCGATGTTCAGTGAAGAATGGTCACTTTGTGTTCTCCTAAAGTCAACAACCATCTCTTTAGTTTTGTCAACGTTCAGAGAGAGGTTGTTCGCTCCACACCAGGCTGTTAACCGTTGCACCTCCTCTCTGTATGCTGACTCATCGTTCTTGCTGATGAGACCCACCACGGTCGTGTCATCCGTGAACTTAATGATGTGATTTGAGCTGTGCATTGCTATACAGTCGTAAGTTAGCAGAGTGAACAGCAGTGGACTAAGCACACAGCCCTGAGGTGCACCAGTGCTCAGTGTGGTGGTGCTGGAGATGTTGTTTCCGATCCGGACTGACTGAGGTCTCCCAGCCAGGAAGTCCAGGATCCAGTTACAGACGGAGATGTTCAGGCCCAGGAGGCTCAGCTTCTCAAACAGGTGCTGAGGGATGATTATGTTGAATGATGAGCTGAATTCTATGAACAGCATCTGAGTCCTTGTTGTCCAGGTGGGTGAGGGCCAGATGAAGTGTCGTGGAGATGGCATCATCCGTGGACCTTGATCCTCAGATGCTCTGAAGTTGTTCAGAGCATCTGGGAGGGAGGCGTCACGGTCACAAGCAGGTGATGTGGTCTTGTAGTTTGTAATCGCCTGGATGCCCTGTCACATGTGCCAGGTGTCTCTGCTGTCTTGGAAGTGGCCGTGGATGGCATGACAGAACAATAGACTCTCTCTCATATAATGCAGTCTCAGGCAAGGACACAAATGACATGCATGGGCAGACAAACAAGAGACAGTGAATCCTCAGATTAGGTTGAGGAACATTTTAGGTTAGATTCCTCTACAAGTTTCTCTTTCAGTTTTCCTCTCAGGGTGTTTTTCCCTCATCACTATCACTATTTAGCACATCTATCATAGTGGGGGTAGCCTTACGCTGTGCGGATGCTTCAAGGGTAGAGTAAAAAAATGACAAAGCACAATACAAAGCTGTAGTACAATCTTGTGCAAACACAAAGTTACAAACACAGACACATTTCTGTAGGTCTTTATCCAATGTTTATGCTGCTAAATAAAAACCACGTGTATATGAATGGATATGTACACACAGTTATGTATATGGTCATAGAGACACACCTGTTCTCACACACTAACACACACACACACACACACACACACACACACACACACACACACACACACACACACACACACATTTTGATAAGTCTGAATCCAAAGTTCATGTTGCTAAATAAAAACTGTGTGTGTGTGTGTGTGTGTGTGTGTGTGTGTGTGTGTGTGTGTGTGTGTGTGTGTTTGTGTGTGTGTGTGTGTGTGTGTGTGTGTGTGTGTGTGTGTGTGTGTGTTTGTGTGGACCCTTGAGAAACACTGCTAAACCAATTAACAGGCTATAAATAAAATCAGGTCCATCAGTGGTCCCTACAGAGTGGCCTTCCCCCAATCGCTCACCGAGCTGGAGATCACTTTAAACAAGAGACAGACAGCACAGATTAAAGGAACAGACAGAGACACACAGGGGAATATGTGTGTGTGTGTGTATGTGTGTGAGGTTGCTCACACAATTACACAACACACCGAGTCTAGAAAATCCCGTAGAATCTACCGTGTGCTGATTTATTCTAGCATGATATTGCTACTGCTTCCATCTGATTTCCTTCTCAATAGCACACACACAGACAGACACACACACAGACAGACACACGCACACACTCACATACACATATGGGCTTCATATATGCACTCAAAAATATCCAAACCTTTTCTCACACACACACACAGATACATGTTCAAATGTACATACCCATACAGACACCTGCTGATCCCCAAAACAAGCAATAATAACACACACACACACACACACACACACACACACACACACACACACACACACACACACACACACACACACACACACTCAGTATTGAGTAGGAGTGTAACAGTCTGATGTTGCAGTAAAGTGTCGCTGCATCACTCGGCCCTGAAGCTTCAGCAACCTTAAAGTGTAAACACTTTAATCCCTTTATTCGCTCTGAGTGAACACACTGGCATTATTTACAACACTCCTCTCCTCTCATCCCATCCTTTCCTCTTCTCTCACCCCCACCCTTCTATCCTTCTCTCCTCTCCTCCAATGCTTTACTCTCCTCTTATCCCATCCTTTCCTCTTCTCTCATCCTTTCCTCCTCTTCCCCCATCTCTCTTCTTCTCTCCTCTCATCCTATCCTTTCCTCTTCTCTCATCCTTTCCTCCTCTCTACCTCTTGCTCTCCTTCTCTCCTCTCAATTCATCCTTTTCTCCTCTCTTCCTCTCTATCCCATTCTCTCCTTTCATCTCATCCTTTTCTTCTCTCCTCTAAACCTTTCCTACTCTCCACTTTTCATCTTTCCTCTTCTCCTCTCATCCTTTCTCCTCTCATTCCTCCTCCATTTTCCCATCCTTCTCCTTTCCTCTCATTTTCTCTCCTCCTCTCCTCCTCACCTTTCATTATTTCCTCTTCTCTCTCTCTCTCTCTCTCTCTCTCTCTCTCTCTCTCTCTCTCTCTCTCTCTCTCTCACTCTCTCTCCTAATCTCTGCATTTTCCCCCTCCTCTCGGCTCCATGTATTTATGGAGGTGGCTTTAGTACTGTGTGTGTATTTGTGTGTGTGAGAGAGAGACTTTATGACTTTATGACTTTATGACTCAACATTTAAACTCTTCATTCACAAACTTTTTCAATGTTTTTATTTATTTTTTTCTAACTTTAAACTTTGGAAAACTTTAAACTTCAAACTTTTTTTCCCCCAAAATAATTCTTGCTGCACAGAGACCAAACATGTCTCTGATGTTTAACAAAAATCATGCAAAGTAAAGATAAATTCAATTAAATACAAAAAAAATTAAATAAATAAATTCATGAAATCAGTCAAAAGTTTTATTTTTTATATTTTGTTAATTTGGGGTTTTTTTTATATACTATTTTAAATACTTTATTTCATTCTTATTGTTGATTATTTAATATTTTTTTAATTATACCAAATATATGAACAAATAGTTACATTTTTTAAATAACAATGTTTTGTATTTTAAAATGTCAAACATCAGTTGTGTTAAAACTTCACTTTACATATATTATATGGACAAAAGTTTGTGGACACATGACCTGAATTTGTATGTGCTTTCTGAACATCTCGTTTCACATTTTAGTCCTCATTTGCTGTTATAATTACCTTCACTCTTTTGGGAAGATGTTTCACTAGATTTTGGAGTGGGCTTGTGGAGATTTGTGCTCATTCAGCCACAAGGGTGTAAGTAAAGTCAGGTACTGATGTAGGTGAGGTGCGGAGGTCTGGGGAGCAGTCAGGGTTTCAATTCATCCCAGCTGGCTTTGTGCACAGGGGCATTGCCATGCTGGAACAAGTCTCCTAGTTCAAGTGAAGATAAATGTCATGCTACAACATCCAAAGACACCCTATACCCTATATTGTGAACCACATATGGTTGGTATAGTCAGCTGTACCAATACTTTAATCCATATAGTGTACATGTTTATAAATATAATATCAGTCAAAAATAAAAGATGTCAGGTTGCCAGATCCTCCTGCTTTCATTCTATTTTGAGTGGCACGATGCTGGAGGTTATTTCTCTCGCCTTTTTAAACATCAGCGCAAAAAAACAGAATTCAATTCGTACCGGATGTACCTCTGTCAGATTAATCACAGCGTCACTTTCTCGGGCCAAGACCTTTAGGGCTCTCCAAATGTGTTCCTCATGTTTGGCAAATTTGCCCCTAAAACCAGGGGTAGA
This sequence comes from Silurus lanzhouensis, assembly GCA_039877035.1. Lineage (NCBI taxonomy): Eukaryota > Metazoa > Chordata > Actinopteri > Siluriformes > Siluridae > Silurus > Silurus lanzhouensis. Next base: position 714,845 of record JBCEWE010000133.1, read on the forward strand.
TACCCACACTGTGGTACTGTTAAATCACAGGTTAATGTTTGCTGGCTTGTCCTAATACATTGCCGTTTCTATAGTAACAACTTATTCATAAGGACTCGGAATAGACAGATTGAAAAATAACTGATATGAAGTTTCTTTACGCTGATGGACGGAGTCTCCAGTGTCAGTGCTTTGGAACAGTCAGAGGTGAAGTTTCATGTTCAAGACAAATGAGGTTTTTTTTTGTTTTCTTGGTCACAAGAAAAACCAAGGTTTCTTGGTACGTTTAGCACGTGTACAAAGAATCTTAGCATGCTACTTATGCTAGCATGCCAATGAGTCATTCATTGTTCACGAAGAGCTAGCTAATATACGGTTGCAAAGACGTTTACTCCTAACTAACTAGATATAATAGGGATGTTGCTAATTGCCTCTGAACCGCTGTTAATTTTTTACTCATTAACCTGAAGAGAGAAGATGAAAAAAGTCACTACAGAAATCACTATAGCAAAGGCGGATGCTAGTTCTGGGTAAGACTGTGTTATTAAACAGAAAAGCAAAGAAATCCAAACCAAAATGCCTCAACATAAATGTGAAACTGGCAAAGATCATGTGATTAACACTGTGTTGTTTAGTTTGTGTTTGTATCTGTTAGATTTTTGATAAAGTAACCCAGTTAATTTGCGTTTACCGATTCATAAGTTTTCTGTTCATTGTTTTGTCTTTCATTTTCCTTTTTTAATCTCCTTTTGGTTTCTTTCTTGTTCTTGCCTTGTCCATGTTGTTTGCTGATCACCTGACTATAGCCTGTTTCATATTTTCGGGTTTGCCTGCCATTTTGGATCTTTTGCCTGTTTATAATAAACATTCTTTCTGTGCACTTCTGCACCCTCTCATGTATCTGCAATGTCAAATGGACACACTTTGTGTAGATATGGGAGGTGGTAGCTTAGTAGTTAAGACATTGGACTTTGGATCCGAAGGACGAGTTCAAATCCCAGTTACACCAAGCTCCCCCTGAGCAAGGCTTTAAACACCATAAACTGCTGAGAGATAAATGTATGTTGCTCAGTATAAGTCACTCTGCAAGTCTAGTATAGTAGAACATTAAGTGGTATTAACACAAACTAATAAACACAGAAGTGGGAAAGAATAAGAAAACAGTTGAACACTTGAAGGACAAATGGAGACGTTACCTGAACATATATATATATATATATATATATATATATATATATATATATATATATATATATATATATATATATATATATATATATGTGTGTGTTTGTATGTATATGCAAACAACTCAATGATTCTATACTAATCACATCTGCAGAGAAGCGTAACTATGCAGAACTTAATTACCCTGATGTGATGATCTTGGATGTAGTTAGTGGTATGCTTTAAATGGGCCCCAGGCCATGAATCACACACTCACACACGGTCTCACTCACATACTCACTGTCTCATTTACACACTCACTCAGACTATACAGAGCATCTTCGATTAGAGCCCTCGGGGCCCTTCAAATGAATAACAAACATCAATAAAGATGAAAATCCTGCACTTTTAATTATCACTGTAAACCTTTTTCATCTTTATGGCTCATGCTTGGAATATGTCTATAATCTACATGCATGTGTCGATCTTATACAGCATGACATTTATTCGCTTAGGAGATAATACGATCTGGTAATATTAAATAAAGAATGACAATAAATTTAAATTAAATGAAAAAAACTTGCAACAGATCCCAAAAAGCATAAAAAAGCGAAAACCTCCCTGTCTAACTAAAATGCACAAAAACAACACATAAAATATGAAAAACAAACAAGTCAACACAGCATTGATTTGCAGCAGATTATGAGGTTCTAATGTGTTTATATAACAGTAAATACTGGAATGTTTTATTTCTCTTAAGCCACAGCAAACTGACAGTTTATTAAAGAACACGACACTTTTTATCCGTTTATAGCAGCTACTGTATAAAGAATCATTCGCTACACCTGCTCCACTGTTTTCTCTGTCTTGAAATTTGAATATTAAATAAGGCAAAAAAAATGAAATCATAGTTTGTCACATTCACAAGCAACTGCACAGAATTGTAAACTCTCGTGGACACGTTAAAACATACAGCCCTATTGCTGGAACTGCAGGCTTCTGAAAACGTTGAAGAGATGTTTCTTCACAAATTAAAAACGTGTAATTGCTGTTGTAGAAGAGGAATAAAACACTGTGTTTTATATGCCGTTATAGAAAGATAATCTTTCTATTTCCATTATTATTTCTATTATTTTCTTTTTCTATCTTCATGATGCCACCACATCGTTGATTCATTTCCTATAACAGCACGAGTGTTTTAATACCGCGCCCTCTAGTGTTTAGTTTGTGTAACGGCAGTGAGGAATTCCAATCAGATTACAAGCTATAAAAGGAAAGTGAATTATTTCCATTATTATATCCTCGTATAGCAGCAAAAATACAGATGATAAAAAAAAATAATAAAATTGAAAAAAGACAACTAAAAGGCAACAAGGAACCGAGTTAATTGTTCTGATGGATTGCCAAATCAAAGGATGGGTTCGCTATCATTCCAGCTCACAGCTGCATCTGTCCATCTGTAAAACACACACACACACACACACACACACACACACACACGAGATTACTTTTGGTCAATTGTGTACACTGGAGAGAAGGGGACTAAAAGTCAGTAGGAGTAAGACAGAGTACATGTGTGTGAATGAGAGGGAGGGCAGTGGAGGGGTGCGGTTGCAGGAAGAAGAGGTGGACAAGGTGGAGGAGTTCAGGTACCTCGGGTCAACAGTGCAAAGTAATGGAGAGTGTGTTCGAGAAGTGAAGAGAAGACTGCAGGCGGGTCGGAGTGGGTGGAGAAGAGTGATAGCAGGAGTGATTTGTGATAGAAGAGTATCTGTGAGAGTGAAAGGGAAAGTTGATAGGACTGTGGTGAGACCTGCGATGTTGTATGGTTTAGAGACAGTGGCATTGAGTAAAAGAGTAAAAGAGTTTTGGAGACAAGGTGAGGGAGGCGAGATTGAGATAGTTTGGACATGTGCAGAGGAGGGACATGGGGTATATCAGTAGAAGAATGTGGAGGATGGAGGCACCAGGAAGGAGGAAAAGAGGAAGGTAATGGAGGAGGTTTATGGACGTGGTGAGGGAAGACATGCAGGTCGTTGGGGTAAAAGAGGCAGATGTAGAGGACAGGGGGGTATGGAGATGGATGATCCACTGTGGCGACCCCTAGTGGGAGAAGCCGAGAGAAGAAGAAGAAGAAGCAGAAGTGTACGTTTCTCAGTCACTGAGTATAATTAGTGCCTAAAGCTTTTCAGAAATTGACCTGGTCCTGATGCAGAGCTCTAGCGGAGGTGTTAGATCCGAATCCATTTCCTCAGCATCCAGAGCTTTTACAGATGAGTCTGGATCTGAAAACACACACACACACACACACACACACACACACACACACACACACACACACACACAGCAATTTATCTTTTGCAACTTTCTCACAGAAACACAAAGGCAGAAACTGATTCACTTTCTACAAACTTCACTTAAAACTTTTTATTGGATTTTAGTGAACTGGTTTGGGAAGTGTGTGGATTCTGCCTGTACTCACACACTGTTAATCTTATGGCTTCTTGCTGGTTGGCCAATCCGTCGTAGTAATGCAGGTCGAACTCTTTCGGGCACCTGAAGCCAGACGTCAGATCTTCACACAGCGAGAAGAGGATGCTGAAGTGACTCTCACTGCACACCATCCAGATCGGAAACTTTGGGTTCTTCAGGTACGATCCGACCTGCGACAATCCGGAATTTACACTGTATGCTTCGGTCACGATACACTTTCAGTATGCAGAATTTAATCACAACACATCACAGTAAATACAAGAACACAGGCAGCAGCTGCATATAGAATACAGATATATTGGATTTTAAAATATACCACCTAAAAACACTGCACTGAAGCAGGCATTATATATATATATTTATACATATATATACATATATATATATATATATCACAAAAACTCTCTGCTCTAATGGATTTCAGCTGCAAACACAATACAGTTTTATCAAAAATATATTTTTTATTACATACTGTATGTGTGCCACAATTAGACCTCAATGACTTCATATCAGCAAATTCTATATGAAGTAAATTCCCATTAATATTTTAGTTCACCTGTTGCACAGGGGTAAAAATAAATTAAGTAACACACAGACTATATTCCCTTAGTCATATATCACAACGATTAAGAGCACGGTATATAGCTGTGATCTACAGTGAAAGGTTGGTTTCCTTCCGATCTGAAAGAAACAGTGTTTCTGGGGAAAAAATCTTTCCCTTTGGGAAAGTGAATTTCGGAGTAGAATACTCCGGATCACTGTTGATTCTGATGATAGAGCTTAATGAACACTGGCAGGAATGGAGGTGTGGAATCAAGAAGGAAAGAACTCATTCTGTTAGAGACCCAATCTTTAAAAAAAACACGCACCTTTAAAAAAGCATGAAGTCTAAGGAATATCTTAAGCGCTGAAAAAAGTCAGCCAACAAAAGAAAAGGTTTTAAAGAAAAAAGCAGGTTTGTATCTAACCATAAGAGGGATCATTCTCTCACCGTGCATATGTTGTAATGCTCGTACAGAGACAGCAATCCGATGTCGCAGCGCTCTCTGATCCCCTTCAGCAAGGTGAAATTTCCGTTACCAGAGTCGAGCTTCATTTCATTATCAAAGACGTTTGAAACCGCACACCCACAAAGCAGCAGGTTCACCAGTTCCTGCAAAAAAAAAAAAAAAAAAAAAAAAAAGAGAGAAATAATCTGGTAATCAATCAATCAATCAATCAATCAAATTTTATTTATAAAGCGCATTACAACCACCAAAAGGAGCACAAGACGCTTTCCAGAAAAGCAAAAAATAGACATTAAAAATTAATTAAAAGTAAAAAATTAATAAAAAAAAAAAAATTAAAAATTAATTACAAAAAAAAAAAATAAATTAAGAAATAAATTAAAATAAAAATTTAATAAAAACACAATGTACATAAAATAGCAGTTGAATCAGGGCTACGTGTTAAAAGCTTGTCTGAATAAATGAGTTTTCAACTGCGATTTAAAAACAATTTCAAATTGGTAACAATTTGAAAGCGTAATTGAATAAAGTTTTCTGCCAATAGACATTTATATTTCATAACTTTCACTTCATATATAAATAAAACGTATATTTCAATTTGTTTCATCTGCTATTATAAATGATTCATTATATATTTTTTTCTCCATACTTATTCATTAATGTAAAAAAAAGAATAGTTTCAATTTGTTTATTTATTAGCATTCTTTTATTGCTGTTGTAGAAGAGGAATAATCTGGAATGTGCTGTTATAGGAAAAATCATCTTTCTATTAGTTTCTATTATTATTTCTTTCTAGAGGAAAATAAAACCTTCCAGCGTTGTATCAGTGGCTGCTTCATGACACCACATTGTTGATTAATTTCCTATAACAGCATGACCGTGTTTTACATGCTGTCAGCAGCGCCCTCTAGTGTTCAGTGTTTTCTGTAATGACTGAGGAATTCCAGAGTTGGAAAATTGCACACTATAAAAGGAAAGTGAATATTATATATCACTTATATCCTTGTAAAGCAGCAAAAATACAGATGATAAAAAATAATTGTGAAAAAAAGGCAACTAAAGGCAACAAGAGACCGAGTTCTTTGTTCTGATCGATCGCTAAATAAGATAATAGTGATAATAATTTTCTATTTTCTATTGGTTTTTTTGTAGATTGTTTATATTATAATTAAATAATGTGTATTTCATTTTACATAATATAGTTGTATAAAAAAAATTATTTTTTTAATATGTATTTATGGATCAAATATTTATTTGCTACTTTTTTTATTTGCTTGTATGTGAATTTATTTATTTACTTACTTACTTTTCTAAATCGAATAAATAATTTGCTTACTTAGGAATTAATTTTACCGTTTCTAACACTTACAATTTATAAAAACTGTCATTTATTTGTAAGATACAGTTTTCTGTAAGGAGATATTTATTTGTGTATGAAAGGAGCCTCCACTGTCATCACTTTTGTGACAGAAAAAAGAAAATAAATAAATAAAAAAATAAAGGATTTAGCTTTTAACTTTTGGTAAAAAAAAATGTAATATGACTTCATTGACTGATCGTTTGATTTAATAATATTAAAGTTTTTGTTTTTTTACACACCGTATCATAAGGGAAGAGTTCAGATTTCTGAATATACTTTTAAGACCTTGTGACTTGTATAAAATGTTATTATTCTATATTGCATTGTTCTTTTAAATGAATCCCCTTCACTCTGTAAAGCAGGCTTTGTGTCAGGTTTGAGTCGAGTTAATTGGCAAGTTTTACGCATATTATTTGCATCAGTTCTTCGAACATGTCGACCAACCTGCGTACAGTAGCCGTGAGCACCAATCAGTGTAGAAGTTGGAACGTCCATGTCCCCTTTCACCCTGCCCACAAAAAGAAAAAGAAATGAATCCTCTGCTTTAACGCAGGAACGAACCTCTTTAGTGTTAGACTCTGTGTATGGAATAAATGGAGCGTTACATCGGAATCGTTCTGGACAGGACAGCAGAGACGATGAGCAAGATGCAGCCGAACGGACCCGACTCAAACTGGAGGAGGGATAGAAAAAAAAAGGAAAAAAAACTCACACACACAATGACCTGGATGAATGTTGATCTGGACGCATGATGTAGACGTTAGTCATATGATAACTTGGAACATGTAATGATGAATACATACCTGATGAATGTGCTGTTCAATCAGCAGCTTTAAGTCATCAAAGTTCTGAACTTCCACACAGGTGATCTGCAGAGACACGATAAAAACTAATAGAGAGCTAGAAACTGACTGAAAATTAGCATGTTCTTTATGAATAATGTGATAGAATAAACCTAGACTCATTCTGATATGGTCTGATTATTAACTTGCTTTTTCAGTTAAAAAAAAAGTTCAGGATTTTAAGTTCAGTTATATTTTTAACGTATTAGTTACAAATATAGTACTTCCATGCTGTCAAAGAGAAAGAGGTGTGACCTTTATTATACAAAAATGCTAATAATATGATTTACAGTTTATAATCTCTTCACACTGGCACACTGAAGGAGGTGTGGCCTCTGTGCCTGTTTGTATCAGTGAAGGAGGTGTTGCCTCTGTGCCTGTTTGTATCAGTGAAGGAGGTGTGGCCTCTGTGTCTGTCTGTATCAGTGAAGGAGGTGTGGCCTCTGTGCCTGTCTGTATCAGTGAAGGAGGTGTGGCCTCTGTGCCTGTCTGTATCAGTGAAGGAGGTGTGGCCTCTGTGCCTGTCTGTATCAGTGAAGGAGGTGTGGCCTCTGTGCCTGTCTGTATCAGTGAAGGAGGTGTGGCCTCTGTGCCTGTCTGTATCAGTGAAGGAGGTGTGGCCTCTGTGCCTGTCTGTATCAGTGAAGGAGGTGTGGCCTCTGTGCCTGTCTGTATCAGTGAAGGAGGTGTGGCCTCTGTGCCTGTCTGTATCAGTGAAGGAGGTGTGGCCTCTGTGCCTGTCTGTATCAGTGAAGGAGGTGTGGCCTCTGTGCCTGTCAGTCTCAGTAAAGGTGGCATAAAGACCATTGTGCTGGTCAGTATTAGTTAAGTAGGTGTGGCCCGGGTGTCTGTCGATGAAAAATATGTGTTTTGTACGTAAGGTAAGTATGCAAGTACGGTGTTTAGTACGTAAGTAGAAACAATCCCAGACTCATAAATAAAAAATAAAAAAAAACGTTGTTGGTTTCAGAAGTTACTCACCATCTCCAGAATGCCATCAGATCTGTAGTGGCCGATTGGGGTAAAGTGACACCTTCCTGAGTTTCTGTAAACAGAGCATCAGCAGGTGAGGACTGGTTTATTATTTAATCTGGACACTACTACATTTTTGTATTTGTTTTTGATTACATGGCAACAGTGACGTTTTTCTTGTCTGTTGCTCTCCACAGGATTTCAGCCACTGCGTCAGTCAGGCACCTCGTCCTGACGATGCTGGACAATCTCCTGAAACAATAAAGTGTGGAAAGTAATAACATACTTTCGAAGGTAGTCACTGGCCCTTTAATGCAGTTTGGGTTAAAAGAATTCGGTATATGTAGAAAGTTTCTGGGGGAAAAAAAAAGATTAAAGAAGGTTGACGTGACATTAGGAGGAGAGCTGATGCGTGAACTGAAGCACTTACTCAGAAAGTGCGTCACTGCTCGTTTCTTCAAACAGAAGTTTCTTGAGAACGGTGGCCTGAACGGCAGCGAGAACTCCACATGGCCCGCCCTGTGCATAGCATCACAGCCCTGTCCTATTATTATTAGTAGTAGTAGTAGTGGAAGTATTATTATAAAGCCTGCAGCTCAAACAGGAACTGATCTGCATCATTCATAAAAATGTAAATGTTGAGTTCTTTATTTCAGTATTTACATCATCAAAATTTTACAAAACATCTATTTACTACTGTATTCATTTATTCTTTTATTTTTTCCCATTTCTTCCATTATTTTACCATTCGTTAGGCATTTATGATTGTAAAACAATTCCAGAACATTTCATTGCTTTGTTAATTAATGGGGAATAATATGTATTATAGATTTGTTTTTTGGTTTGTGATTGTTATTTGTGTGCTTTTATAATTTATTCTATTCATTTTACTGCTCTATTTGCTATCATGAATTCTTTCCCAGTCATTAAACATTTCAGAACGGGTATTTGTTTATGTTTATGATATAATTATTAGATTATGTGTGTCTATTTATTAATTTGTATACTGATTTTTATTGGAGATTTTAATATTTTGAACATCTCGTTATCGTGAATGATTTTCAAAACGTTATTTATTTATTAATTTATTCGTTCATTCAAAGATTTCTGAATTTTTAAAAAAAAATAATCTCGCAGCCATTTTAACATTGAAATAAAAAGAATAAATATTTGGATTTGTGTTTGAGTCACAGTGCAGCGCATCAGTGAGCGTGTTAGATGTGATTATAACCTTCTTCTGCACGATGCCGTATCTAAGCGTGGGTCTGTTGGAAAAGGTAAAGTTCTGACATCTCCACTCCTCACTGAAGCAGGACATGGGGGAGCCGAAGATGATCTCCTTCAGCGCCTGAACTTACAGAAGGGAAATTATTAAGGTCAAGCAGCAGGTCACATGGTACAGGGTACAGACACCGATTCATAAGCTGCAAGAGAGTTCTTGAAACTGAGAGCTACTTCTTGGGTACCGATTAATGTGAAGGGCTACCAGTTTTATACACACTTCTGAAATAACAAATTTGCTCAATTTACCTTTAAATATATGGTATTAATAATTAATGATATTCATCTATGTGAAGACACCGATCATGTTAATGACTTCTCACAATAATTATCAACAATGATACATAGCTACCGATGAATATAAGTGCAGTTTCGGTTCTACAAATTAATAGTGTTTAGTATGCAAGAATAAAAATAAATCACATTGTGTTTGTTGCTGTTACAGGAAAACAAACAATAATGCACCCGTTAAACTGAAATTTTGACAAATTTACAACACAATGTGCTGAAACTAGAGACTTCTTCTTTAAATGTACATGTGTCCTTAGGCAAAATGTCACCAGCTCACTACAAGGTTGTTTTTCATGTGGAGCATGTGAACGTCGTGTTACTATAGAAACGACAATACATCAGAACACACGCGTTATAGCTGTTTTCATCTCAAAAATTCCTTCTCTTTTGAGCGGACAAAATAGACAATATAACCCCACTGGGGTACTACCATGACACAGGCACAACTTAAAAGGCTTCAATAACATCCTTACAGTAGCTGTTTTCTGCTCCATAGGATGTTTATTCCAATCATGATGGCGTGAGACGTTATTAATGCCTGACAGTCCACATGAGAAGTCCTGGTCTTCAAAATCATCTGCAAAACAAATCAAGCAGGTGTTAAAATGTCATTTCAGTAATGCACATGGGTCTTTTCTAACCACGTCAAAAAATTTGGTCAAATGTTATGACTTTGTTATGACTTTAGGAGCGTTATGAATGCCAGGAACATTTGGAATGTTGAAGGCGTCGTACCCAGAACCAATCCCGCCATGTGAAGAGCGCCCAGTTTTGGACTAGATGATTCATTTCTGAAGAAAATAAATAAATGAATAAATTAACACGTCTAACACAAGATAATAACATTTATTGGCAATGTGAGCTGACGTACTTTACTCTGAGTCTTTCTCGTTCAAGGGTGTTGGATCCTTCAGGTTTGGTGCGTGAAGCATCTGTGTTGCTGCTGCCCTTCCACTGCATTCCAGCTGAAACCTTTTCGTTCTTCTTGGAAAAAAGAGACGGAGACGCTGCGGTTTTTCTTGCAGGACGTCTCTTGGTGTTTTCCTGTTCAGCGATTTGAGTGTTTATTCGCATTGTAAACACGTTAATATTGTTTAGCCTACGTTTCTGTTTTGTTTGTTATGAAACTAACATGACCAAAATGATCCAGAACATTTATTCACTCTTTTTGTCAGGACTTTGGGGTCCTGTCAGGACTGACTGTTTTACTGCCTTTGTATACTGATGTCCCTATTGTTCCCCATACATGTCATATTAACTGTGCTTATTAAAGGTAATTATCACCACCTCTATCCTATTCCCTTGGTGTTTATTTTAGTTCCCCAGTGTCTCTGTATCTTGGCTTTGACGATGTGTTGCCAACAAGGGTTGACCTTTTTTTTGTCTTTGAGAAACGATTTTTTTTAAAGGGTTTTATATTTTTGTCTCTATGGTCTTTAAACTGTATACCTTTTGTTGCCTTTTTTCTATTTTTGCATTTTGGACTACAATAATTTTTACCTGTCTAAGTCTGTCTCTCCACTCAGGTTCACCCACTCTCCTATGTCTCATTCATGGGAATCTGATTCATTTTCTAGTCCTGACTCTGACGTTTATTATTTTAACTTGTTTGATGTTAATCATTAGACATGAGAATGAAAGGATTACTTTATACAAGGTACCTGAGACGAAGCAGCAACAGGACCTGCCATGATGCCTTTCCTCATTCTGCTGCCCCTGCTTGCCTGCCTCTCCCCCACATTCACACCTCCACTCTTCTGCTCTGAGCCCAGGCCTGCTGATGGCAACATGTTGTTTAGATTTCCCTCCAGCTGTGGTGGAAAAGAGGAACTAAGCTTGGACACGGTGCTCGTCTCGGAAAACCTGAAAACATTCGGAATATAAAGAACCAATATATACATAGTGTATGTTCAAATATCAAACGTGTGCCTTTTTGTTTCACCTCTTCTCATCTGCAAAGCTTTTTGCTTTTTTCCTTACATCCTCCTCATCATAATCATCATAATAATCATCATCATCATCATCGTTAGCAATGCTGGGTGCAGCAGAGGCAGGCTCAGAAGGAGGTTTTGATGAGTCCTTCTCCAAGCTCTGATCTGTTTGGCTCGGGTGCCTTCTGACGTCTCCGCCCTTCTTCATCCGCTCTTTCGTCATGATCTCCAGCATTGTTTTCATCGGCTGTTCGTCACACTGGACATTTTAAAGCAAGAAAAAATTGAAGAAATCTATTACAGTGATTTGATGTGCTAGACATCATTCCTACTCGTTACCTTATTCTTCTTATACAGACTCTCTAGGTGGAGCACTCGGCACAGCTCCGAGCGGTTGTTTATGCTCGAGTTTGTTCGTGGAAACTCTTCATCCATGCAGGCAATAGTTTTCTTCAGACCCTATAAAACAAGTTTTATAAGGTCCATGTTAGCACCTGGATGTGAAAGCTTCGGGAAGCGTAAACATATACCTCAGCTGGAATGCAATCTAAAAGTGTTTTGTACCTTATGTTCTTATTTAATTAAGTAATTAATTGATTAATAAATTAATGTCCATGTCTTAATAATACATAGTAGCAGTAATTAAGAATTTAAACTAGAAGTTGACTGATAATGGATTTTACAGATAGGTATCTATGGATTGTATTTGCTAACCAATTTGATAAGCGATTAATCAACGATTAATCAATTAATAATAACATAACACTTCAAATAGTACTGTAATTAACATAACTGTAATTACAAAAAATAACTGAATCATAAAAATATGGCAAATAAAATAAATCTGAAAATAAATATATTAATAAATATTGTGTAAAAATATAAATGCATTCCAACTAAAACAAAAGTAACATACTGTAAATAAAAGGTTACAAACATTTATAAAAAAGTACCTTCAAATAAACAGCATGTGGCGTCAGTGATTCGCCTCTAGAGGCCACTCTCGAACTGTATAACGCAACCTGGAAAAACTATCATTATGGATTTTTGCTGATGGCTCCAGCAATTAACTATCGGTGCAAACTAATTGGCAAAACGGATGTATCGGTCGACCTTTAAATTAAGCATGAAACAAAATAATTAAATTAATGGGATTTCAATCTGATGATTTCTCTGGCAAACAAAAAAAATGTAAGTAAAGACACTGCAAGCGGAACCCCTGCAGGCAGAGACAGTGTAGCTACAACATACCCAACTTTTTTTTTTTTTTTTTTTTATAATATAGCGTTTTATACAATATAGGGAATCCGAGAATTAGGTTCAATGTCAGCTCGATACCAACGAATATATTTGTGGGGGGAAAAATATTTCCTTTGGAAATGGAAATGTTCCTTTGGAAAATTTTTATTTACACTTCTTTATAATTCAATGCAAGCCATTTAAAAAAACAATAGCCGAAAAGCTTACTTACAGATATATATTTATCACATAAGATATTTTGCAAATAACAGTATGTGTGCCCCTGACCATTACACCCATACATCCTTGTGGAACGTCTCATTGCAGATTTCTGCTGTTATAAGTGCCACTTTTTTCGAAGCCTTTCCAGGAGATTTTAAATTGTGGCTGTGGGGATTAGCGTTTGTTCTGCGATTAGAGATTAGACAGTTCCTGAGATTAGACAGTGATGTTGTAGAAGGTGAGATGTCTCCAGTTCCAAGGTGTTCTTTGGGGTCGAGGAGGTCATGATTCTGTGCAGGACATTAGAGTTCTTCCACTCAACCTTTGCTCACTTTGTGCACAGAAATATCATCATGCTCGAACAGTGTTTGGGGCTTTTTTTTTAAAGAAATTGTAACACTACAGCGTACAGAGACTTTTTATACAATTGAGTGAGTAAAGATTTGCAGGTGGTAAGGGGGTGTACATGCTTTTGCAGTCATTTGGCTGTGGATGCTCTACTCATTTAAAATGTTCTATAAATAGTTTATAAATGTGCTATAAATGTTAAACAGACACTGAATCCAGATGTGTTTAACTTTTATTGATTTTTGGCTTTGCGCCTCTAAATGCAGTAGTGGTATGATTTCTGTACACAAGATCACGTGACACTGAACCCGGAACTACCCCGGAAGTATACCCAGAAGTGGGTTTATTGATTTTATTACATTTTAATAACATTAATGCTATGTTGAATGAATAAGTTAATTGCTGTTTTTGCTATGTGCCTAACATTGTTTATTCATTTCTTGACAATCTTTTACCCACCTTTCTGCTCAGATATTCCCGCACCACAGCAGCCGCAACCTCCTGCACATCTTTCACCATGATGATCAGCACCAACACCGGGGAGCTAGCTTACCTTGCTAACGTAGCTAACCTAATAGCAAACCGATTAGCTCGCAAGCAAGCTAACAAACAGCACAGAGAAATGAATAGAAGTCGGCATTACTGTTAAAAACCCCTTTTTTGGATAAAGGTTTGCCCGCTAGTCTAGCTACGACTTTAGGTAGGTCTGTTGGTATCCATGGTAACCACTGTGCGCGTGTCTGCTGAAGCTCTTATATGATTGGCTGATTCAGAAATTGATTGACAGCAGCGCTAACCAATTATATGGTCTCTGAGCTGACGCAAATTTGGACGTAGCAACAACGCCATCGTGTGATTAAAACAGGTTACAGTCGCATTTGCGATTAAAAACAAAGCCATTGTGTTTTTTCATATGAATATTTTAAATAATTAATAATAATAATAATAATAATAAAAAGAAAGAAAAAATGACAAAATTACATAGTGCAGCAGTTATATTAAATTAAATTGCAATTAATTTAATTGTCTTTTATTAAATATGTATTTTATAATTTTTATTGAAAGAAAAAACATTATGTATAATTACGTTTTTGCATAATTACATTCTTAAAAACGTTTTTATTAATGCAAATTTAATAATACAAATGTATTTTTATTTTATTTAATAGAAAGAAAAAAGTTATAACATGTTATGTATAGTTAAATTGTAAAATTATTATCTAATTACTTAGAAATGTTGATAATAAATCAATTTTCAGATAGTAGCAGTGTTCTTTGCTTGTATAGTTTTAATTTTATTTTATTTCATTACTTTTTACTATGCTATTTTCTTGTGTGTGGCAAATACAACACATACAAACCCAGGCTGTAACCAAAACACAACATAATTGACTTATACATTCATTTATACATAACACACATCATTAAATATATCCTTAAACTTGAAAAAATTGTAAGATTGCAAAATGACATAAGAATTAAAATGTAAAGTTTACTAATAGCTTTAAACAGTACAATGGAATGTTCAATATTAATTAAAACACAACATAAAACATAAGATATACATAAAATTGTCTGACATTATACTGAGAAAGTCAAAGATAACATTATATCTTTATTTAAATGTACCAAATGTACTATCATTATTTTTTTTAAAAATACAATTAATTTTGGATTAATTGTTTGTTTTTTTTTGAGAATTTCACTGTGCTATAATGTATATATGACAATTAAAGGTTTTTTTCCTTCCTTTATTAAATCAATATATGCTGCATTTGTTTATGTTGTATTTCTAATTTAAAAACTGTAACTTAAACCAGAGAATCTCTAAACACAAAGGGTTTTTTGTTTTTTTGCTCTGTGGTTCATCAGTGATGTCAAACACAATACATAACACCACGCAGTGGTTTCATTTTTAGTTTGTTTTATTAAAAGTTTAAAAATCACAATTTTTTAAACAGTTCTATCCTAAACTCACTGTATGCAAACCTCAGCAGAATGTCGCTACGCTAATCACAATAGTCTTTAACTCAACATAGAAACACATTGCTTTATGAAAAGGTGAACATCAAATGAACTTTCAAATCGTGAAAAGGATGAAATCCTGCTGTTCCTGCATCGTTTACAATAAATAAAGCGCTGTATGAGGTACAGATCGCTCAGAAATCAGTGAGATTATATGACTGAGGAGTGAAAATCGATTCATATGGGTGTTCCATAGTAACGGCTTGTCCAAAGAGACACATATGATGGACTGTTGTTATGTAAGGAGTCTCGATTTTCAGAGCAAAAGCTGTAATATGTTTTGACACATTTTCCGGACTTCACTGCAGTGTTTTTGGTAACATGACAAGTTTTATAGTGAAATAAATATAAATAGTTTGTGATAATTTTTTTTTTTGCTTTCTAAGATCTTTTCAATATTGGGGAGATTATTTTTAAACAGCCGGGCTTCCTCTTATTCCTCTGCCAAGCAGGAACAGCAGTTCACCCTGTTGTGTTATTCAAGCCTTAAATTTTGTCGAATCGAAGTGTACGTATGAAAAGCTCATGGGAACCTGGTGATTGTTTTGTTGGCACAAATTCGCTGAAAGGCTTCTTTCTGGTGGTGAGGGCAGCTTTCACATGTAAACACATCTTTACTTACTTTAACCTCGTGTGGATTCATGGGAGGAATGGTGGAAAATCACACACACACATACACACACACATTCAGGCTGCTTTCCTCACCTGAAGAAGAATGTTTGGCCCTACCATGAGATATTAAAAAAAAAAAAAAAGACAAAGACAAGGACATATGAACAGACAGGGAAAGTTCCGGAGAAAGAGAGTGGAGGGGGGGGTTGGTTCAGTAGTCCTCAGCTGGAGAGAGGCAGACCGACAGAGGGACAGACAGACAGATGGAAAGAGAGAGAGACAGAGAGTCTTGATGAGGTAGATGTCAAAAACAAGGAAAAGTGATAATTGATTCATCAATGATTCCCTTTTTTATATATAGAAATGACTCTTTGACACAAGTCATCATGATCAATTGATTAATTTCCACCTAAGCTGTAATACAGCTTTAGGCAATTCCAGAATTGAATCCTCTCTGTGTATTCAAACCCTGAATACGTCTGAAAATAGCGATTGTCACAAACGACATCAGTACACATCAGTGCTAATCAAAATGAGTTTTGAAAACAGCAGTGGTTAGCTAGCTTTAAGTACATTAGCAAACGTAGCAAGCTGGCTTTAATGTTAACATGAGGTGTTAGTGGAGGAAAAATTCTGCTGCCATTATGGTGCTTTTTACATTTTAAACAATTTTTTCATTCGTGTGTTTCTATCATGCATAGAATATATTTTTGTGGTATGCAGCCAAATCAGTATTTTCAAAAAAGTAATTCATGTGTGATTGAAGCCATCTTGTTCCTAACTTCTGAAGGGGTGATTTGTCAAGAGTAATAAATGTGTCAAAAGAACAGATAGCCAGGATTCAAAGTGGTGCCTGGGAGAGAGGGTCATGACGCGTCCATAAGTGACTCACACATAACTTCTTTTTAAAAATAGTGATGGATGGGCTCTGCCACCATCATTTTATATAATTGGAAAGAACCTAAGATAATGGTGACAGATATAAAGGGTACAGTGGCAGGCGTTCAGGGCTAGCAAAGTCTTCTCTGCTGGCCTAAACATTATCAGAAGCACTGACCTACATTTACAACCTACATTTTAATATTTGGTCCAGGAAATTGTGTTAATTTATTCCCAACAGTTTATTCTCTTCATTTCGTAGCGTTTCTCTTGGCTGCACTGATTCCAGTACGTGTTTGTGGATGTTAGATTTTAGGTCCAATCAGATTTCAGCCTCTATGTGCTGCCATGTCAATCTAATCTGCCCTGGGCCTTCAAAGTCTGTTCTGCTGGCCCTTTTACCATAGTCTCTAAAGGAATGAGTTTCCGTCTGACTGGTTGGTCAGAGGGAAACTGTTACAGCCAATTTTTGACTGGCAAAACACGTCTGTAGTTCTGCATACCTTAATACATCTGAGTTAGAATTTTTTAATGCCTACGGAGGATGAGAAATTGATTTGTTCTCGGACATACTTAAAAATACTTTTTCAAGAAAAGCTAGACATCTTAAGGAGGTCGGCTAACCCCGAAGCTAGCTAGCTTGTCTCAGCCCGGGAAAGGGTTTGTTCGCCACTTCCAGACATGTGAATACGAGCGGTACCACTGGATTACACTGTTTTAACTGGGTTTCTTGCTTTAGTAAAATGGCATTCACCCTCCATATGTGAAATTCCTCTCCCTCTGTAATACCACGCGTTGTTATATTGCGTTTTTGTACAGTATTGATGGTTTCTATAATTGCAACGTGGTGGTATTAAGAGGTGGATTAAGTCGGGTACGTCCCCACTGAAGGCCCAGGTACCAAATGCATGGCCCACCACTGAAAGGGTATATAAAGATTGTGTACTGACCGGTTTTTTGGTGCTTCCATGTAACTGCCTGGCTTTATTTCTGCTCAATAAAATCTTTCTTTTTGACACCACAAACATGGATACTGAACTTAGGTTTTTTTGGCCATGACACCATTACATAATTATTAGACATTATAATTATTACAATTCATATTGCAAAAAGTTGACGAGTTGAAGAGGGCATGGCCTCTGGAAAGAAGGAGGCGTGGCCTCAAGAAAGGCAGAGCTGTGACAGAGCTGTGTTCTAGAAATACTAAGGTGTGGCCTCTAGAAATACAGAATAGTGGCCTCTGGGAATACAAAGGTTGCAATGAAGGAGGCGTGGACTGTGTCCATTCGACTAAGTGAGGAAGGAGTGGTAGCACAGTGGATAAAATGTTATGCTTCTGATGGGAAGGTTATGGGTTCAAATCCCAGCACTACCAATCTTCCACTCCTTGAGCAAGGCCCTTAACCCTCATTTGCTGTATATCTGAGATAACTGTCACTTAGGATAAGGGCGTCTGCTGAATGACATACATGTAATCCTAAAACTCATACAACAACGAATATAAAATGAATAGAAGTGTGTGGTGAATATGTTTTGGCTGAGACTAAATAAATAATTAAATAAGTGATATTGGAGTTTATTTGGAGTTAGAAGTAGAGGGAGAAGAGAAACAGGCATGCGCTGGTTAACAGGCCGTGACACAGGCGACTGCTTACTTTCGATGGTGAGGATACACGTGCTGGCGGCGCTGCCGCGGCTGTTCACAGCCTTGCACATGTACTCGCCCTCATCCTCGGAGAAGGTCTCAGGCAGGTAGAGGCAGTAGGTCTCACCACGCTCAATGTACTGATAATCCTCGCAGTCCTGCAGCAGCTCACCCTCGAACCACCACGTAACCTCAGGCTTGGGCTCACCCGTGATCTTCACCGTAAAACGGACAGGCTCAGAGTCCACCACCGTCTGGTTCTTCAGCGGCTTTTTGAACCACGGAGCGCCAGAGCGGACGTGATCGTCCTCCTCGTCGTAGGTTGCCGAGCCGTTCACAACGCTGCCTTCATCTTCATCTTCATCCTCCTTTTTCTGACACACATACACCATAACATGTTTCAGGAATTATGGTCCAAAGCATTGGTGCATGCAAATCCGTCAAGCATTAAGAGGGGCATATGAAACATTATGTGTTTTTTTTCTGACTATTCGAAAGCTGCATTTGGCAGATATGCCAGAAACATACTAACCGATCCATGGGGTGAAACTAAAGCACATGCAACTTTCATCATCATCATTATGCTCCTCACAGCGAACACAAGCCTTTTAATTCAAAGCATCGAAAATATATTTTGGATCAACCCACTTCAACTGTCATCTCTTAAACAAAGCGTCATATGAACGGTTTACTTTTTGGAGTGCTGCGTCGATTTCCTGCTGTTCGAACTGCATCCTCTGGAGCTTCTGCTCTTCGATTCTCCTCTTCTCTTCCTCCTCACGCGCTTTGGCCATCTGTTCGAACCGTGCACGCATGTCCACTTTCTGCTTGAATGGTGCGTCCTCTGGTTTCGCAGCGCCCTTCATGTCCTCGTCCTCATCCTGCAGCCCAGAAAACATACACGTCAACATACATCATAATAGACATAATTTTGTGGACATTTTGCTATAATATTTGTATGTGCTTTTGAGCAACCCATTTCACATTTAATCTCTCTGCTCTTCTGGGAAGATTTTCCTTTAGACTCTTGAGTGTGCTCGTGGAGATTTGTGGAGATTATTTCAGACACAAGGGATTAAGTAGTCAGGTGCTGATGTATTGTGAGAAGGACTGGGATGCAGACAGCATTCCAATTCATCCCCAAGGTGTGCAGTAGGGGTGAGGTCTGAGCTTTATAGCAAGCCACTCGAAATCTTCCTGTTTCGCACTGTACTGGACTAGATTTCTAAGAAATGTCCTGATTGTCTGAACATCTGTGTATCTGCTTTTGATATGAATTGTGTTTTAAATCGTTTTCAGGAAAACATTTTTTCAGAATACTTTATTGATCCCACAAGGAAATTGTTATTTCTTCTCATATTTCAGCGATGTAGGAAGATGGGGTCAGAGCGCAGGTTCAGCCATGTTACAGCGCCCCTGGAGAACAGAGGGCTCCAAGAGTGGCAGTTTGGTGATACCGGCTTTCCGATCTTAAAGCCCTCGACATGCCCTAACCACTAAGCCACCACTTCTGCAGGTTTGTGGATTTTTTGGAAGTAAAATCCAAATTTATTTTCTTCGGGTGCTTAAAAACAGTTTTCTTTTTTAAAAAACTCTTTAGTTCCTAGGGTTCTGGTAAAGTTCCTGGGTTTACAAAATGGTTCATAGACGTGTTTCCTGGATTCTGTTTTTCTAAAAAAAAAAGTTCTCAGACTTTAGAAAAAGTTCTAATGTTCCCAATAAGAAATATTCCTCAGTTGCTGAAGAGGTTGTTTATGTGCCTCTACATATATAATAAAACTAGTCATGTTTGTGGCTCGTACCTCAGCGCAGCGCTCTGCTTCTCTCTCTTTGATCTCATCATCGATGGCTTTCCTCCTTGCTCGTTCCTCTTCAATCTTCTTCTGAATCTCCTCATCTGTAAGCTGCTTGATCTTTTCAAACTTCACCTTCAGGTTCTTGGCCTGGATGGTGCCAGTTCTCTTCAGTTTTGTTAGCTCCTCATACTCGGTGCTTACCACCTCCGTCGTCTCATTGATTATTTCCTGAGACACACACACACGCAAGGCAGAATTTGTTGGAGTAAACATGCTGGAGTTTGTGTGATAAACATTAAGGACAGTAAGATTGATATTAACCTCGCCCATCTCCTGACGCATCTGCTCAAACTCTTTTTTCTCCATCTCAAACTTCTTACGCCGTGCCTCCTCCTTCCTTTTCCGCTCCTCTTCCTCTTTTATCTTCATCTTCTCCTCGAAGTTGATCTCCAGCTTCCCAGGATGCAGTGCTTCCTGTGACTCCGTCCTCAACAGAGTCTCGTCCTCATCCTGCACCTATGGGGACACACCGAGAAGGGTAGCTTATAGAATAGCTCAACTTTATAAAAATCAGACATGCTCTGTACTGCTGAGCCAAAAAATAAGTAGGCTTCACCAAGCAAAATATAACACATGCAAATTTAACAGAACAATCCAACAACTTAATAGAAAAGAATAATAATAAAGTTTATGAGTGTAAAATACATTTAACTAAATAAAATTAAATTGAGTAGAATAAAATTCTGTAGTCTCAAAAAGAGTATGTACAAACTAAATAATGTAAATTATTTAAATTATTAGTCTGTAGAATGTACCTAAATAAACCTGATTAGAATAGATCTAAATAGCATAGACTAGATGATAACTCGATAAAGATGATAATGTACAGCTAATAAAAAACAGAAATAAATAGAAAAAGAATAAAAATAAATTGAAAGGAATAGACAAATAAAAAAACAACAGAGAATAGACAAGAATAAAATGTAACTGAATAGAACACAACAACAAAAACATAGAATGGAACAGAACAGAAAACATTAATAAAAAAAGAACTAAATAGCAAGACTGGAAGATAAGTTAACAAGTAATAAGAAAAATTAAAAAAACAATAGAAAAAACAATAAAACAGACTGGAAAATAATTCAGTTAGAGAAAATAGAGTACCACTAAAACAATAGAAATCAATAGAATAGAATAGAATTAGCTGGAAGATAATTCAATAAGAGAAAATAAAGTACAGCTAAAAATGAAAAATACATTAATATAAAAAGTACATTATAGAATAGAATAGAATAGAATATAGAAGATTTTTCCATTAAAGACAAAAAAAACATTTATCTAAACATTTTATGTAACTGAATAGATGATCAAATAAAATAGAATAGAATAGAATAAATTAAAATAGAAAGGACTATAGAATATTTTTTATTAAAGGCAATTAAAAAATGTCATAAAAATGTTTATGTAACTGAATAGAATAGAATAGAATAGAATTCAGTAGGAGAGAACGAGATACAGATAAAAAGAACAGAACAATTATATAATGGAAAAGATTATAGTATATAACACAATAGAATAGAATAGAATAGAATAGAATAGAATAGAATAGAATAGAATAGAATAGAATAGAATAGAGAATATATTTCTATTAAAGACAATTAAAAAATTTAATATAAAAATTTTATGTAACTAAATAGAATAGAATAGAATAGAATAGAATAGAATAGAATAGAATAGAATAGAATAGAATTCAGTGGGAGCAAATAAGATACAGATAAAAAGAACAGAACAATTATATAATGGAATAGATTATAGTGTATAACACAATAGAATAGAATAGAATAGAATAGAATAGAATAGAATAGAATAGAATAGAATTCAGTGGGAGCAAATAAGATACAGATAAAAAGAACAGAACAATTATATAATGGAATAGATTATAGTGTATAACACAATAGAATAGAATAGAATAGAATAGAATAGAATAGAATAGAATAGAATAGAATAGAATAGAATAGAATAGAAACTTTATATAAATGTTTTTACTGTTCAAACAGGCAGGTTTGCATCTCCCAGAATAATGGCATATAACCGCCTGTGCCATATATATTAACCTCAGCACAATATTTCAATAGTTTTAACATATCTAAATTGTTCATTTGATTAGAAAGTGTCTTACTTCTCCTGCCCCAAGCACCTCCACATCGTCCTGATCCCGGAACAAGGTTTGTCCAGAGACACAGATTGAAAAAAGCATACGAGAGAAGCACAGCAGCATTGCAACAGGTGAGCACACACTCATATCATTTTAATACACTCATAGTATATTTCTTTTCCTGTTAAGAGACAGTAAGTCACATTAAGGATCTCTCCTCATGTTCAACCTTCTGCTCTATTCTGGTTTATATTGTAATAAATAATATGGGACACTTTACAGACATGACGGGAAGAAAACATAAAGTTCGCTGCTGAGGATCGAACAAAACAACAGGGATTAAAATTAATATCTAATAAATAGGCAATTTATTTTAGTGTATAAAAGAAATCAGCAGGATTGTGTGCTAAGTTGATCTATAGATTAGCAAGCAAACATTGAACATGCAATTATGCTAGTAGTGTAGCAAGCTAGCATTTTAAACGATAAACTAGTACTGTCAAAAGGTAAAAATTTGTTACTGTAGCAAGCTAACAATTTAAGAGATATGCTAGTACTATGGCAAATTATGAATTCTTATTGTTAAAAGCTATCTTTTTGAGTGATACGCTACTATTTTAGCAACCTAGCATTTTGAGATAAGATAAAGTATTGTTGAGTCCTAGTATTTTGAGATATTAGCTAGTAATGTAGCATTTCAAGAGAGAGGTTATTATAAAGAACTGCAATTAAAAAAAATTAATATTACATAAATTATATATATATATACTAGTTTTATTATTGCTCTTATTATTGACAGTTTTGATATGGAAATTGAAGTTCAGCTAATTGCAGTTTTAGCTCAGGAGGATTGCTGTGAATGGACCATGACCATGAATTGATATTGTGTTAACTCTCAGAGGTGAGTAGATGCATGCTAATCAGTGCAGGGTTGAGCAAGCTTGCCTCACCATGTTCTTGCGAGCTTCGGCGAACAGCCTCTTCTCCTCCTCCAGGCGACGTTTGGCCTCTTCTTCCTTCCTCTTCTGCTCTTCCCCACGGCGCTGCCTCTCCAGATCCTCAAAGCTGATGGCCAGTTTCCCAGGAGTGGCTCCCTCATCGACGCTCATTGCAGCCAGCAGGATGTCATCTTCCTCGTCTAGGTGCTGAAAACAGACAAGCACCCGAGATGTAAAGCTATTTAGCTTTAGCGAAGCGAAGATGTTTTTCAGGCGATCCTGATCCCTTTTTCACGTATCTGTACTTTACTCAAATATTTCCTTATGGTGAAACTTTTACTTTACCTTCACTACATTTCAAAGTCAAATATCTTTTTACTCAATTACATTTTACAAAATCAGTTGCTTTTTATTTATGAGCGGATAAAAACCTAACTGGTCAATCACACAGCAAGCCACCATTTAGGGTAGAGCACACGTTTTGTTTTAAACTAGTTATGATTGCTGCTTGGGGGTGGCACAGGGCGTCAGAGCAAAAACAATTATCGTTTTTTTTCTTTTTTTTTACCGTTTGCACAGTCACGTCAATTATTACATAATGTCACGGTCAGTGTACTTGGTCGGGACACGGAGTGTGCACCCACCGCCGGGAGAAGTTCCCTCACTCATACACTCAGAAAAGAGAAGCGGGGGCTGGGTAACGTCACCTCAGCCTTCAGGGTTTTCCAGCTTTCAGGCTGTTAGCTGTGTTAGCTGATTCTAAAGCCTTTAATACATCATAAACTGCCCACCCCAGACAATGATGTTTAATGTTGAATCGCCAAAAAAAGCAAACTTTGGACAATTTGTTGGCTAAACCTCTGAGGCCTGCCTACAGATTTTTAAGGAAACTATATAAAGCATTGAATCCGTGACAGGTCTGACCATGCTCTTTCTGGCATCAGCGAACGCCTTCCTCTCCTCCACGATGCGTCTCTTTCTTTCCTCCTCCACACGTTTGTGTTCATCCTCCAGTCTCTGTCGTTCCAGCTCTTCGAAGCTGAGCCTGAGTTTCCCCGGTCGGATCTCTTCCTTCTCATCTTGTCTCGTCTCGTCCTCATCATCCGGAGCCTGGACCACCAAGACACAAACCAGAGATGCGTTTAGTTTTTCTTAATATTTAAATCAATCTGGTTTGTGATGTAAGGAACATCGAACACATTTTATGTGTGGAAAATAGTCAACAATAGAAATGATGAAGAAAAATCACCATCTATTACAATCCTGTAGATTAGTTTCCCTTAATGACATGCCATGGTGTGTTTCATTGCTGCTCTATTACACTACAGCAGTTTCATTTTCATGTCCTTTAAAAAAAATTTTTTTCTGTTTTTACTTTCACAAATTAATGAGATGCTTATAAACGACTGTAACCATCGTAACATACAGTTACAGTTCCATTTGGGGGTGAGACGGCTACTACAAACATTTCCCCAATGACCTTTCTGAGCTACATGGATGAATTTTGCATGTGGTGTAACTTATATGGTGTTTTGGTGTATGGTAATTTTGAAAAAATTTGTTCAAGGTAATGTAATGTAATGTATATATGACAAATAAAGGCTATTCTATTCTAAATATAATGGAAAAAATGGCACAAGAAGTTAACACCAACAGCTTCATTATTAGTAGAGACACAGTACAGATACATGAAAATAATCTCTCTCTCTCTCTCTCTCTCTCTCTCTCTCTCTCTCTCTCTCTCTCTCTCTCTCTAACTAATAATTAACTACCTAAAAAATGTAATCTAATGGCAATACTTCACCCCTGTGCATCATTTAGAACAGCAGATATCAAAATCTAATGAGCCATATTTATGAAATAAGTAAGGAAAACCAAGTGTTATTTTAATATCGTCGGTCAGTTTTGCCCTTCAAACATCATGAGAGCTTCAATTTGTCAATGTTGGTGGGTCACCATGGTACAAGATGATAATCCAATGCTAGGTGTAAGGCCTAACATCATTTTAATGCATCATTTTAATGTTCTCTGTTTCATCTCGCACCAACACTTAACACCTAACACACACTCATCTCAATTCATTCCACCACCATTCATTTATTTATTATTTATTATCCTTAACTGTACCATACTCTCAACTGCTGTTTTTGCACATTTATCACTTTCACTGTATTCACTGTATTATACTGTTTACATACTGTTTACATGCTATTTTTGCACCTTCGACTGCTGCTGTATTTTTTGCACTACACTGTTTACACTCACAACCCTAGTTTATATTTTGTATAGTTTTTACAGTTTTCTTGTACAGTACTGTATAATCTAGTATACAGTAGGTTTACTGGTCGGCGCTATATAGGGTTTTGTGTCTTGTCTTGTGTCGTCTGTCTGCACTGTCTGTCTGCACTGTTTGCACCAGGTTGCACTCGATGCACTTTATGTAACTTGTGTTTTAGCTTAATGTTGTTTTGTTTGTTTATTGTTTAGTGTAGCACCAGGGTTCTGGAGAAACGTTGTCTCATTTTTACTGTGTACTGTGTACCACTGTGTATAGTAGAAATGACAATAAAAGACTCTTGACTTGACTCTTGACTTGAAAGTCCTGAAATATCATTTACATATTGCATATACAAACTTTAATTTCCCCAACAACCTCTCAAAACATTCATGTTGGCATGTTTCCATCCACAAAAAGTCACAGCTTTACCTCTCACACTGGCGACTCCATTTATCATTGTTCAAAAACCTATTTTTTTCACCATGAGTGCAACTCTTTTTCTTAGTTTATATTAAGCATCATGAATAATAAACCTGAATAAGGACCATAAACAAATAAAGAATTAGTATAAAGTGTGTACCATGCCCAGTTTAGCCTCCTCAAAAGCTCTCCTCTCCTCCTGAAGCCTCCTCTTGGCCTCCTCCTCGGCCTGCTTCTTTTGCTTATCCTGTCGCTCCTTCTCCTGCTCCTCAAAGGTCAGCTGCAGCTTTCCTGGAGTCATGCGCTCCTTCTCTTTTCCCTGACACTCCTCATCATCCTGCAAAACCACCAATACATCAGAACAATCGGACAAAACTGAGACATCTTTCCATACCTCTTTTATATTTATATTTTCAAAAACCTGGTTTGCAGAAACAGAATGCCGCTTGGCCTCTCTGAACGAACGCCGGTTCTCGTCATATCTCTTCTTCTTTTCCTCCTCACTCCTCTTCTTTATCTCCTCCTCTCGACTCTTCTCCATGTCTTCGAAATTCATTTTGATCCTCCCAGGTTGCTTTTGCGATTTTGTTGGGACGACTTGCACCAAAACACTGCTATCTCCTTCCTGCAATACGGAGTTGTATAAATAAAAATGTTATGGAATCTTGACTGATCTGGTGTGTGAAATCTGATCTTTAAAACATCAGACCTTTGTATAAAGAATGCAAAGAGCACTTCTGAATACTTTTGAATCTTTTAATTTTTTTAAAAAGTAAAAACTATTTTCTGTTTCCTTTTTCCGTTTGTAGAAATCCAAAAAGGTATGTGTGTTACTTCACATCTCCAATTTTTTTGTGTTGATGTAGAGTCAAAAGCAGTGATTGAGCCATTAAGAGACAACAAATTTTAGCCTGTGTGTTGCTCTTTAATGGAAAAGGAAGGAGCTGGTGCGTGAGCAGAACTTTTGGTCCTGAATCGATTCAAAACGAATCAGTAAATTCCTCATTTGACCATTTGACATTTGTCACCAAATTAAGTCTTAAAATGTGTCTGTATTTTAACTTAAAATCTTTTTCTTTTGATATATCGGGTGTTAGCTGTAGTAGCTAAATATGTGCTCAGGAAATAAACAGAACGGCCATGTAACTGCATGCTGCTGCAACAGACTCATTATCTAACACACAAAGAGACAGAGCCAAGCAAGAGATAAGGCTTGGCTCGTTCCGCTGGCTCAGCTGCCTCTGTCTGCTATGTCCCAGATAGAGGGGTCTAATTCGGTCCCTGACAAAAAAAAAAAAAAGTGGCTGACAGCTCGTTTTAGACTGTGTGGGAAACAGTTGGCGGTCACATGTCGTCTGGACCTGCCACTTTTACAGCCTGAGACTCGGAGTTCTGAGGCAGATGCGACGGAGACAGTTGGTCTACGTCAGGGCCGTGCTTATTTTTAAAACAAGCAATCTGGATAAAGGGGTGTTTTCTCATTTCTAAACAATAATCATTTGCAAATTTGTGACATTTATTATCTTATACTGACCTAATAAAACCTTAACTGGTTGACTAACACACTTCCACTTACATGCGCTAATTTTGAACTACCATATGCTAGCGCTCTGAAGCGAGTCCTCACTTTGCTAACTTGGTTCTTTGACCGGATATGAGATTTTCTTCATATGATCGCAGAAAAAAGGATAGAAATCCAAAGTTTGACAAAATCTGTTGGTCTTAATTGTTTTTATTTTTGCTTTGAGAACTTGCTGTAAACCAGGAATAAACCAGGAAAGTAATCATTGACGCTTTGTCTTTCCCACTCCAGTCTGTCTCTGGACAGTGTTAAAAACAGCATGGCCTTCTCTGCCAATTACAGCTTTATCTGCGATTCATACAAACTGCTCACACTGGAGACTCCTTCCCTAAATGCACTTACTCACCATCTCTGCCTTCTTGGCTAATTCCTTCTGAATCTTGGCCTTCTCCAAGGCTTCCTGGGTGATGCGCTTCTTCCTCTCTTCCTCCATCTTCTTCTTTTGGTCTTTCTGCCTGTGCTTCTCCATCTCAGCAAACTTTCCCTTCACACTGCCTGTGGACACATCAGGAGCAGAAAGGGTATTAAGGACTAAAAAGAAAGATATAGATTTTGATTTTGGACTCTGTTTTTCTTGCGTTTCTGGACTCACCGATGATCTTGGGGACATACGATTTCTCGACCGGTTTTACTTCCTCCTCCTCCTCCTCATCACTAGAGGCAAGCAGCTCTTTTATCTGCAGAGGATAAGATGGCAGGTTAGAAAGGATTTATCTGGGGGATCATCTGCATTTACGTGGCCTGCACCGTGATTACACCGTAATGGCTGGTAAACCCTTTAGCACGGCCTACAAACGGGAAACAGATTGGATCTTCTAGAGTCACATGACCAATGGCTGCTTCAAAGTTCTGAAATTTCCATCATTTTTCTACAATACTGAATCATAGTGTCTCTCAAAAACCATAAAAGACTGGGTGTTTCCAAACTTTAGAGACTCTGTACATACTGACCAATTGTTTTTTGCGGATTCTCTCTCGCTCTTTGATGTACTGTTCCTTCCGTTTCTTCTGCTCCTCCTCACTTCTCATGCGGTTCCTCTCCTCCCTGACCTTCTTCATGGCCTCAAACTTGCTCTTTACATCTCCTTTGCCGATTTTTGGGACGTAGCTCTTCTGCACTGGTTTGTTGATCTTGAGAAGCCTCTTTAGAGAGAAAAGCAAGCAAGATGATGACAAGGTTGGTCAACACTGAGGCTGGAGAATGTGCTTGAACCTAACATGACTATCTGATTTGTTTAAGAACCTCCAAAGGACATCCTACCAATGTCGTTACAAATTTTACATGGATAGCAGTTATTACTAAACTGACATTTATTACATTTATTACTGACACATCCCCTCCATACCTCTTGTTTCAGAGCAACATCTGTCAGGTTGGCCTCGTCCTTCTCAGTCGAGACCTGTAAGTTCCCAACATCATTCATGTTTTCCACTTCGGTGAGCCCAGCCTCCAGGCTTTTCTCTGGCCTTTCACGCTTCCTCGTCCTGCCACTCTTCTTTGTTGACTCTTCTTTTTCGTCTGTCACACCATTCATCTCCTCCTCCTTATTCTCAAGATTCTCCATGCCATCAAGGTGCATTGAGTCATTAATGTGCTCTGTGTTTTCAAGGTTTTCAAGGGCTTTGGGCACTCCGGCTATGTCGGTCATTTTGGCTTCTCTGTTAGAAGAGATATGGCCTAAAGATAGATCCTTCAGATGAAGCCTGATATCAAGAAGAAAAGAGAGAACTGAATCAACAAAAATCTTTTCTCTGGAACATTTAAAGGAAGTGCAATTATCGTGAACATTAACACATTAATCATACTTTAAGAATTTGAAGAACCGCATCTGTAGCAGGGGTACATTTGATTTATTTATAAGTATATAAAAAAACAGACCATTCTACTCTTGATTTATTGTTTAGTGGGCAGGGCCTAAAAAACCTGTTTGGCAACAAACAATTGCACGTAAATGTAATCATTTAGCAACGATTATCTGAATGTAGATAAAATTGTGAACGCATATTACAGTTATGTATCATAACATACAGTCTCTTGCATAAATTTTCCCCTCTGAATTTGGAGATGAAGCGGATTTAACTGGGATTATTCTCAATCATTAAATCCTGCTGATGTAGAATTACATCATTGGCACATTTTGCCTGCAAGCCTCATTTATTATGGCTCCATTTTGCCATGTAGAGAAAACTAGAGAGACAGAATGGGTGCTTTATTTCTTTGACTGTTTCCATCGATTTCAACTGATAAAAAATGCTAACATGACATTTGGACTTGTTTTTTTTAGAAATCTTCTATGACTCAGAGGTCTAGACAGGAGTGTTGGTGTTAGAATCTTTCTGAAGTACCAGTTTTCCCGCAGCAATGATGCTTATTTGTTGCTTGATAGCATAAATCAGAGACAATTACCCAGAATGCGATGTTTATATATACGTCTCCCGAAATCTATAATGATTTTCACCAAAGTTGATGTTACTTCCACACAACTATATTATTATTGTATGACCTTAAATTAGTTGAATCTCTGTTTATTGGCTACATTGAGAAACAAATGAATGATCCAATCAGGATCAGGATCAGGACCTGCCAGAGGGAACAAAAGAGTTGACCCTAATTTCTTCATTACTGTTGCATTGCTTTTCCTAATTCTACTGATCATGCTGTGGTTATATTTTCCAATTTATTTTTAAATTAATTACTGTTAAAAATAGCTTTGCAAATGTGTTAATTGAAACAAAAAACAGCTACATTTGTTTTATAGCTCTAATGTAAAAACTAAAGAAGCAACCATTCGCCATCAACACAAAAATTGTGCCTGCTTGAAAACATCTAAAACCTCTGGTTTAAGGGGATGCTGTGAAAGTTCGAGTGAAGATGCTAACAGCACAAAACTCTAGCTTTCTGAGAAGTCAAAAGTCTAAAACAGATCTAAGCATAAGTCTGTATGCTTTTGTTTTCACCCCAAAGGACTTTTCATTATCTTTAAACTGTCCTACATGACCAGTGTCATCATTGTGAACATGTTGAAGTATTTTCACTCCTCCTACGTTCATGTCAGGAAGAATGGCAGTGTCGCATGTGTTTGGTGAGAGTGTAAATCTTTAGTCACACGAGAATTTAGTGCAATTTATATGGAAATGACCAGATGCGACCAGATGACTTAACATCCCAAAAAGACACCATTTGTTTCTGTATGCTGTGACACAAATCAGACAGCTTCTTTTCTGATATGAATTTTTTTATTTATACCCTTTGAACTCAACTCAACACAAGCTTTATTGTCATTCTTCCACATATACAGGTCTAGACAGGGGTGTTTAAAGCTAAACTATTGTTAGCAGTCTTCCTCCGTCTGTTTTTTCCGCAGTTGTTATAGATACACTATGGGCGCAAAAGTTTGTGGACGCCTGACCATAAGATTTGTATGCACTTTTTGGAGATCCCATTCTACACTTAGTCACCATTTACTCTCATTTTACCTGTAATGTTCTGGGAAGAGGTTCCACTAGATTTTGGAGTATGCGTGAGGAGATGTGTGCTCATTCAGCTACAAGAATGTTAGTAAAGTCAGGTATTGATGTAGACTGGGAATGCCTGGGGTGTTCTAATTCATCACAAAGTTGTTCATTAGGGTTGAGGTCAGAGCTCTATAGCAGGCCACACAAGATCTTTCACTTCAACTCATGTAAACCATCTCTTCATGAAGCTGGCTTTGTGCACAGGGGATTTGTCATGCCGAAAAAGGTTTGGGTCTGGTAGTTCAAGTAAAGGGAAAATTAAAAGCTACTGCATCAAAAGGCATCCCACACGACCGTGTGTCTCCAACTTTGTGGTAACAATTTGGCTGGAAAAGTTAGGAGTCCCAATCCTTGAGTCCAGATAGTGTATTTACAAAAATCATAATTGAAAAGCAATATTTGGAAATGAAAAAGGATAAAATAAAAAAGTAACTGTCATAATTATTAATAATAGTTATAATGATACTAATAATTAAATATTACCTCTCAATCAACTATAAGACATTGTTTTATCATTGTTTGGCTAATAGATAGCTTAGATATATTACTATATGTTTTTTCAAAAAGAATGAAAATGGGATGAAAAGATGACTAAATTTATTCCGATGATCTTGAAATTTGGCGAAGGAGCAGTAAAGATAAATGTCAGAATACACAAATATGAATGAAATGTTTTTGTTTTGTCCATATTATAGAAATCAAGTGACATGTCATTTAACACCACAGAGAACCCTGTGAAAACCAATTTTGGTTAATAAAATTACAATAATCCATCCAAAATAATTGTATAATAAAATAAAGATTTGGATTTTCTGAGGAGATCAAAGCATGGCCTGTCCCCTTTCTTGATGACCTTCCATCAAATGATTGGAATTGCAGATCAGAGTTCACTAGACTTGAACTTTAAAATGCACCACAATGCGAATATTCTTCAGTCTCCAGCCTCTCATGTGTAAACAAAAGTTTGTAGAAAGATAAGAATAGCGTTATCATGCCTTCTTAATAAAATGGTTAGGCTGTGTTGCTAGCTAGGCTTATCAGCTTACTAGCTAGCGTATTTCTTTTTACTATGTAACTAAGAGGTAAAAGGGAAGATAAGAAGCTTAGCAAATAAAGATCGCAACATTACTTAATATCTAATAACAATGAAAGCTTACAGTGCAGCATCCTTAGTAAATGTCTGGTCATGCTAGTTTAAATTACGCTACTAGTTTGTCGATTTTGGGAAATAGAAGCGAATACAGATGTGTTAGGAACTACAGCATGGTGGATGAGCCAAAAAAGTCTGAATGATATTTGGAGTGAACGGATGCAAATACATGTACAGATAAAAAAGAGTGTCTTTTTTAACAACGTGTTAGACAAACACACATTTTTTAATGTCCTGATCATAATTTTTAGGAAAACATTTTTAAACCCACAATCACAACACTGTGTACATCCATAAGTGTATACACACATCCTTTATATTTCCTTTACTCAACAACTTCTGAATTTTATTCAACAGGTAAATGCATTATAACAGCTGTAAACAGATGTGGATTTACCAATTACCCTCCTGCACATCTTATCATGTTACCGAGAAATGAAGCATAAACTCCTCTGTCCTTAAAGCTTTCCTTAAAACTTTACAGAATACTGACATCCTGACAAATAATAAACGGGAGTTAAAGGAAAAAATGTAAAAGTGAATTTAAGATGTTTATTTCTAGCTGTAAAATCAGAGATACAGTGGTGTGAAAAAGTGTTTCTGATTTCTTATTTGTTTGCTTGTGTGTCACACGTTAATGTTTCAGATCATCAAACTAATTTAAATATTAGTAAAAGATAACATAAGTAAAAACAACATGCAGTTTAAATGATTTTTATTATTGAGGTAAAAAAATGTTTCCAAAACTACATGGCCCTGTGTGAAAAAGTGTTTGCCCCCCGGTTAAAACTGTGGTTTATCACACCTGGGTTAAATTTCTCTCGCCACACCCAGGCCTGATTACTGTCACACCTGTTCGCATTTAAGAAATCTCTTAAATAGGACCTGCCTGACAAAGTGTAGTAGACCAAAAGATCCTCAAAAGCTAGACATCATGCCGAGATCCAAAGAAATCCAGAAACAAATCAAGCGTTACAAACATGCAAAAAAAAGAAATCAGGAAAGGGGCAAACACTTTTTCACACCACTGTAGATTGAATCTGAAACTATTATACTAATAGATTGTCATACTTTTCCATCCTGTTTATAGTTACAGAAAAACTTACTTACATTATAGCTGCTATAAACAGTTGTTCAATCCCCATCTCTCTATATTACTCACTAGAATTTAATAACAAAAAATGCATTTTTTCCTTCCATAAATGTCGAATAAACATTTTTGCGTAACATTTATAAACCAGAAAGCTTTAAATCAGCGGTAGAAGATAATTCTTTTGTGTTTTGATTTTTGTTTGAAAGAAAAGTAATGTTCTCAGAACATTGTGGATGCATAGTATATGTACCACTAATGGGAAAACCTTCCCAGCATCCCACTGGTTAGATTTTATGGAAGAACTTTAATTTCCACAGGACATATTCCAAGCACAGTATGTAGAGACTAAATTTAACTGCTGTCAGGGAGGGGCCATGTGACTCCTGGCTAATTTTGTAAAACAGCTATGTGAAGGGGGGGGGGGGGGTTAACACACACACACACACACACACACACACACACTCATACAGCTTTTATCATTATACTTTAAAAAACTTTTGTATTGCTCTGTTTTTCAGTGTAATCTTTTAAAATCGGAATTTAGGATTACAATTGACCTCAAATGTCTACATAATTTCCATTCATATATCTCCACTTTAATGATGCACACACACACACACACACACACACACACACACACAACATTTAAAGGTCAGAATATATCCATTTCATTGTAAAAATTACATTTATCAAGTTATTTTTAGCAGAGAATTAAAACTATTATTATTATGGATTATTATTATGTTTAAATATTAATTCACTATTTAAAAAGTGAAATTGTAGCATAGTGTATTTCTATTTTTGTGTTCATATATTTGTTTGTTTCTTTGTTTTGTAAATATGTAATATGGAAAGTATGTTTAGCTCACATAAACCTCGTTCCATGATTAGCATCTATTTATGGGCATCATTGAATGTAATCGCTCCATTTCTGGATAAATCTGAGATTTTAGTATTTGTTTATTTATTTATTTATTTTTAAAGTTGCGTAGGTATTTTTAAATCAAGATTTCTATGAATTATTATGACGTTATCGTCAATTCTTGATTTATGCCTATGTAATATTAGGAAAAGACTATGCTTAGTTTGTACAATAATATGTAATTAAATGAAACAAATAACATCCCAATTTTTTTAATTAAAATCATAAAAGAGGCAAACAATAATGCAATAAATTAAAAAAGAAATCATTTTATTAGTTTATTATTTTTGAAATAAATAATATTATTTAATAATACAGGGTTGTTCAAAAAGAATGAACCGATTTCATTACGCAATATTTTATTAAGGAAAAGTAATACAAAACTCCAGCCAAGTCACAAGTATTATTCTCATAATCAACTTAGATAATTCCTCTTTCAAATGGTCACTGACTCATTCCATGGCCATGCTTGAGAACTGAAGCAATGCGTCATGATATCGGTTCATTCTTTTTGAATAACCCTGTACATTAAGAAAGTTAAAACCTATAAATAGAATAAAAGAAACCAATTATACATTTACAGAAAGTATATATTTTTTAAATGTACAAACGTGAAAAATAAATGAAATAATAATAATAATAAAAAAAGTTAAAAGATAAAATGTAAAAGTTAGCTCATTTCACTTCTAGCTATAAAATCAGACATAGATAAAACCTGACATTATTAAAATCAATTCTGTGAGAGTAATCGTGTGTGTAATTGTTTACTATAAAAAAAAATAAAGAAATAAATAAAACTCAAAAATTCAAACTGACCGGTTTGTAGTTTCTTCTCTCTTCTCCTGATTCTCATAGGAAATTTTCCCCGAAATAAAAGCTTCTGGAGTCCAGAGCGAGATCCAGATCCGTAATTCCACAGTGTGCTATGTGTGTATGTGTGTGTTACTCTGATTAACAGCAGAATGAGTGAGGCATACAGACGAACCTGCCCTGGCCATAAAAGCCCTGTTACACTGGCCATCACATTCCGCACTCGTCACCACTCTACAGCTGTCACCACACTACACACACACACACACACGGCTGCAATTTTTACTCACCCAGTTTCCTATATTTCTGGTGATCCCTGCAGATGGTCATTATGGGGCTTCAGAGACATCAGTGCCATTTTTGTGCTTTGAGTAAGGAGTAAACAGTTTACAGGGTTTCTGTTGTTCTACAAGTCAAGACTGTAAGAGTTACTGCTCATTTCCATGTAATACTCTAAAGTTTATTAAGCATCATAGTCATTCACGACACTCGGAATTAACAAAATCAGTGAACTGAAGACAATTAATTCAACTACTGGAGATAATTCAACACTATTGGTGACAATTCAACACTATAGTTAATTCAACTCTAAAAGATTTAATTCATCGCTAGAGTGATTTCAACACCACAGGAGTTAATTCATCACAGATTAAGTTATTCAATTAAATTAAACTGTACAAAAGTTGTGTCAAAACCACGGGAGATAATTCAACACTACAAAAGTGGATTCAAGACCACAAGAGTTAATTCACTAGAGTAAGTTTAACACCACATGAGTTAACCAAACACTAGAGTTAATTAAACTCTACAAAAGTACATTTAAGAGCACATTCAACACTACAGGGGTTAATTCTACACTACAGGAGTTAATTCAATACTAGAATTTGTGTTAAATTAACTCCTGTAGTGTTTAATTAACTGTAGTTAAAATGTAGCTAAAAACCATAAACAACACTGAAGGTAGTTGAAAACTACTTAAGTAAATGTAATGTTGCATGGGTTAATTCTACCCTGGAGAAATTATTTTGTGTGTGTGTGTGTGTGTGTGTGTGTGTGTGTGTGTGTGTGTGTGTGTGTGTGTGTGTGTCTGTGTGTGTGTGTGTGTGTGTCTGTGTGTGTGTGTGTGTGTGTGACTATTAGTCAGCATTATCTTCCTGCTTTATGATAACCTAAATACCACAGCTGCTCAGTGCTAAGAACACACAAACACACACACACACAGACACACACACACACATACACACACACACACACACACACACACACACACACACACACACACATACATACATAAAGCTATATTTAACAGCTCAGACTCAGAGTCAGTGAAATGAATAGACCACGTAAGATGACAGTGACTGTATATATTTATTTACATGCAGAGTTTTCCTCAGGAACTTCCTGTGTGCTCAGATTCCTCTCTGCTCTTCTTGTACTAAAATAAGGAGGCTGAGGACACAGCTGTTCAACTCAAACACTATATCTGAGGAGAACAAATGGCTGCAGCCTAGAAATCTCTAAAACCTCTGCAACCTGCTCTGAGGGGGAAAACACTCAGACATGTCCACAGTGACAAAGCTGCTGGTCCATTTTTAGGTTCTCAGGATGTTTTAGTGAGGGAACCTGTAACATTTCAGTGCAGGAAACTAAACAGGGTTATATATTGTTACATATTGTTTTATTAAGAATCTGCCATGTATGTAACATGCAGCAATTGGAAGCATCTGTGTGAAAACATAGCAAAGGTTAAGTGTCCTGGTGATTTAAAACTCCATAATTACTATAATACACTTACAAAAAAATTTGCTTTTAGTCTCTATGTTGACTTTTGATATTTGTAATGATTTTTAAGGTTCTGTCAAGCAGACAAAAACAAGAACATGATGAATAAGACTTGTGGCTTTGCCTGGTTACATAACAGCTGTTATCCCTCAGGGTGTACTCACTTTTGTTGCCAGCTATTTTGACAATAATGGCTGATTGTGAGTTTTTTTCAGAGGACAGTAAATGTGCATGAAAAATTTTGTTTATTAAGAATCTACATTTACATCTACATAAGAATTTCTGACCAGCTACTTTGTAAGGACATTTTCCAGACATTCAAGTGCACAAAACAGGGAGCCATTTTGGAAATATAAGTAATAAAGTAATGGTTCCCATTGCAGCTGCTGACTCACAGATCGTTGGACACGTCAGCTTGGGCTCGCCTTACAAGTCTGAGCTCATTAGAGAAATGATTTTGTGAAACAGATAGAAATAGATTTTGAGGTAAGACCCCATTTTGTCCGTTGTCCTTTCCCATAGGGTGATTTTTGTCCTTGAGTAAAGGCCGGGTGTGAAAAAAGCAGCGTGGAGTTCAAGAGCATTTCGGTAACCTGAGGAGTGCCCCAGTATGCATCTTTCTCTCTCTCTCTCTCTCTCTCTCTCTCTCTCTCTCTCTCTCATTTTCTCTCTCTCTCTCTCTCCCTCATGGATGCTGTAAGATTTTTAGATATCTCAAGTCAAAAGGTCAAACTGGCACTGCCTTTGAGGATAGATAGATAGATAGATAGATAGATAGATAGATAGATAGATAGATAGATAGATAGATAGATAGATAGATAGATATAGATAGAGAAATAATTATTAGGAAAAGAAAGAAAGAAAGAAAGAAAGAAAGAAAGAAAGAAAGAAAGAAAGAAAGAAAGAAAGAAAGAAAGAAAGATATATCTTTCTTTTCTCGGGGGACCAAAAGTTTTTTTGGATTCGGTTCCTCGGTTCCTCAGGCCAAAGCAGAGTGCACAGGGGGACGACCAAATATAACACACACCTGTGGGCAGGGATCAGAGCAATAGGACAGCCTGCTTACACACACACACACACACACACACACACACACACACACACACACAGCTGCCATCATCCCACCTCCTCTATCCTCTTTCTTCTCTTGCTTTAACATTTCTGGAGTGTGCCTTAAATCAAAAGCTTTACAAAGTTCTTTTTGAAACTCTCCAGACGGTTCCTGGATTCTGATTGGTCAGGAGGTGTTGAATAATTCTCTGTAGCAGCAGCTCTGCAGCTCTGACAGTAATGTGTGGTTTGTATTAATGCACTCGGCTTGTTCGCAGGCACGTGTAGAGCAAACACTCTGTATAATTATAAACAGAATAAACAATAGTGTGATCACACTTCCTGAACATTAAATGTAACTACTAGCAAAAAAATAAAAACGTAATAATAAACAACTGTTAGCAAATTGATGTGGTGTACAAGAAATAAAACAAAATGTTGTATAAAAAGAATCAATATGGTAACTCTGCTTTATCACACAACAGTTTTGTTGATTGGTTTACCTATTGACACATTTGTCACACACACACACACACACACACACACACACACACACACACACACACACACACACACACACACGAGCAATGTACAATTTTATAAACCTAATCGATCAGGTGTACATGGGAGTGAAAGACACTCCACGCGCCACTCTGCTGCCCTCTGCAGGCCGTACAGGAAAAGACATAAGTCTATGCAAACGACTTGGGAAAAAATGTGTTGTGTAGAATAAAAAAAAAAAAGTGTTGTACCAACGTAAATAGGAAAATGAAACATTAAACACAAAAAAAAACGTGTACAGTCAATGGAGTAAGGAGAATTAATAAAGAATATATTGGAATCACACAGGAGTGGTATAGAATATTATTCATTTGACTAGAGTAAAATAGAATCTGTCTAGAAGAAAAGTCTGTAGGATATATTTGAATCTGTGTGTAATATTATTTTGTATATAGAATAGAATTGATTTCAGTAAAATTTATGAAACTTTATTGTTATTGCACAAGTTATGGTACAGGACAACTGAATGCAGTATAGAATAGAATAGAATAGAATAGAATAGAATAGAATAGAATAGAATAGAATGTGTTTATACTGGTTATATGGTACTGATATAATAGTGATGGTATGAATGGGGTTTTTGAGTGAATTATTTCTCTTTTCTGAAACATGTTCAACACAAATCCTTTACTTTCTGAAACCTGAACTCGGCCATGTGACTGCAGTGCAGGACATCACACCATGCGCTGCTGCTCCGCGCCGCTAGGTGGCAGTGAGGTATCGCACGCGCTGCAGTGAAACTAAACACAGATTCGGTGAGCAGTAGCAGCTGGTTTCGCGAATTTAGTCTGCAGGCTGCTGGAGCCGCTGGAGATAAACTGAAGCATTGTGGCGGTTTTCAGGGCGCTCTTGGTGATCTGAAACACCGTGTGGATCAGAGGATAAACACCAAAATCCTGCACTGGAATTCAATGGCAGCAAGGAGCCGCAACACGGTACTGATCTTGTGCTAATGGGGGTTGCGGGGCTCTTGGACACGGTGACACTTTGAGCTTCTGCTCCGACGTGCTTTCATTTAAATCGCAGTGAATGAGGTTGTTGATTCCGCGCCTGTCTGGCGGTGTTCAAGTCATTTTAGATTATAGCGTGTTTTGGTGGATCGCTGTGGCGCTTGACGGGAGTCACAATCCGGGAAATGAAAGAGGCGTTTACCTGCAGCAGCGTTCACATTTCCTCCACCATTTCTATCACTGTTATCACCTCACTCCTACACACATCTCTTTATTCGCGTGTCACTCTTTATTCTTTTTTTCCATGTAGAAATGACTCACGATGGCTTTATTATCGTTGTTTGTGTTTTATGTCCAGCTGCCGTATATCAGGTGGCCGTTTCTTTGCGACATCGTTTCCGGTTTTGCGAGCTAGCGGCTAATCTTTACTCTATTGGTTCATAATACGATTATAAGATTTTCGTTAAGGCTGTGAGATTGATATCTTAATTTGTTTCGACTTTGCTGCTGCACTCGAGCTGAATAACTAGCTATAGCAACCGCTAGGTGTGTTGCCAGCTAACAAACACGACGTTGCTAACGCTGTAGCAGAATGGGCTGTTTCGATTCGCGCCTTCTCCGAGTCTTAGGAGTCGATTCGAATCGCATATTCTCGAACTGCGGTGTGTTATGAAGTGACAAGAAAACAATAATTCTACAACAATGTACGCTTCATTATAGAAAAAAAAGCAATACCAATAATGTAGTTCAAGTATTGATAAGAACGATAAGATGTATAGACTGTGATTGGGACTCAACTCGGATTTCCTGAGTCGACCCGCACTCCCTTAGCTTTGCGTTAACGGAAACGACACTCCTCCCCCCTCCCTCCGCTGAATCGATTCCCAGACCCGCTGAAACCCTCTATATCTAAAATGTTTCTGGCCAATATTTTCTTTATTTATCTTTTTTCTTCCATCTTCACTTTTTGTTTCAAACATGATTACAATAAACGTTATTTAAAGTATTGTTATATATCTTGTTAAAAAGCTTGCTACCTGCTTAGCGTTGCATTGCAGATTCAGAACAAAAAAAAAACAATTCCGATATAAAATCATATTTAATATTTACAGAAAATCTCCAGCTCGGCTATTTTTCATTAAAATCCATCATTTCTGGAAATAAATGTGTCATATGTCCCATGTTCTGTCTTGGCCTTCACGGCTAACAACATGCTAACATCCAGTCATATCCATTAGCAAGTGTTCAGCCGAAATCCCTACGATTAGCAGAACAAAAATAACCTTTAAAAACACTTTATTGGATTAACCTGGTTTTATTAACTTAATCTTTAGGCTTGTTGTTTTCATTTTATCCGCTCTTTAACGTTATATTGGGTTCAGACTTTAGTTAAAAGCTGTTTTAGATGTTTTACTCAGTCTATAATGTGTTTCGTGTTAATATTTATAACATATAGACATACTATATTCTCCTCATTTATTTATTTACGCATTTCTGTGGGCATGAAACTGATCCCAAAGACAGTTTGGAATGATCTCATGTTGAATGTTTAATAAGTCTTGAACCGTGTCTGGTTTCCCAGTCTTTAAAAGCACTTTATAATGTCATCTTTGAGCGAATAAGGGTTGAGGAATCCTTCTCACTGCTGAGCAAAGTCTGTAGAACACATCCTGTATTTGACAATATGATCATTCAGATGTTTAACATTTAATTGAATGTTCTCCAGTGTGAGAACATTTGGAATGGTTTAAACTGAAGCTGTAACGTCAGAGGCTTTTCAGGAATAAGAAGAATAAATCGCAGGATGTTTTAGGAAAGTAATCATCACACCACCAGTGTCTGCACAGCTTTTCCAGTTAGATCACAAATCTTGGATGGTTAGGTAGCTGAGAGTAACCAGCTATTTTGTGTCAAAATGAAACCGCAAGTATGTTTTCTTTGTTAAACATCTTTTTTTTTTTTCTGTTATAATAACAAGAACCTTTCTGCAAAGGCTTTTTACCAGATCTAGAATTAGTGATTATTCTGGTACAAGAGCATTAGTGAGATCAGGTACTGATGCTAGGATGTTGTGGATGCTCCAGTTTCTGTTCATCTCAAAGTTGTTCAGTGGAGTTGAGGAGATCAGGGGTCTGTGCAGTTCTTTTTAATTTTTTTTTATTTTTTATTTTTTAGTTCTTTTTGAGGCTACAGCAGGCCGACCTCCTATACAATTGTATTTGTTGAAGAACAACATGTGGGTTTCAGTCAGCTCGTGTGTCCATTTACTTTAGGAAGTGTAGCAATTTTATAGAAAGGATACAGGTGCAGAACTGGCATTTTTCTCTTTATCTGATCAGAGTAGGAATCTTAGTACCGAGCAGGTTTTTAGGTTTTGAGTGCGTATGTGGTTTTTGTGGGATGGCTGTTTTTCTAACAGTCCCTGCTTTTTAAGCCTCTCGCCATTTGCCATCTGGTAATCCTGCACCAGCCCTGCAACATTACGCACATTCAAGCTCAAGGTCTCCTCTATTCCACTGTATCATCAATGAAAGTGTGTAGAAAGTGTGTGATCCGTATTGCTGACTGCTCCTGTGTACGTGTGCAGGTGTAGGTGATGAGAGAAGAGCAGCTGCTGCCCTCGCGGCTGGCGGCTCAGTAAGGCCGTGGGCTCAGCATGGCACAGGGCGCGCAGCAGGTGGACATTCACGTTCTTCAAGACCTGAAGCACCGTTTTCCCGAGATCCCAGAGAAGGTGGTGTCCCAGTGCCTTCTGCAGGTGAGCGGCTTCTAGAAAACTCATCCGTAGCTTTGAAGAGAGAGAACGTGAAAAACCCAACCTCCTCCTCCTACTCCTCTTCATCCTCTTCCTTCTCCTTCTTCTCCTCCTGCTGGTTCTTTGTTCTCTTCTCTCATGTTTGCTCACTGGTCAATATGATTTAGAGGAATATAGAAAGAAAGAAACCGGAATTCTGATACCTGCTAAAAAGCGCTGACTCACTGACACAGATAGATTTATATCTAACCGTGTCTAGACAAAAAATAAAAAATTATAAAACTGTACTAATTAAAAACAAAAAAATAGATCTTACATCTGTCTTTTTATAAATATATATTAAAAAAAATAGCTGTATTTGTTACTTTTATTTATATTTTTGTTTATTTATACATATCAAATAATGATTTAATGTGTATTACTGTAACTATTATGAGAATGTAATACTATATAAAATATTTTATTATAATTTTTTTATATAATAATCAAAAAACGTATTAAATACTTTTAAATATTTTTATTTAAAAAAAAGATATATTCTCTTCAAACAAATAATAATTGAAAACATGAACAAAATCGTTTGTTGATACATTTTTAAGTGGTAAGTCTGTATTTGTCATGAAGCTACAACAATTTGTATTATTTTGAGTTGAATTGTTTGTTTTTTTCCATTTTTCAGAATAACAACAACTTGGAGGTGTGCTGCCACCTGCTGGCTCAGGAGAGCAGTCGCTACCTCTACGAGGAGTACCAGAGCGGGGAAGAGGTGCACCTGAGCCGCAACCGCATGCTGCACATCAGCATCGGCGGCTTTCCCCCGCCCAATGAGAGCGCCAATGCTAACGCCAACGCCAATACAGGATACGGCACTTACTTTATATGTGATCCTGGGCGCTCAGCTAACACGCCCACTCCTCCACCCACTGTGCAGGGCATTTCACCCACATATACTCCTGTACCCCCTCGCTACATGACCCCCATCACACTGGCGCTCTCCTCGAGCATCCCGTCTGCTCCTCAGGCGCTCCAGATTCCTCCTGGTGCCTACGGAAACAGCGGAAACGCCCTGTACATGCGCCCTTCTCCTTCTCAGAGCCCTCAGCCTTCGCCCTGGGCGTCATCCAATGCGCCTGTTTACTCTCCTTCACCGTACAGCACGCCACCGTACCAGTCGCCCTACAGCTCGCCCCAGCATCATGCCTTTTTACCCATAAGCTCTCCTACCCTGCCCAACATGCAGTACCAGCAGCACGTCTCCTACAGGCCCTACATGCCTGCCAAAGGCTCTATGAAGAACCAGATCGAGATGACGCTGGATGCCCGACAGCGCAGTAACTCCCCCATACACACTTCTCAGGGGGCGCTTTACATGCCCAACAGTCCCTCTCCGAGCTCCCCATCCAGGGCCATTAGCATGGCACCACCCCCTGGGACCTCCTTTCACCCAAGCGTTTACCTGGGTGGCGCACGCCCCCGCCCCGCCTCCTCTCCGCAAGCCGGAAGCTCTGCCTTCATCAAGATTAAAATGGGGCCGGGTCAGCAACAGCTGGGTTCGGGTTCACCGTCACCTCCCGTGGAAACGGAGTCGCTTTTGAACATCGTGGATCAGGGCGAGAAACACGGCACTCCCGCCCCCATCCTGCCCATCTCTGCCTCAGCCAGTAGTAGCATCAGCCACATCAGCCACATGCCCCGACGTTCCAGCTCCGGCTCTGATGACTATGCCTACACACAGGGTAAACCTGTAACCTCTTTACTCATTCTGATAATCAGGTCGTCATCTTTTTATTTAGCAGCTCAATCACACACATACTGTAATAGTATATGTTATCAGTACACACCCAATCTCGCTTGTATTGTTTTTACATTTCAATGTGTGTTATTATGGTGTTGCTTTAAGTATTTATGTCTCTCACTATTTGCCTGAACCACACTTGAAGACACACTGACATTTTATTTCCCTGCATTGGTGACAGACTTGTGTGTCGGTGATCTGATCTAAGGGTGTTGCCCCTGTGTCCTGTAGCTCTCTTGCTCCACCAACGTGCGAGGATGGAACGTCTGCTGAAGGAGCTGCGGGCCGAGAAGCAGAAGGTGGAGCAGCTGAAGGCTGAGGTCAACGACATGGAGTATGACGCGCTGCAGAGGCGCTTCAGACGTGTCAACAACTCCAGCACCATTTCGCTGGTGAGCATGTACACGTGCGCGCACACCAGTTTGTCGGACCCAGTGCTTTCATGTTCTACTTTATT
The DNA here is from genome assembly GCA_039877035.1 of Silurus lanzhouensis. Taxonomy (NCBI): domain Eukaryota; kingdom Metazoa; phylum Chordata; class Actinopteri; order Siluriformes; family Siluridae; genus Silurus; species Silurus lanzhouensis. Next base: position 759,145 of record JBCEWE010000133.1, read on the forward strand.
TGCAACGCGTTAGTCATCGTCATGACAACTGCAAGGAATGCTGTAAAACCATCAAAGAATCAATTAGTGTTTTTTAAATCTGTATACTGAGTGGAATACATGTTTTCCATTAATTACCATGGTCTGATTTTGATATTCCGACGGCTACAGCGATACAAAATAATTTGTAAATATTATTATGCTAGCACTCGTCCACTTGCGAAAACAATTTCTTCATTAGGGGTGTAACAGTACACGTATTTGTTCCAAAATATTTCGGTACATGGCTTTTCGTCAATTCTTTTTACGCACAGAGCATATTTAAAATCCGAGTTCCCTCAGGAACATATTAAGTGGTGGACCACAAGTTTTAGTCTTGTTTTAGTCATACACATTTTATTATTACTATTATTATACTTGATAACCTACACAATAATGCCAGCGGTTTGTCGCTGTGGCAACTCACTCCGTACCAGAAATAAGATTTCTTACATACATTAAAACACTAAAGAATCCATAACTCTAACGTTAGTCGCTAAACACACCTAACACCTATTCACCCAATGAGGGCACGGAGGTGTGTCTGTCACTGCATCTAAGTAGCATGCGTTGACTTGGGGTGCGCTGTATTTGTACCTTAAAATCCAATGAAGTAGTAGTTTACATTTTAACGTTGGTTCTTATTGTGTCACATGGTACAACAGTGAGACCGAACCTCAACACGCACAGATACACAGACATGTGCATACAAAGAGAGAAAGAGAGAGACACTTTCAGAGACACACCATTTAAATGTGAGGGAGAGAGAGAGAAAAATACACACATTCATAGAGAAAGAAAGACCCTTACAGAGAGTCAGTCTCTCTCTCTCTCTCTCTGTCTCTCTCTCAAAGCAGCCTTTGAATGATGTATATAAGGTATAGACACTCGGAGAAAAGGAAAAAGGGGCTGTGAATGAGTTATTATATACAAACACATCCTTATATCATATATTGCAGTACGAATGGAGATGGAAGATGTATAAAGATGAAGAAGTATAAAGAAGGTCAGAAGGAGTTGCATTGTATGTTTGTGGATTTAGAGAAAGAGTACGACAGGGTGGAGAGAGGAGTTGTGGTATTGTATGAGGAAGTCAGGTGTGTCAGAGAAGTATTTGAGGGTGGTGCAGGACATGTATGAGGACAGTGTGACAGCAGTAAAGTGTGCAATAGGAACAACAGACTGGTTCAATGTGGAGGTGAGACTGCATCAAGGATCGGCTCGGAGCCCTTTCCTGTTTGCAGTGGTGATTGATGGGTTGACGGACGAGGTCAGACAGGAGTCTCCATGGACTATGATGTTTGCGGATGATATTGTAATTTGTGGTGAGAGTAGGGAGAAGGTTGAGAAGAGCCTGGAGAGGTGGAGGTATGGGATGGAAAGAAGGGAAAAGAAAGTCAGGTGGAATAAGACAGAGTACATGTGTGTGAATGAGAGAGAGAGCGCAGTGGAGTGGTATGGTTGCATGGAGAAGAGGTGGTGAAGGTGGAGGAGTTCAGGTACCTGGGGTCAACAGTGCAAAGTAATTGAGAGTGTGTTAGAGCAGTGAAGAAAAGAGTGCAGGTGGGGTGGAGTGGGTGGAGAAGAGTGATAGCAGGAGTGATTTGTGATAGAAGGGTATCTGTAAGAGTGAAAGGGAAAGTTAATAGGACTGTGGTGAGACCTGAGATGTTGTATGGATTAGAGACAGTGGCATTGAGTAAAAGACAGGAGGTGGAGCTGGAGGTAGCAGAGCTGAAGATGTTGAGGTTTTCGTTGGGAGTGACGGAGGATGGACAGGATTAGAAATGAGTTTATTAGAGAGACAGCGTATGTAGGATATTTTGGAGACAAGGTGAGGGAGGTGACATTGAGATGGTTTGGACATGTGCAGAGGAGGGACATGGTGTATATCAGTAGGAGAATGCTGAGGATGGAGCCGCCAGGAAGGAGGAAAAGAGAAAGGTCAAGGAGGAGGTTTATGGATGTGGTGAGGGAAGACATGCAGGTAGTTGGTGTGAAAGAGGCAGATGTAGAGGACAGGGGGGTATGGAGACAGATGATCCGCTGTGGCAACCCCTAATGAGAGAAGTGAAAGAAGAAGAAGCAGTACGAATGTGCAAATGATGGTGAAAATCTGGATTTATTGTTTGAATGCACGTGTGTGTGAGGGAGAGCGGGAGGAAGAGAGAGAGAGATCATTAGAATGCTATTTACCGTCATTAGATCAAATTCCTCACAATGGTGTTAGAAATCAGACACTTGGTTATGAGCATGTCTTTCTCTTTTATAGCAAAATGTGTTTGGCTGAGTCAAAGCAATGACCGGAAAGTAAGTGTGTGTGTGTGTGTGTGTGTGTGTGTGTGTGTGTGTGTGTGTGTGTGTGTGTGTGTGTGTGTGTGTGTGTGTGTGTGTGTGCGCGTGCGCGTGCGCGCCAGCCTGAAGATATGACCAGAATCCGGACGCACAACAGACAGCTACAGATAAACATCGATTGCACCTTGAAGGAGACAGACCTGCTGCAGTCTCGAGGTAAATCCCAAATCTGTGTGATGTGGAGTGTTTCAGATTGTTTGGTTTAATTGGAAAAACTGGGAAAAAACCCCACATTGGACGAGAAAGTCGCAGGGATCAAAATGTGCACTATAAAATAAATAAATAAATAAAACACAGCATCAGATACAGATATTTACTACAGATCCCCTTATCGAGAGCGATGTCCAAAAGTGCTTTGCATCTTCATCACTAAATAAATCAAGACTGGTTCATGGTGTTTGGAATGATTGACGTACAGCTTGGAAGCTCCGCCCCCCACTCCTCATCCTGCATTAGCCATCTCATTCCGAATTTTATCGCGGTCTTAAAGCCACATCCTCAGACAGAGAATGTTTAGAAGGTTCAAGTTTATTAATATGAAATAAAATCCGTTCGAGAATGTTCGACTTGGTGGATGCTGAGAGCGTGAGACACTTAGACCTGCTCTTAAATAAAGAGAGACACAACTTTAAAGAGATTATACACACACACACACACACACACACACACACACACACACACAGAGTATGAGCATGCAATTCAAGCTCATCCTTATAGAGACAGAGATATACACACACAGAAAGATAGAAGAGACACATGCACAGAGAAAAAAAGAAAAAGATGCACACAAACACTCTCTCTTTCTGTATATGTGTATCTTTACCCCAGAGGCGAAAGATATAGACTGTTGCGGCAACAACTCTCTATCAACTCCGCCCCCTTTCCTTCATCTCTTGTCTTTCCTGTTCATCTCACATAAGCGACTTGTCTTCATTTTATCACATGCCTATTTTAAACCTAGCGAACATCACACTAATATATTCTTCAGATCTAGTGTTTTTTGTTGTTTTTGTCAGTTTTTTTGGGGGGGTGGGCCAAAAAGATTAGACACACCTTTAACAAGATCAGAGTCCGATATTTTTACAAATAATCTTCATGAACAGAATGATTAGAAAGTATCTGCTCTCCTGTGCCTCTGCTTCTGGGTCTGTTTTTAAGTTTAAAGGTGGACTCCAGAAAAGTTTAAATGCACTCTTAATTATTAATTACTGCACATAAACTTTATTTTTTATTTTTTATAGAGCAGTAAGAAGGGAAACAGTTTTAGGAAAATGCAGCTCTGTGTCCTGAGGGAAGAAAAAAAAAACAAATCGATATGTTTTTTGGTGCAAACTGCATTCATCTCAGAGTTATTTTCTACTAAATGTTGTCCCGCTTTAATTAAAGCCTTTTATTTATTTATTTATTATACAGCAGTCTGATCTGTTAAGCTTTGCTTGGTGTTGTGCTGTACGAGGCTCGAATTCATCGGTATCTGAGAGGGTTGTTTCTGTGTCAGATGCAGGTTCACAGCATGTAGCCAAAAAAAAAGTGAACAAATAATTATTTCTTTGTGTGTACGTGTTTGACACATCACGCTTCTCCTCCTTCCCCTTGAGGATGCCCCACGCATGCTCAATCGGGTTAAGGTCTGAAGACCTACATGGCCACTCCATCTCCTTCAGCTTCTTCAGCAAGGCAGTTGTCATCCTGGCGGTGTGTTTGGGGTCGTTATTATGTTGTAACACTGTCGTTTGGCCCAGTTTTTAAAATGAGGGTTTCATGTTTCAGAATGTCACAGTACATGTTGAAATCCATGTTTCCTTTAATGAACTGCAGCTCCCCAGTACCAGATGCACTCATGCAGCCCCAGACCATGATGCTACCACCACCAAGCTTGACTGTAGAAAAGACACAATTTTCTTGGTACTTCTTACCAGGGAATCGCCACACATCCTGGACACCATCTGAGCCAAAGAAGTTCATCAGTTTCATCTAACCACAGGACGTGGTTCCAGTAATTCACGCTCTTGGACAGGTCGTCTTCAGCAAGAAGCTGACCGTCCGCTTCTGCAACCTTTTAAAGCAATGCTGCAGCACTCATACGTCTGTTTTTTTTGAAGCAGCTTCTGCACCTGATGCACAGCACGAGGACTCGACGACTTTAACAGACCCTTGCAAGGCCTGTTTTGAGTGGAACCCGTTTTGGAAAACCCTCTGTATGACTCTGGCCACTGTACTGTGACTCAATTTCATGGTATTACCGATCTTCTTATAGCCTCTGTCATCTTTGTGGAGAGCAACAATTCTAATTCTAAAATCCTCTTTGCCATGAGGTGCCATGTTGAACATCCAGTGGTCAGTATGAGAAAACTGAACTGAAAGCACCAAATTTGAACTGCTCTAATACATGATTTGTATGTTCCTGTCAAGCAGACGACAATATGAACGCGACGAATAGGACATGTGACTTTGCATGGTTACACAACGTACAGCTGCTATCACTTAGGGTGTACTCAATTTTGTTGCCAGCTATGTAGACAATAATGGCTGTTTGTTGAATTTTAAAAGACAGTAAATCTGTACTGATATACAAGTTGCACAATGACTAAAATATATCCAACTTTCTATTGTATTGTCCCTTCAAAGGTGTACTACAGCAGTTGCTGAAATGCGAGGGGTGTACTTACTTTTGTGAGAATACTGTGTGTGTAATAAATATATATCATATCCACTTCAAAAGCATTTATGCAAATCGGCGGTTTCTGAGGAGGTAGTCTATAAACTTAACACTCTTAGATCTTGTTTTTTTTTTCGTTCCTGGGATGGTCCTCATGAGAGCCTGCTTCATCATAGCGTTTGATGGTTTAAAGACTGCACCTGATGCATTAAAATTTCATGTGATTTTCAGATTGACTGATTTTTATTACTTAAAGTAAAGATGGACTGTGTTTCTCTTTACTTAACTGAGTGTTTCTTGCCACTTTATGGTACAGTAGCACTAATAGGAATTAGAGAATGTGTGCCGAGCTGTCCTCAAATCTATGTATATGTATATGTCTATACAGTGGTGTGCAAAAGTGTTTGCCCCTTCCTGGTTTTTTTTATTTATTTTTGCATGTCACACTTCAGAAATGTAGTTTTCTTCAAACTAATTTAAATATTAGTAAAAGATAACACGAGTGAACACAACATGCAGTTTTTAAATTATCGTTTTTATTATTGAGGGGAAAACAAAATCCTAAACTACATGGCCCTGTGTGAAAGTGTTTGCCCCCTACACCTAATAACTGGTTAGGACACCCTTAGCAGCAACAACTGCAATCGAGCGTTTGCGAATACTTGCAGTGAGTCTGGTACAGCGCTGTGAAGGAATTTTGCTCCACTCATCTATGCAGAATTGTTGTAATTCAGCCACATTGGAGTGTTTTAGAGCATGAACCGCCTTTTTAAGGTCGTGCCACCTCATCTCAATAGGATTCAAGTCAGGACTTTGACTAGGCCACGCCAAAGTCTTCATTTAGTTTTTCTTCAGCCATTCAAAGGTGGATTTGCTGGTGTGTTTTGGATTGTTGTCCTGCTGCAGAACCCAAGTTCACTTCAGCTTGAGGTCACGAACAGATGGCCAGACATTCTCCTTCAGGATTTTTTGGTAAACAGCCGAATTCATGGTTCCATTTATCACAGCAAGTCTTCCAGGTCCTGAAGCAGCAAAACAGAAAGTTGTGTGGTCTTTTGTGGCCTCTTGGATGAGTCGTCGCTGTGCTTTTGGGGTACTTTTGGTCGGCCGACCACTCGTGGGAGGTTTCTCCACTGTTCCATGTTTTTGCCCTTTGTGAATAATGGCTCTCACTGTGATTCGCTGGAGTCCCAAAGCTTTAGAAATGGCTTTATAACCTTTTCCAGACTGATAAATATGAATTACTTTCTTATTTATTTGTTTGTAAATTTTTATGGATCTCAACATGATGTTTAGCTTTTGAGGATCTTTTGGTCTACTTCACTTTGTCAGGCAGGTCCTATTTAAGAGATTTCTTGATTGTGAACAGGTGTGGCAGTAATCAGGCCTGGGTGTGGCGAGAGACATTTAACTCAGGTGTGATAACAGGGGGGCAAACATTTTTTCACAACATTGTATATATGAATGTGTGTGTGTGTGTAAAATATTAGTTCTAACTTTTAATTTGGTATGTATGTAATGGTTTAAATGTGTTTAATGAGCTGTAACCGAGGAATAAAATCATGTCTGATGCATTAATGTTTTTCTCCCAAGGCAAGTTCGACCCTAAAGCAATGAACAACTTTTATGATAACATCCAGCCTGGTCCTGTTGTCCCACCCAAAAAAGGTGAGATTTGTTTTTGTTTTGTTTTTATTTTTTATTTTTGTGCTATTGACAGTATGAGAGTATGAAGCTAACTAGAAATTGAAGTCAGTGTTACCTGAATTAGTTTTATTTTCCCGTCATTATAACCACAAACCACATCCAGTTCTGTTGTGACCTATAAACAGTTTCGGAAATCTTAAACGTTCTTTCGGCTGGCCGTCTTAAACGACTGGGCATCTAAAAGTAATGTGGACAATGAATTTGACTGTGATTTCAAACTTATAAATAAATATAAACTATCCCTGACATTATATTAATACAAATGTCCAATGTTAGTTAGACGCAAGTTGTACTTCCATCGGACATCAGCTACATTTCTGAAAGGTAAATAATTGTTACTATGAATGCCATGTAAAGGAAAAACGACGTCATGTAGTAATATTTTAGGGAAATTATTTCTGACCGGAGCAACTTTACTGTTCCCACTGTGATCGTGATTAATGTCCTGAAACCTCACGTCCTGATGTTTTATTCTATTTGTACCTTAGCAATTTGACTATATGTAAATATCGTTATATTTTTATTTATTCGGTGTTTGCGCATGTTTCTGTCAACATTATAGCAGCTATTGACACTAAAGTTAATAATACAAAAAGCTGCAGCTTTGAACCTCTGATGCTGAAGACTCATCCTGTGTGTCCCGGTGAACAAGCTGTTGCCATGGAAACAATAACGCATCAGAGCAAGTGCACTGATGGTTAAGTGGAGCCGCTGTTCTAGAAAAGTAATCATCACCTGATGACCAATCAGAATGCAGGATTTAGGTGTTGGGAGGAGTTAGTGCAGCGAGAACCTGTTAAACTTCATCCTGCGAGCTGAAGTAGAAATCGTCCTCCATCTCGGCTCCTTAAATACTTTTATTGATTTTCTTCTCACTGAATTTAGCACTTCCTGCTTCCCCAACCCCCACCCGCTCATTCTTGGTTTAATTCTCATTGACCTCAGCTGACTCTGAGAGCAGAGTTGAAGAGATGATCATGTTACTGGCTTCTCATCTCTTTACAGAACCTGAACATCACTGCTGAATGATGCGGGATGAGTCAGGAGTCGTCGCAACCCCTACCACCCCCCACCCCATCCCCATCCCCCCTCTCTCTGTATCCTGCTCTCTCTAACTGTCTGTATGTCTTTGTTTCCCTCTCCTCATGTCTCTGTATATACGCCTCTCTTTTTGTCATTCTAAACCTTTCTCTTCCTCTCTCACCATCTCCATGTATTTTAATTTTTTTCTGTTATCTGTTATTTATTTTTTCATGTTAATTTATGTCTATCTTTCTCTCATATCTACTATCGATCTCATGTCTGTCTATCTGAATCTCTCTCTCTTTGTTAGATGGAGCAGTAGCAGCAGCAACAGCAGCAGGTGTAGTTGGAGGAGTAGGCGGAGGAGTAGTTGGAGCAGGAGAGCCAAGACCGAAGCCGCCAGCACCACCGCAGCGTGACGAGGACTTCGAGGGCGCCCATTGGAACTGCAAGAGCTGCACTTTTCTTAACCACCCGGCTCTGAACCGCTGTGAGCAGTGTGAGATGCCAAACTACACCTGAAACCCCGCCTCTTTATCAGCACGGCCCCGCCCACGGCTCAACCCACAAACCTTACACCTTCAATCCCTTCATGCACCTTTAAAGGCCCTGCTGAGGGAGACGTGACCAAATCTGTGTATACTATCAAGCCAGGCACCCACTTGATCCTTATGCAGGCCCCATCCCCAGCCCCCATCTGTGCACTTGTTTGAATGACTTTTCTTTCCTACTGACAAGCGATCAGGCGAGCCTAAGTGAAACAAATCCAGGGTCTGGTCGGCTCTGGAGCAAAACCAGTTCAGAAGGGTGTGGTTTTAACTGCAAAAGTGGGAGGGGAAGGGGCATGGCCCCCTTTCCAGGCTGAAAGAGACAGCCATGTTTACATATAGAAAGGGAAGCTGAGCCGACCAGACGTTGAAGTGGCATGAGCCAGACTCTGGTTAGTCCTACTGTAGACTCACATTGTACACTGTAAATGCTCAAGCGGAGGAGGAGGAGGCGGAGGAGAGGTCGAGGACCGGAAAGGAGGAGATCCTCGCTGAGTAAAGAACACTAAGAGACAAAAGTGCACATGAATTCTCTCCTACCTGGTACTTTTATGCTTTTTATGCCATAGTGTATTGTATTCAAAGGTGTTGATTTTTTTTTTCTTTTCTGTGCAAATGTATCATGTTGCTGTACTTAATAAAGGAGTTGATTTTATGTGATGACACACTCAAGCTCTTCATTCCTGAAAGCTGGTGGTAAAAGAAGTTAGGAGCCTGGCTTCATGTGAATGAACAGGGTGAAAGTTCAATTTGGATTTCATGCTCTTTGCTAAATTAAGTATCTTAATCTCACACACACACTGCATTTTCTGGATGTGAATTACTTTCCTATGAGCTTCCTGTAGAAACCGTTCCTAGGTCTGTTTTTTGGGACAAAAAATAATCATGCCCAAGATACTATCCAATTGGAGATTTTGCTGTATCCATTGGAAACTGTCTTTTTCCAATATAACAAAATGACCTGATGGGCTACGAGTTACCGTGTTGGCAAACCGAGGTCAAAATTCAATTAAAAATTATTTGCGTAGAATGCACTTGATGCTTGAATGTTTACAAAATGTACAATTAAAAAAAAAAATTGAATTACAGGTATATTTTACACAGAAATGGTGGTTCTGGTTATCCAGCATATCATATTACTTATCACTGGACTTTTCCAGCCATATGTGTTACTACACAGTTGGGGGCACACAATTGTATAGGGTTTATTTCGATGTGCATAAAATGGTTCTGACTAACTGCTGACTGCACCCTAGGCCTCCTAGGCTGAATGAATCCCCACAAATCTAAAGCATCATTCAAAATGTAGGGGAACATCATCCCAGAAGAGTGGAGCTTATAATATAAAGCAGCAAATGGAGACTAAATGTGGAATGAGATGTTCAGAAGGCATATATGAATCTTATTTTTGGGTGCACTGACACACCTTGGTTTTGTAAATGTTAAACATATTTTTTTTTAATTCCATTTCACACCTGTGAAACATAAAGCAGATGAGATCAGTCAGTTTGACTAATCAGTATTAAAAAAATTATCCTGCCATGCAAATAAATCTGATGCAAAAAATATTTTTGTATTTTATAATTTAATGTGATTAATATGCAGTTTAAGCTGTTTGTGTTGTTTTAGAAAAGAAAATCCACATCCTAACAAATTAATTGATACAGTTAGAATCCATAGAAATCTGTATCAGAGAACCTTGGGAACACATGATTGTCAACTTTTCAGCCAATCACACATCAGGAAAATGATCAAATTATTTACCGTATTTTTCGGACTATAAGAAAAAACTATATAAAAGACTATATTAAAAAAAACTCCCGAGAGAAATAGTTGTGAAAGGAATAAGGAAGACAGTGAACAATTACTTTCTTGTAGGCTACTGTTTAGATACAAGCCGTTGTAGCGCATTGAGTCTGGGTGAAGGGAGAGCTCGCTAACTCCAGTTGCAACAGAAATCATATAAGCACAGACAGGTTTCCAAAACTCGTGCTTTTTTATTTTTCTTGGCAACAGCGTTACGGGTTAGTCAAAGAAACTTAGAAATGAGCATCAGAAAATAATGACATATTCCTCGGTCTTGCACACATGCAGTAATACTGGAAAAATGCGGCAGCAGGCTATTCCCAAAATGTCGCTCTGCTCTTAAAGGAGCCACAACATATTTCACCCGTTACACTGTGTAACACTGTCTTTCGTTAAAGCCTGTGTAAAGTTCATTAGTTTCAGTGTAGGCTTATAGACAGGTGCGGCTTATTTATGTTCAAAATAAAAATCTTTGTCAAATTCAGTGGGTGCGCTTTATAGTCCAGAAATTACGGTAGATTTATTTGATATGCTGACTCTGTCTCAGCAGGTTCCTTGGCGCTATTGTTAAATATATTAGGGCTGTCAGTCGTTATTATTTAATAATTAATCGCAACATATTCGCGCATTTTTATCTGTTCTAAATGTACCTTATATGAATACTTTCAAGTTTTGAATGCTTTAGTCAACATTAACAAATATGGATGCTTTATGCAAATTATTATTATCATGTTATTATTAGTGAAACCATTCTCAACATAGAGCATGAAGACAAAATATTAAGTGTTAAAAGTGTTAAAGTAATTATGGTGTTTTAAAATACGCAAATGATCAGGACACCAAACTGAACTTTTGCTGTTTCCACACGGGCTGCGCATAAACAAATGTTTAGTGATTTAAAACAGTATTTCGGTGGATTTTTTTAATATCCGAGTAAAGAAAGGAGGTCGGGAAAATGTGTGTTGGTTCTATTTTCGCATCATTTCTATGTATTTATTTATATTTTTTATAGAAAAATGGTCAAACAGACATGCATGCTGCATTAATCGCACGTTTATAAAATTAGTGCTCTTAAAATAAAATCACATTAGCGCATAATTAACATGTTAATATATAAACTATATAAACACACACATACACATACACGATATTGCCAAATGTATTGGAACACCTGACATTTCCTGCTATATGTGTTTTTTTTCCAAACTGTTACCGCAAATCTGGAGGCACTCAATTCTACAGGAAGTCTTTACATGTGCTATAATACAATATGACCTTGGAAACCCAAAACCTGTTCCAGCATCGCAATGCCCCTGTGCACAAAATGAGCTCCTTGAAGATCTGCTTTACATGCTTTGGAGAGGAAGATCTTGAGTGGCCTGCTACAGAGCTCTGATCTCATCCCTACTGAACACCTTTGAGATGAATTGGAATGCTGACTGCACCCCAGACCTCCTCACCTCACCTACATCAGTACCTGCCTTTCATAACACCCTTGTGGCTGATGAACCCAAATATCCATAAGCAAACTCCAAAATCTAGTGGAACATCTTCCCAGAAGAACGGCGGGAATTCTAAGAGCAAATTGAGACTAAATGTGAAATGCTCAAAAATCATACCGCACGTATAACCAGGTGACCCAATACTTTTGAAAACATAGTGTATATAGTGTGTGATTTATATTTAGCATGTTAATATCTTACATGTAGGAATATTTGCTCAGTAGATATTTCTTATTAGTAAATATATAATCTAGGGTGAGGTTGCTGTTGTGGATGTACTGTAGATAATGTCTTCCTTCTTATACACCCACACAGGCAGTTAATCAGCTCTCTAAATGTTGACGCAGTAGACATGGAAAACATCTTGCTGACAAGACCAGAGACCTGTTACCCTGTGTACTGTGAGGAAACATCTTTTTTTTTTTTCCATCACAGCAGACGCATTTCCTGTTTTCATGCAACAAGTAATCCAGAGCATAGTGCGTGTTTTTTTTTTTTTTTTAAACCTGTTTATTTTGATAGTGCATATAAATCAGATTCAGGTCACAGCTGCATTTTCGAGGGGTTTTGAGACAATTTGGACAGAATTCATAAACCCACACACTCTCTCTCTCACACACACACACACGCACAAAAAAACGTGTTGTCATGCCATTTTCTTTCTCACGCACATTAAACAGACAGTGCTAAGAGATACAGAAGTCCTCTACTCCACCATGACAAAGTGTTCAGTATTAATACTTCAGTAAGATAAGATTAATAAATGGACTTGTGAGATTATTGATCAGAAGCTAGTCTATTGGCAAGGCTCAGCTAAAACCACGACCTATGAGTTTCCTACCACATCAAACATTTTCTAGGAAATTTATTTGTATTTTTTTTACAACTCCAGCCCCCCCCCCCTCCCCCCCGTGCATCAAGTTCCCGTTTGTGAATTTGTTGACATGAGGAAAAAAAATGCTCTATTCCTCTTATTCTACAGAAATTTGGCAACAGTTATGAGAGTTTTTATTCATTAAAAGTAGGACGGACGACATCGGTTTATAGTGTAGGGAAGTTCCTATGCTACCTTATATCGGATAAAAACTTTCTATTATGTCCTTTTTTCATTCCTCTCGCTTTTAAGTGAATAATACAAAGTGTAAACCCGTCTATCCTGAAGATTTCTGAAAAGCGTTATCTCTTATTATTACATGGGACAAAGCTTTGACACTGGAGACTCCTTCCTTTGATGGTAAATAAACACATTCCTCCTTACGGAAAATAAGTATTTTATAATACATTTATAAAGTGGAGAGTCCTTGTAAATGAAGTGTTGCTATGGAAACAGATCAGAACGACTTGTATACATATATAAGCTGCCGATCTTGTATGAGACCAAGCATAACTGAGACTTTTACTGTAATACGTGTAATAAAACACGTATGATGTAATTATCGTGGGTTATTTAATTCGGGGCAGTGTTTGTGCTTGCATTCAGTAGGCAGTATGCACTGATTCAAATCTTTCTTTTAATGAGTTAATTTTTTTGTGCCACTTGGATCAGGAAATAAACTTAATTCTTGCAGTTAAAATGATTAAAATATGTGGTTGTAATGATTGTTAGCTAGGCACTTCCTGTTTTTGATCTAATTTAAAATTAAAATTCGTAAATCTGGCCATTATAAAAATCTGATCAGATTGGAATTTGTTGATTTTATCCTACTTCATAGATTTAAGGCATAACATTTCAGATTGAACGAAAAAAATTCAAACTAAAGGCTGAAATTCAATTCTGTATTAAGTGAATGTACTAATTTAGCTTTCACAATTTCATTTCAGCCAATCAAAATTCACAAAATTATTCTGCTCTGTCCAGAACTGAATATAAAGTGATCAATAAGGGCTGTGAATATTTTTCTGATTCCCTTTTCTTTCTATATTTACGTAATTTCAATTAAAATTGATTAATATTGGGTTTAAATTCAAAACTAAAAATATCAAAATTTAATTTTGTATATTTTATTATTTTATTCTACACATTCAGATTTTACACCTCACATGCAGAACCTTATAAATACTAACAATTGGCACAAATTGGTGTAAAACTGCTGATTCAAAACGACTGAATTTTTTTCATTTTGATTCACCTGATCATTTCTTTTTCTTTTTTTTTATTTACTGTATAGAATTTCAGGTCAATCTTTTATGAATTTAAAATTGGAACAAAAATTTTAACGTAAAGCAAAAACAAAAAAAAAAACTTAACAACTAAACATAAAACAACTGGCAGCATTTCAGCTAATCAGCATACAGGAAACGAATAGGTGAATTAGACTTTTTTGCATTTGATTAATTTCATTGAAGGCTATAAAAAAAATCATGAAATGAAAGCAAATAAAACAAAATGAATTTATTTATAAATAATAAATAATGGTTAAAATGTTTGACAACACAACGCATCCAAGCAAACAGCTAGCTCGGTTTCAGCCAATCAGCTGCCTCGGAATTAAACGGATTGACTATTTTGACCCTTTTCTTTTCGAAACCTAAAGGGATTCAATTAAAAATTTAAAACTTAAATGTTAATCCTAAAATATCAGGTACATGAGAAAATCCAAATTGTAGTGGCACAAATACTGAATAATGGGTAATAAATACTGAGTAGTAAGTAGTAAATAATGGGTACTGAATACTGAGTACCGAATATTGATTATGAATAATAAATACTGAGTACTAAGTAATAAGTACAGCGTCATGAGTACTGAGTAGTGAGTACTAAGTAGTGTGAACTGAATAGTAAGTACTCAGTACCCAGCTGCCATCCAGTGAGCCCTTTGTATTTTTACCAGGCAAAATCATTTCTTCTGTTTACTCCACTAATGTTTAAATACAAGATAACTGATAAACCTCTGATTAGGAATAATTTTCTGTAGTCTTTAAAAAAAATTTATTTCAAGACCAATAACCTTAAGTAAAAATTTTAGCAGATCTTATAAGGTGAGAATTGTATAAGCTGTAGCTAAAACCTGTTTGCTTTCAGAACACCTTGGAATGCACTTGGAATTACAATTGGAAGAAAAGAAAAGCTGTAACCATGGACGGGGGATGTAAAGATGCAATAAAAATGACAAAATACGATTTTAGCATTATTTCGGGTTTTTTTTGCTAAAACTGACAGGAAATTTTTTTTAATTTAAAAAACTCACCGCTAGCCATAATAGCTCCATGACACACAAAGTGAATTCACTTCTTACATGTGCACTAACAAAACTCACAGTTATTTCCAGGAATGCTAATTAACCCATGTTACTCCATGTAGCATGCTCCAGCCATACACCTTATTCTATTACCCTGACATTAGCTACAGTTTGGTGAAAATATAGTAAACTACATTATTAAAAATTATATTCCAACCTCTCAGGTCTCTTGTTGGATAAAACGCCCTTTCATAATTCATCTAGTCGAGTCCAAACGTCTGAGTGCAATAAAGCTAATTAGTGCATAAAATATCCCACAGTATTAGCAAGTTGACATTCTTGCAAATGGATCAATCTTTTAGCTACAGTTCTTAAAATGTCAGAATGCTAAAAGTAAAAATAAATAGCTAGCTAACAGTAGAAAAAGAGGATATTGAAGATATGAGAGGATATTCCCATTTAAATCGATTGAGGTAACATTAAATCCCGAGCAATTAAAAGCTAAAAGGAAAGAATATTTAGCTACAGTATCAGCTAGCTAATATGCAGCATCAAAAAATAATAAATAATTATATTAATTGACACATTTGTGAATTCTACTATACCAAGCTAGCTGATGTTAGCAATAACCTAGCTAGCTAACCTAAGAGAAAGTCTTATTCATAAATAAATCTATAAATTAACTAACATTACAATTGTCTCATAGCAAAACCAGCTAGCTTCTGTTACAGTAAATCTCTTTGTTTGAGGAAATACATGTAAAGAAATTTGCTAGCTATAATAAAAAAGGAAAAAAGAAAGCTAGATAACAAAAATAAAAATCCCATTGGAAGAATTAGATAACATCAGACAACATCCCATGTGTTAAAAGCTAGCTAGCTCATATCAGAAAATGTTAATGGAAAATCTACTACAGTTACCAATATTTCTTAGAGAAAATCCCACTGCAAACATCGCTAGCTATGTTAAAAAACGCAAACATCAAGGCATAGCTCACAGCAGAACCAGCTAGCTAAAATGAACCCCATTTCTTACAGGATATCCTATGCATAGATAACAGGCTAGTTACTAAACATTAGCACATGTCAAACAGCATGACTAGCTAGAGAACTTTAGGAAAATCCATTTTATGTACACATACGCTTATATAGAATTAGCTAGCTATCTAACAAATGTTGAAAACAGAACAAACTCGCTAGCTGACAGTAAATAAAATGTAATTGGTTAAAGGATAGCTAGCTAGTTAGCAAACATTACAAAATATTTGCTCACAGCAAAACTAGTGAGCTAACTTTAAAAGAAGCACTACTGGCTAGATGATATGTTAATATACAGATAGTAATAAATACACTGTCCCTAAAAAGTTTAGAAACATCTAGTCTTTTAGCTTTGCGTCCAAGCTCTGTAAGTGTTGTTTAGAGAGCAGCTGGAGTGTTATTTATCGTGGAATGGCTGCCCAGTCACCGCACCTAAATCCTATTGAACTGCTCCAGGATGAACTGGATTACAAGGTCAAAAAGAAATCTCCAACTAGTGAAGAACACCTTTGGCAAGTTTTACAAGAAGCATGGCACAGTATTTCAGATGAATGTTTGGAGAAAAGAACTGTTTGGATTCCAAGAGGAGTAAAGCTAAGGTTTTTTTTTCAATGAAAATAAAGTGGAACATCTCCACATTTCTATATTTGTTTGGTCAAAGTAAATCTTCATAATGCGAAATTATCTACTTTGTTGCATATAAACAAAAGGAACATGCATGCGTGTCTCATAAAAATCTAGGCATTTCTAAACTTTTTTACACGCTCTGGAGCAAATGTTAGGAACTTGAACATCAACAGTGAAGAAAAAGCTGTAGTTGGTTTAAGGAAATCCTTAAACAATGATCTTTATCTAGCTAGTTCATGCGGCGAGTCAAAAAAAAATAAAAACGCAATGTCTCTGATACGATTCTTCTTTAAAACTAGCTAGTTAGCCAAAATTCTAATATTTGACTTTGATATAAATCAAAGTCAAATATTTAACGACTCGGATATAATGGCATCTCAGCCCTAGAGGAAATATTGCGTGAACAGGACAGTTTAAGAAAATGGGGTAAAAACTTTTGCACTCAGACGTCTGCACCAAGGAACAACTCAAACCGTAAACACTAGCAAGGAATGATTCCTCAATTCTACACATTAGTTCCATTTTTAGTTTGACACAAAATTCTACGATGTCATATCCTGTTTTTATATATATATATATATATATATATATATATATATATATATATATATATATATATATATATATATATATATATATATATACACAAAACCTTATATGTAGAGAAGCAATGAAGAAATGCAAAGTTTGGACGGAGGATTTAGAATAGATTGTAGGTGTGTGTTTTAAAAAAAACAAAAAAAACCCAACATTTTTCATATTAATTACTTCAATGTTTAACATGTTTACATAGTAATAGCTATATGTAGCTAAGACCTATAATATATAGCAATGGCCTATGATATACAGCTATCAATTATATATAGCAATATATACAGACATTATTTATATATATATATATATATATATATATATATATATATATATATATATATATATATATATATATATATATATATTTTAGGGCTGTCAATCGATTCGAATATTTTATCAGGATTAATCGCACATTTTCATCTGTTATAAATGTACCTTTAATGAATACTTTTCACGTTTTTAATACTCTAATCAACATGGGCATGGACAAATATGGAAGTTTTATGCAAATTCTTTTTATTATTAACGAAACCATACTGAAGCATGAGCATGAAGACAAAATATTCATATAAATGTTTTATTTTAATTACCTTGTTTTAAATTACGTAAATCATCAGGATTCTAAAAGTAACATTGCTGTTCTTCCACACAGATGCTTTTAATTGCGTGTGCATCATGGCGGATTTTGGTGCTTGATTTGAGACTTGGAGTATCAGTAAAACAACTGTCTAGTAATTAAAAATATTTTATATAGTGCCTCTAAAATGAATTTGCGTTAATACGTTAATTCTGACAGCCCTAATAACCTTATATATATATATGATTTACAATTAGTATTAGAAATTGATTGTTGAAATAATTGATTGTTTCTCAGTTTACTATAAGTTTCATTGAACCAAAGCTTAAGAATATATATATAAAATCTATTATACATATATTGCTATATAAATTATTCTTTTATATATAGCCATGGCTTATTATGTATAGTTACATATAGCTATTACCATTTCTCATATAGAACAAAGCAACTTGCTAGTGTGACCTAAAGATTAGCATATGTTGTGCTTTCTCATTACAGGACCTGGAGTGTAAGTGCGGTGAGTAAATGAGTGTGTGTGTGTGTGTGTGTGTGTGTGTGTGTGTGTGTGTGTGTGTGTGTGTGTGTGTGTGCGCGCGCACATGCAGCAGGTCCGATTCTCCAGATGGAGCGCTCTGCAGGGATCAGCACATGACTGCTTCCCCAACCCCCCCGAAACGTTCAAATAACAGGGCTGCATCAGTGAAGTTAATAATGTGATGGCAGGATAAGAAAAAATGGAAAAGAGCGACATATTAATTAAGAAACTAAAACAATAACGATGATAATGATGACGACGACGATCAAAGAACTCGGGCAGGTTGTTTTTGGCATCAGACGTTTAAACCGGGCGGGTCTGGGAATTGGAGGAGCTCTGCACCCAGTTTGCGTGTGTTTTTTTGTTTCTCAGGAAGCAAATAAGAAGTTCGGTGCGTGAGCTCAAGAGGGATGTGAAAAAGAGCGTGGGAAAGGTGTGTGTCGGTGAGGAGAACAGGGGGCGTGCGGCATGGTCTGTGTTCAGTAGTAGTCATCGTAGTTCTTGGGGTTCAGGCAGTACAGGATGGCTCCTCCGAATGAGAAGATGGTGGCGCCCCAAGCCAAGCCGTATCCCCAGTTAAACTCGTGGTATATTCGTAAGCTGACGGTCTCGATGAACTTGATGGGAAACAGAACTAGGCTACAGGCCTGCAGGACGACTGCAAAGGGTAAAACAAACATGATAATTAACATGATAATATTGTCCTAAAACGTCAGTATCGATTGATAAAAAATTTTAGCTAGCTAAACATATCATCTAGCTACTATCTAGCTACGTACCACAGAAAAGTGATTGGTCGCCTAGCTATTAGCTTTCAAAGCTAAAAGTAACTAACCCTTATGCGAAAGCCAAGGGACTCTGACTATATCCACACTAGAGCGATTCATTTTCTCTGTATGTACAGGGCTGAAATTTCAGAGTCAGAGGAAAGAAATGTTTAATTATGCTTGCAGTTAGTTATTAATTTTTTAGCTAGTTTTTATTTTTTCTACGTACAATTAGCATAGATATAAAATGATGGTTTTGAACAACTTAGTCTTGCGATTCCTTCTTTTGACGTGAAGTCTCATTAAAGGTGAGAAGGGACGTTACAAAAAAAAATAAAGCTCAAAGGAAGGAAATAGCGAAATATCAAACAACCTGACAAACAATGTGAGAGGAATGAGTGGTTCAAACAAAAGCCATAGTTTAACTCGTGGAACAGGAGTAAAAACTAAAGTCGGTTAAGAATTTTTCCGCTCCTCAGAGGGAATTGCAATCCGTGATGAGCTCCTCAACAAAGCAGAACGACTTCAAAGGACATTAAAAAAAAAAATCCATTAAAAAAAGTGATCTTCTTAAAGCATACGTCTGTGTGATTAATTCGCAACAGAGGAAAAAGTCATTAGTGGAACAGCTGTGTGCCGAAGTGCGACGCTGTGACAAACTTCCTGTTTCCGCATTCCTTCGCCCTGAGGACACGTCCCAGTGAGCTTCTCCACTCTGTTATAAACGTACCCGTTTACTGTGTATGTACAGAGAGGATCTAAACAATCAGCATGAGTGAGCAGATACCATTACACCATTACCACATTCATATAGTTCCTGATCTTTCTCCGGATGTTCAGTATCACTCAGGACAGGGTCTGATATAATGGAGATAAAATTATTTTAAGCCAGATTTACTTATTATAATGATCATTCAAAATGGTAAAATCCACCTTTGTACTGGATTAGTTTAGCCTGATTGAGTTAGCTGAGGGAACTATGTGCAGATTTATCTTTTAATTCTTAGTTTATTTCTTAGTTTACTTGCTATTTTGAAGTAAAGTTATTTCTGAGCTAGTTATTTTGTTCTTAGCTACTTATTTGTTATTACTTTATAGCTAGACTTTTCTCTACTTCGATTTCTATTATTTCTTTTCTACTTAGTAATCTGTTTCTTTCTTATCTTCTTTTTTCTTAGCTATAGTTATTTCCATCTTAGCTAGTTGTTTCTTTCTTAGCTAGCTAGTTGTTATTTATTTATTAGGAGTTTTTTGCTAGATATTTTTCTCTAGCTGGTTCTAATTCTTTCTTTCTTAGCTAGGTTTTTTCTTAACCATTTTTTTTATCCAAGTTATCTCTTGCTTAGCCTCTAGTTTTTTTTTCTTATGTAGTTAGTTATTTTTCTTAGCTAGTTATAGTTATTTCTTTCTTTACTATTTATTTCGTTATTTAGTTATTTTTTGCTAAGCTAGTTACATTTTTGTCTTAGCTAGTAATAGTAATATAGTAATACAGTAATCGTGAAAAACCGCGATAAACGGACGCCACCCCAAAAATGCTATTTTATACAGTACTGTATTAACATTTTACTTTATTTTATAAATAATGTTTTTATTAATAAAAGTCAATAATTAAAAAAATTATTCCAACATAAAACTCCATAAGTTTTTTGGTCTATCGTTCTATCCGCGAGACACCGGGAAAATCAGCCAAACGAATGTTATCTGGCAAATGCAATTCCGCGAAAAAACAGGGCGCCAAATTCGAACCGCGGTAAAGTGATAGATTACTGTAATTTGTTCTTAGTTTGTAACAGTTATTTCTTTCTGAGCTAGCTAGTTATTTTTTCTTAGCCAGTTGTTTATTTCTACTCAGTCGTTCCTTTCTCAGCTCATTTGAAACAAAACAAATTCATCAGCATTAATATTAATAATTCACACATGCCAGACTTAGAACAAATCTCCTATTCAGCAACTTACAGATGAAATGTTTTGTAGATGATCTTTTTAGTTTACTGTGGGACTAAACCCCGAGTTAGGAAATCGTAATCCTGATTTTTGCTCAACTACTGAAATTGTGTGCAGGGTTTGTTTAAACTGGCATAGCTCACACTCCATTGAAAAAAAGTTTAAAATATTATATTCATTCAATCATGGGAGGATGGTGATAGGATTAAAGCTCATATCCTCATGCTAATACTTTAATTAAAAATATCTCTCCGTGGACAGAACTCCATAACGACTTAAAAGAAGGAGGTTTATTAATCCAAGGATTCATAGTAGCAAGCACATTTACGACCTCGATTTAGGTATTAGTCAATCTATTTAGTTAAATCCACACAATATAATACTATATGTCTATTTTTAAATGCAGGATTTCAGTGATATTTCTTTTTAAAAAGCCATCTAGATTTGCTTACAAAGCTTTTCAAATTTCCAATGCAGCTAATAAGCTATGAGCGTGTCACAGTCACCTGCAGCGAACAGCATGACAGCAACGGGTCTGTAGAAACGCCTCCTGCTGCATGTGCACACAGACACCAGGGCCACCATGAAAGAGATGAGGATGAGGAAGGCTCCTCCGTGCAAAAGTGCCAACGTAGCGATCTGCCAATCTGCAACACAAACATCGATCACGGGTTAATGGAGAGTTGTTTGAATATTTGCACTGACCATTAATTAAGGCACTGGTTTCCATGTTGATTATGTTTTAAATCTCACCTGATTCCATTCAGGAATATTAATTCTGAAAGTTTACTCTGCTTCATAATTTTGGAGTTGGCAACCAGAAATGACCATTCTTTAAAAGTAATAAGAAGATTTTTTTATACATGTATATATTACAACTGGAAAATATTATAATAATAATAACGTGATTAGTTTTGTAAATTTATTAGCTGTCCAGTGAGTTTGCTCTGTTCCTCTGTTTGCCTTTTATATGAGAATCTAGAGGTGCAACTCAAACTAATTGCTTATTACTTTCAGATGCATTTTTAAAAAAATATTAACGATCGCAGAATGAAGGGTCGTTTTTTGAGGTTTTTTTGGAGCATTTCCTTGCTGTAACATTTTTCATAAATCATAAATGGAAAGCAAATTATATTTGTCTCCTCACCTCTTTTTGGCAATCGGAAAAGTACGAGGTCTTATTAAGGCCACTATAGGATTTTTTTTTTTTTTATGGAAGGGAAGGTGCATTGAATTTCCGAGTTTTAAACCTAAAAATGTTTGAGAAATAAACTTGAAGTTTTATAAAAGTTTTGTGTTTAAAATTCAAACATTTATTGGGGGGGTATCGGAGTTTGAAACTCGAAATTAATAAATGTTTAAGTTTTACACACAAAACATTTACAAAACTTTTTTTTTCTTGAAAATTCCCTGCCCCCCTTCCATTTTTGTTTTTTTTATCCCGTAGTGGCCCTAATACGCCATCATAGAAAAATGATCCGTAACTCAAAAACCGTACTGTGATCTAAACCGTGAGTTTTGTGATTCATTGCACCGCTATGAGAATCACAGCACGGCTCACACTCTAAAGCTCTAACTTCGTGCATTTCTTTATTCTGATGATTTTATTTTGTATTCAGAATAATTACATGCGGTATATCGAGTTCGAGACCAGTGATCCTATGACATACAGTGTAACCAAAGACTTTGATTTGAAGTTTGGTGCTGCTATGACGTACTTGAGACACGCGGAACACACAAGTGACGACAGTAATATATATATTTATTCATTAAAGCTATTTCAGATTCAATTTATTTATATGTATAGCACTTTTAACAACGGACCTTGTTTTAAAGCAGCATAACAGAGATAAAGAGGTTAAAAAGTTATAAGTTTAGTGCTTATAAGTTTGTTCCTTATCATTTTAAGTTGATTCCTAATGAGCGTGCCAGTGGCAACTATGGCAAGGGAAAAACTCCCTGAGATGGCATGAGGAAGAAAACTTGAGAGGAACCAGACTCAAAAGGGAAACCATCCTCATCTGGGTGGCACCGAATTTCCTTTCATTACAGTTCCATCATTGTTCAGGCATACTGACAGGTGCTTAGGTGTAGTCAACTGTTGATAATAATTATAGTCCAAATCTATTCTCAAAGCTCTTCAGTAGCTCAGTATTATGTAAACTGTATGTAGTATTTATATGTATTGAAATCTAGGTGATTTGTGGTCCTAGACGACACATAGTGGCTGTGTGCATAATCCCCTATCATTTACAAGTAACAAGTGACAAATTTGAATGACCAGCTGATGTAAAACTGGCACCTTCACACCTATTTTGCGCAACACACTCTTTATCCTGCATATTCTATTACAACCTATTTAACACATTTGTTCCGTAAGACTTTGCCCACTCGTGTTCTCGTATAGATGCTTATTAACCCATGGCGAAGGTGAAGTTTGACACCAGCTTGGCCTCAGTTTCGGGGCAGGCCTCTGATCTGTGAGCTTTTGTTGTGTAGTATCAGGCTTGGCTACATATAGACGCTTTTAACATAAACGTGCAAGTCAGTGTGTGAGAATAATCCGGTGGCTTTACGTGGCTCAGTGGACGTCTTTTCCACAGTCGGTAGGTGAACGCTTTCTCTTTCTGCTGCATGAGATCCTAAAAGTCGCATCGCACCTCTTCGTTAACATGTCTATAGAGACTAAATATCAATATGTCTGATACAAATGCCTCAGTTTTAACTTCGGATAGTCCTCTTATTACAAATGCAGGTCGGAATGAAACCATGACAACGATTGGAAATTAAATTCTGGATGCTGATTGGTCAGAAGGTGATGCCTTTTTCATCCTGGCACATGTAATAATTTGTGCAAGGGTAGGGCAGATCAAGTGTGAGTGCAATAACAATCACACCATTTTGTAACCATGACTACAGACACTATCAGTTTTGGATTAGCATTTTTCATCGAAAAACATAATGGCAAATCAGTATCATAGGAAAACATGCTGGATTATAACCATTACAAGTTACCACAGTTGCAAGTTGTGTTCTGGATTCTGATTGGTCAAAACATGCTGATTTTTTTTGCAATTTGTGGGTGTGACTAGAACCTGCGCGTTTTTGTTTGTAGCTTAGAAAATCTAGCTAGCTTAAACTTGAATTAATCTAAGTACTAATACATGTGGAAAATGGTCGATTCATTTGACCGTCTCATTAGGTATTCACACTTTACATCATTTTTTGTTTAATAACATTTCTTATTAAAACGTTAAGCATCTGCCATATAAGTGCTTACGAAAAAGCTATGAAAGCAAATTCCAAGTACCTGTTCCACGCAATGCATATTATATATATATATATATATATATATATATAAAATGCAGAGGAATATAAGAACATAAGAATTGCATAAATGTGAGAATGATGATGAATGGATGAGGGAAAACGAGACAGCCGTCAATTATCATCATGAATTGTTTGCTGGTTTACTGTATTTTTTTGTTTGTTTTTTTTGTTTTTTTACTAACGTTACATTTATGACATGAAGCTGTAAAAAGACAGGGTTGAGAGAGAAGTGCACGCTCTGATGTAAATACACTCGACTGAAAGGAAAATTAAAGGCGGAGATTTTATTTTTAGCCAAAACATCAAACTATATTCAGTTCATGTGCGTTCAAATATTTTAGTGTTACAGTCAAACTTACATTTATGAAGTCCGTATATACGCTATATGGACAAATATAATGAGACACCTGACTTTTCCAGCCATATGTGGTATACGATTGTGTAGGATGACATTGGATGCAGCAGCACAAATCTCTACAGCTGCACTCCAAAAAAAACATCTGGCGGAACATCTTCCCAGAAGAGTGGAGGTCATTATAACAGTGAATGGCAATAAATGTGGAATGGGATGTCCCAAAAATACATACCAATCTAATGGTCAGTTGTTCACAAACCTTTGCCCCTTTCGTGTTTCAGTACCTTTACTTTATGTACCTAGTACAACTGTTTAAAAGCGCAGAGAGCTGGTAACGAACAAAATGGATTGAAAATAATATACTGTAAGACATTAACCATAACAAATTCGCAACAAAAACTCCAAAGTTTACATTGTGTCGTATGCATTTAGTAAATCCTCAGGTATGGATTTATAAATTATATAATGCATTGCTCAGAAGGTTCTCTGTAATAGATCTTCCGATATTCACAATAAGGCTGTGTGAAACACAATCAAGCAGGAAGTAAGGTAAAGGTTTATTTGTCCATCTCAAGAGGAGCATGTCGGCCTGGGAATGAACGTGTATGTGAGAAAGAGAAAAAAAGAAATGAATGGAGAGAGTGTGAGAGAAGAGAATGAAGTGATAAAGAAATGCACTCGGGTTTCAGAGTGGGAAAGAGAACATGTACGGATGGATTACATGAGAAGGGAGAACAGTAAGGTTGTGTAATTAACCTCACACAAACACACACATACACACACACACACACACACACACACACACACACACACACACACACACACACACACACACACACTGTGTTTTTTTGCCTAATTGTAAAACAATGAACCTTTTTGCACCACTGAGAGCTCATCACTGACTCTGTTGGGATAAATGGGGCGTCCCATAATGGATGCTACCACTCCCTCCTTCTCTTCCAGCACTCCCTCTCTCCCTCACCCCCCCTCTCTCTCTCTCTCATCTTCTCTATGTGTTTCTCCATCTCTCCATCTGCCTTTTATACAGAAGCACTCTAAAGACACTCGACTGGAGTGGGGCCTAGAAATAGCAGCAAATCCTCCACGGAGCGCTGACAGGAGCGAGGGAAGAGGGGGGGTGAATAAAGAAGATAGACGAAAAGATAAAGGGAGATGGCGATGCACGGGAAACAGAGATGCCAGGCCTGTTAGCTGACAGTGTGTAACAGCGAACATGGTGAGACGAGTAGATGAGGGCGCGGTGAAGGAAAAACATGATTTTTTTTTTTTTTTTTTGCCATGCGATACACGACATGGATTCGTTGTTCAGCCAACAAACTTTTCACAAAACAGTAGGAAAAATAAACTCGTCCAGGGCGCACACTGATAGCAAAAGCGGCCAACGACAGCCTTTTGTAAAGGACTTTGGGGTTTAGCCACACATTAGAATCGGTTGTAGTTCCAGATATCTGAGGTTTTGGCCTTTCAGTGAATTTGTGGAATGAACACGTACTCATTTATGAAGGATTCCATGTCAAAAGTTGAATAATTCACTCATTCAAACGACAGGGACTTGGTAGTACGAGAAGCGGATTTTATAAGCGTGTGTTACTTAACAGAAAAAAAATCTAATAATGGTGTTGGTGTGGTTAAGAGTAAGGAGAATAGTGTTTATTGGGCGTACATTACGGTATTTTATGTTATAAATATGCATTGTTACAGTGGTGTATATTTACGTCATTTGGCATCCCATTTAAACAACTGAGCAGTTGAGACTTGGAGGTTTTGCTCATGGGCCTTAAAATGGGAGCTTGGTGATGCTGGGATTTGAACTCACAATATTCCAATCCAAAGTACCACATCTAAGCCACTGAGCTACCACTTACCGCACATGAGTACTTTATGTACTCCTGTGTAGAAGTCGGGTTGTTGTCATTTTGTGTACTGCGTACTACAATGTATATGGTTGATGTAAAAATTAGCTTGAAAGGAGTCTCCAGTGTCAAAGGTAAAGTTTTCCAACATCACCAGGAGTTTTACGAACTCTTGCTTTAACATTTCAAGCTACATTTTACCAATAGAAAGAAAGAAAGAAAGAAAGAAAGAAAGAAAGAAAGAAAGAAAGAAAGAAAGAAAGAAAGAAAGAAAGAATATCGAATCTGTGACTACTTTTGAGTAGTAAGAATAACTCTGCATATCAAGACCACCCAGGCGTGGATTATTTTTCTAGAATCGCATGACACAGAGGATGTTATCGCGTATATTTAGAAAGTCTCTGATTTGCATATAGAATTAAATCATTGGATTATTTTTTTTTTTTATTCATTTTTCCTGCTCTCCGTATTTCCGGCAGACGAGTGAATGTGTTTTAGAAGGACGTTCACAGCTCTGTGCTCTATTAAATCTGTATTTTGTTTTCCTTAAAATGCTCAGAGTGAAAACATACCGATATGAAAACATCCCATTTAGACCAATAAGCATAAAATTGTCTAAAGAATCTATTTCTCTCTCCCTCCCTAATATTAACCACTACATTCCAGTTCTATTTTTATCCCTCAGTGGGTCTGGTGCCTCCTGAAAAAACTACATTCCAACATTCTTCCTTATTTCCCCAGGGGCCTGAGAGAAACTGCTGTATACGGCATCTCTAGTGAAGATGGATCTTATTTTTTTTAAAAGTCGATGGAAAGAGACACTTAAGCGGGCATCTCGTTAAAATCTTTTTCATTTCGCTCACCCTTTGCTTTTACGGCCTTGCATCAAGCATAAAGCTTAACCTGAAGAACAAGGTCATTTCCTCCGCCGTAAAGCCGTCGTTCTTAATATGTGATGTGCGTTAAACGTGCTATGGGCCGCACGTTACCTTATAAGGTACAGGATTATGAGTTACGAATGCGTTTGTCACGACAGGAAGTCATAACAGAGATATCCCGACCCTGCTGTCGGTCAAACAATGCTTTTTTTCCCCAAGAGGAAACATCCAGTGTCCGAACTTTAGGATCGTCTTTCTTCGTCTCTCGAAATTTCGTCTTTGAGGCACCTTGAGACGTGCGTTTAGAGGAATCCAAGCGGTACGTGATCGTATTCCAAAAGAAAAAAATAATAAAATCATCCCTGCAGGATCACAGAAAGGGGGAAATGCTGATAAGAATCACAAGGTTAATTACCGAAATCTATATCTCATCCGCTCGCTGTAACGCCCGACGGGCTTACAAACGGAGACGCTCGAGATTAGGCAAAAAATACAAACATATAAATGAGCGTGATGAAAAAGACGGATGAGGGTCGGTCACGAAGATTAGCAGGTTGTGTTCCAATGTTGTTCTGAACGTGCCCTGCTCGACTTCCCATCTCAATTTCCTTCTTGGCTGCTTCGGGGTGCCAATAATTTTACCACACAATTCAACTTTACTTAATGGCTCCTTGGGGGTTTGCTCATGAACTTGGCAAACTTTCAAACAAAAAAAAAAATGGTGGAAGGAATAACAATTAAATCTACAACCATACAATTATATAGTAAATATATAAAAAATTTTTTACTTTAGCAAGTAGCTAACAAGCTGGTTTAACGCCTAACCCAAACTAGCACTCAATTGTTAGTGTGGTAAAGTTAAAAAAGTGCTAACAACAACAATGGTTGACAGATAACTAGCTTAGCATGTAGGTCCTTTGGCCCCGCCTTGTCACCAGAGAATAATTTGCATGTCAATACTGGTTGGTTGTTGAGCTAATTTTCTGTTTTTTTATCAATAAAGTTTCCATGACAACTAACAGCCAGATAGCTACTCTATCTTGCGTCTGTGGTTCCATGGCTGAATGTTTTCGGAATACTGGTTGTCATTAGTAAATATTTTGCACATCAATCCTGACTGGGGTGAAGCTGTTGCGCTTATTTCAACAACCATGATCGTCTAAAAGCTAGCTAGCTAGCTAGCCTGGTGTGCCTCTGTGCAAATTTTCTTCCTTTTATATAATTAACAATACAACGTTAACAACAATGATTTAACTCATCATTAAGCCGGCTAACTAAAATATCTAGCTATCTTACAGGTCCTGTGGCTACGAATTTTCTCGTTTCCCGGTTTATCATCCAGGCTTAATTTGCAAATCAATCCTGATTGGTTCGAAGCTGATGAGCCAGCCCACACACACATATTTAAACAACCAAGTTAAAATAACGATTCTGTTAAACAGCTAGCTATCCTATTGCACTTCAGTGTCGTCTGCAACTAAAAAAATCCCATCTTACCACACTGCCATCATCAGTAATTTGCATATCAACCCTGATTGGTTTCGAAACCTGCTGAAGTCCCTCCCCTCTCATCAACAAGACGAGCTAATTAAAAATGACGTAGATATTTTGCGCTCTTGTGCGGTGAGGAGAAAGTGGACAAGGGGGTGTTAAAAATAGTACTGAAACAGGGACAGGTCCACACACACACACACACACACACACACAGTTATAGAGAGCAGAAATTAGCTTCACACACGCCCTTTACATTCTACGTCAGCACAAAACATTCTCACAGACTCTGACCAAATTCCTCAGTCTCCTGTGTGTGTGTGTGTGTGTGTGTGTGTGTGTGTGTGTGTGTGTGTGCGAGCATATTAATGCCTTAATTTAACAGTTAATCCTTAAAGCAAACTAATCTCTAACCAAAATGTCTATCGAGGACAAACCGTGCATTTAGAGGGTCGATAACGGCGTGCTGTAGAGGGCCGCGTTAGCCGAGCGGTAATTGCAAAGCTAATGGGATTTGTTTAATGCACAGCGCATGACACACAGGCAAAATACGAGAATAAGCAGAGTGACGAATTGAAGTGATTCTCGGATCGATGAAGCTCCGAAGTTCAACTCCTTTTCTGCTGGAGCTCTGGTAGTTTAATGAGGCCCGAGCTTAACTTTTTGTTTGTTTGTTTGTAGGACAAAAAGCAAACAGATAAAGGAATAAAAAAGACACTTTAACTTCCACTTCCTTCGCCACTTTTTATTGACTCTAAACTTTCAAAACGCCGCAGATATTCACTGTTTTTTCCGTCCAGGAGCAAAAGTATCTCAGGTTTCTTTTACTCGGTGGGAAATGGGCCACTTGTTGCCGCGGTAACTAATCTGCGTGCACACCAATGTCTCGGGGGAGTTAGCATGGCCAAGTTAGCCTCCCCTTTTCACACTGAACCCTGACAAAAAGGCCATTTTTTGGGGGCAACAAAAGCAGAAAAGAAATCCCAGCTGGGCCCGCTGTGACATTCCCGCATTGTCTGAGAGCAACGAGCGGCGAAAATGCGAAGAAAGAGCAGAACAGAAAAATGTACTAGCAACGAGTGATTAGCACCTGCTCTACACATTCCCTCAGTAAAAATATTACACTTTTAAAGTATTTGTTTTCTTGGTAAAGATTTTACTTCATAAAAATGCCATGTCAAGTCGAAGAAAACTGGAATTTAGCTAGCTAGATGTACTAATACCATTCCCCCCAGATGGTTTTCTATTGCCTATTTATAAATAGTGAAACAGAGAGCCCTTAATACAGCCTCATAACCGAGCTAAATGTGCTATGAGCAAAATATCTCAAGCTAACTGATATAATCTGTTATGCTATTTATAAATGACCTAAACACAACCATGGCTTGTTTTAGAACAGAGCTCAAGATTAGAAAGCCAAACACGGTTACTTTTAGTCACATAAGGGTGCAAAAAATGTTCCAAACTTTTAAGATCTGGGCCATATCACTCCTGAGATACGGCCTCATTAGGGTTAAGTCATGGTGGTGTCCTGGCAGGGAGATTTAATGGAGATCACAGCCATCATTTCATGCCGTGCCTTGGCCCATCGGGCACCAAACGGTCCGAGACCACCGCTATAAAGCTCTTACTTAAACTGTGCCACAGTTGTTTAGGGTCTTGTCCTGGACTTGTAGTTACCATGCACACGACTAAAACAATGAAATCCTTATGTTTGGTTTTTTGTTTGTTTTCTTGCATCTCAGCTCGAGATGACTGTGATGCTCAACTGACTGTGATGCTTTTTAAGAGCTGTCTATTTATTCACAATGAGTATTAGGACATGTTTTATATATAACAAGAACATGAATCCATCTGGAACATCGCGAGACATTTTATTTAGTCCTGTTTAAGTGTCTGATAGAAATTAGAATGGCGAGCAGGCACCAGGATTCTTAATGAAATCATACAGTACTCAATGCTCAGTGCTCAGTGCTCGCACAATTGAAGTGCTCTCAGTTACAATGAAAATATATTCCTGTGAACGGTAATTTTAAATTCTTATGCTTCCAAACACTGCACTGTGTACTTAGCTCTTAATAACCCTCTATATTAAGATACTGTGTAGTGAATACAGAGGTTTTAATAGGGTACTTGTGTTGTATCAAAACCCTGTAGGTCCTCCTTTCGATATTTTCGCAGAGCACAGTTTGCCATCTTCTTTGCTTCGAACAGGAATGCCTCCAGAAATATCGTTTCTTCCCATCCAATCATCGGCATGAAAACTCAAATGTGACTTTTTATGAGTGTGAATCAATTGAGTAAACAATATTGAAAAAAAATGTTTCTTAATATATAATTTAGTGCATTTTTCCAGTCCCAGAACACATCATAGGCCCTTAATTCAGCTCAATATATCTTATGAATGTGATGCTTGACCTTAGGATTTTGTACAAATTTTTGCGATTAAGTTAACCGAGACAGTGACAGCCAATGGGTAATGATAATATATAATTACATGAAGGGATAACTGAATTGTTTACATCCGAATAGTCTTAAATTTGCTGATCGATACGGCGGCAGACACCGAGATGAACCTCTG
This sequence comes from Silurus lanzhouensis, assembly GCA_039877035.1. Classification (NCBI taxonomy): domain Eukaryota; kingdom Metazoa; phylum Chordata; class Actinopteri; order Siluriformes; family Siluridae; genus Silurus; species Silurus lanzhouensis. Next base: position 790,538 of record JBCEWE010000133.1, read on the forward strand.
TAACATGATATGCTCTTATCAATAGAGCAACAAAATCAGTTAGACACACAGATACACAATGATACTCAATGATACTCTTTTACATTTATCATGTAATGCTGACTTATCATTTTTTTTTCCAGAAGATCCTTGCTTCAGGCCACAAATATATTAAGATATAATGAATTCGGATATTATTTTCAGCAGAAACATATGAAATGAGCAATCTGAGAGATATAAAATATCAGTGCATCTGCAGTATCAGTGTCTCAGTGACGGCGTAACGTTATACTCATATCGATAAACTCGCACAGGACACAAAACGTGTCTCAGCGTTCCTGTTTTAACAGTAGACGATCGCTTAAACAGCAGCGCAATCACTTTCTATTGGATTCGGTTGAGGTTTGAAGCAGGACACTACATGTGGAACTGAGAATTTTTGAACTTACAATGCATCTTCTCTTACAATAGAGTAATATAAGTAAGAATATCATCATTCAAATAGTAAAAAAAAAATTATTTGACATTTGAAACATGAAAAGATTTAAAGCCCCACCCATTTATCATGTCATATATTAAAGAAAAGCTTGTTTACTGACATATTACATGACTATGTTCTTTATAAATTACACTTTTAAGGCAATTAAGTACATTGTTTTATCAAAATCATTTATTTTAACTTACACATCATTATTTCTGTCCTAACTCGATGGAAATTACAGTCAAATAGATGAAATTATGATTATTATCGGATGCACGTTCGATTATATATTGAAAAAGATTTATATCACACCATGTGCCATTATTATGATTTGACTAATTTTTGTTTCCCAACACTTTTCTGTAAAATTTCTTCGCATTGACTTAATCTTTGTTTTCATGAAGCATGCAAATGAGTGCATATTTGAGTCTTATTTGCATAAAGAAATGGCAAATAAGTTTAATCTAATGAATCAGTTGTGTATGATTTATAACAGTTGTTGTTTACAAGATAAAGCAGCAAAAACAATAATCTGTAAATAATTTAAAGAGCTTTAACATCAGACTATTGTCACTGAAGGTGGTCGATATTGTCACAAATTTTTATCGTGATATCGAGATCATATCGTCATAAAGACACCCGGGATAAAAGTGCGCCCGGTTGCTTTGTTTGTTTATCGTGTGTGTGGCGCGCGGGCTCACCCGTGTTCAGCGTGCCGGTGCACTGCCACGCGCTCGCGCCGGCGGACTTCCAGCACGACTCCCACAGGGACAGGTAGTACTGCTGGTCGGCGGTGACCCACGCGGGGCTCAGCACGGCGCCCACGTCCAGGCACAGCGCCAGGAACACGCACACCAGGCCCACCAGTTTGAGGGGCGTGGGCGCCGACGAGGACGCCGCACCGCGCGACTCCTCAGTGCCGCTCGCGGACGAGGCCATCAGCAGCGGTTGGGGGGGCGGCGGCTGCCGGGGCTCGCGGTCGTGGCACTCGTGCTCGTGCTCGTGGAACCACGCCGCGGCGGTGCTGATGCTGATGCCGCTGCCGCTGCCGCCGATGAGGAAGAACAGCGAAGAAAGCGCGAGGGCTGGAGTCAGGCAGAGGGTCGCGCGCTCCGAGGATGAGAATCCGCACTGCACATTACTGAACACAAAACACGGCGCACCTGCAGGGTCCTAAAACCCGCCCACACGAAACACCCCCATTTGTCCTGCTCTTTCTCTCTCTCTTTCTCTCTCTCTCTCTCTCTCTCTCTCTCTCTCTCTCTCTCTCCGTTTCTCCTCTTTCTACAATTATTTCTCTATATCTCTTTTTAGCGTCTACTCCATTGCTGTTTTTTATTTCTCTATTTTTCTTTTCTTCACTTTTACTTTATCTATATCTATATTTCTACATGTATCTATTCTTTTTATATTTCTTTCGCTCTGTCCTCCTTTTTTCAGTTTCTTTCATTTCTCCCTCCCTCTCTCTCTCTCTCTCTCTCTCTCTTTCTTTTTCTCTCTTTGTTTGTTTCTGTTTCATCTACTTTCTCTCTATATACTTCTTCATGACTCCCCTCTTTCATTTATTTCTCTCTATCTATAGTCCTCTGTCTCTATTTTTTCTCTCCACTCACATTGTCTCTCTCGCTCTCTATCTGTTCCTCTCTCTCCCTCTTTCTAATCCTACTTTCTATATATTTCTCTACGTCTCTCCTCTTTTGACATTTCTTTCTTGCTATTCTCTTAGTTTCTTTCGTTTATTCAGTATACTCTCTCTCTCTCTCTCTCTCTCTCTCTCTCTCTCTCTCTCTCTCTCTCTCTCTCACACACACACACACACACACGCACACACACACACTCTGTGTCTGGTTCTATCTATCTATCTATCTATCTATCTATCTATCTATCTATCTATCTATCTATCTGTCTGTCTGTCTGTCTGTCTGTCCTCTTTATACATTTTTCTTCTCTATGTCTCCACTTGTTTTTTTTTTGTCTACTCCCTTTTCTGTTTTCCTTTTTACCCAGTCGTCTGCCATTTTTTCCATCCAGATACTCTTTTTCTCTCTTTCTTTAGCCGCTATAGATTTATAGTGCTCACTCACTCTTTTTATCTTGTCTTTCACTTGTTGTAAAAACTGTAAAACCAAAAAACTAAACTTACTACTACAGTAATAATAATAATAATAATAATAATAATAATAATAATAATAATTGTAACGTCTCTGCCTGTATTAAAATACACCCCCCCCCCCACACACACACACACCTGTGAATTCACCAAGCACCTTTACTTCCTTTCTTTCCTTACAACATATCTCTTTTCTCTCACACGTTCCAGCGCCCTCTAAAGACGGATACTGGTAACAACCACAATAATCCTAATACGTGCCAATAAATAACAATTAAAGTCCATTGCAGTAAAATCAGTGCAGTGTGAAATGATCTTTAATAATACGCTTAATTATTTAGTGAAAAGAATTGTAAGTAAATAGTAAGTGTGTTATATGAACACTTAAGTGAAGCTTGAACTGATTTTATGAGAGTTGTAGCGCCCCCTGTCGCCATCATCATCATCATCATCATCATCATCATTATTATACAAAAATAACAAACATGCAATGATTTAATGATATTTTAGTCACAATAGAACATAGAAAACATGTTAAATGTTTTAAAAAAAATAAGGTAATTTGGAATTATGCAACATATCTCACTAATTACGGGCCAACAAAGGGCCGGAGAAGTAACTTTTACAAAAAAAAATGGAAAGGCAAAATATGTGTCCATCCAGTCAACATGTTTTTAGGGAAGAACTGGTATATATCAGTGAGATGATGTTAACCGCATAATGCATCTATTACCAGAGCACGGCTTTGTGGTAGAAGAGTGCAGGGGCTGAACTGACTGACCTTTCTGCAGCCAAGACTGTTCAATGTTTAAAAATGTCATGAAAAGAAAAATATGACAATGGTTGATTTGCTAATGGTTGAATGGTTGAACACTTCACACAGTGAACTTGAGGTTGTAATCTACCAAAACTAAGATTTTCTAATACCATGCTAGACTTCCAGTCAGTGATGACATCATGCCTTTATGTCAAGTATCCAACAATATAGCAAAAAAAAAATTCTTTATGATGCAGAAAACTGAGCAGATCTGAGAAGCTTTAATCTCTGCTGCAGGGTCTGTGTGTGAGTGTGTGTGTCTCTGTGTGCGTGTGTGTGTGTGTGTGTGTGTGTGTGTGTGTGTGTGTGTGTGTGTGTGTGTGTGAGGGTCGACCGTGTCCTCTGGCGAAGTCTTAAAGCCTCACTGATTACCAATTGTAGTGAGAGGGGAACTATCAGTGGGGGGGGGGGGGGGGGAAACCATGTTAATTTGTGTTAGAGGCATCATCAACTCATCAATATTCATAACTGAAGAATTTCCTTTGAGGGTTTGAAAAAGTTATTTTTATTTATTTATTTATTTTGCAAATCCTTTGTGTCTAGTTTACAGAACAGCAAAAGCATTGATGATCATTAAAGCATCCTGCCTGAAGAAAAGTGAGGACCAGCTCTTTCTCTTTCAGGGTTGCCAGTACTGAATGTTTTACTCGCAGTTTGGGTGATTTAGTTCATATCATCTATTAGTTAGGGTTTTTTTTTCTTTTTGGAAACCTGAATCCTTATTGTTTTCTAATGAGGTTAATGTTGGCCCCAAGGACACAATCTACACTACAGTCTTTTTAATGTTTACGTCAAAAGTGTCGATTCTTGAAAATAAAAATAATTAGATTTAAACAGGTAGAATTTGATTCCCTTTGCTGAGTTCAGATGAAAACACCGGCCCTTTGTGAAAAAGTTTGGACATCCCTTGTTTAAGTTGTGCCTCGATGTTAGTTTTAGAAGAATGTCTGTACAGTTCTAAATATTTAGCTTCCTTTAAACTTGGTTAAATTACTATAAACTCAGTGATTCAGGCTTTCTAAATATTAACATTGGTTGTGAGTCATCCTTATGTAAGAAAAAAAAGATCCTTAAAAAATATTTTTTTTTATGTATCCTCTCTGCTCTCAGTAGCAAGCTGATCAGATGAGATGTTTATAAATTAATGCACAAAAGAAGTGTATTCTCCATGTGTTATACTTAAAATAGATCAATTTCATCCGTTCAGAATTTATGGTGTTTGTCAAAAGTCAAATAAAAAAAAAAAAGGCAAATTTTAAGTAATTTATTTTTGAGTATTCCAGGGTACCTGTTGTCACCATTTATCAATGTAAGTACGTTGCTATTAAAACCTTTTTGAGATCATTTTATATACTTTATCTGTATCAACACAAACTATACAAGAATAAAATCCTACATGGTAAAACCCTTGTTTGTGGACCCCTCACCACCCATGCACATACATCCCTGATGAACATCCCATTCCAGTAGTATTCATTTACACTTATAAAAAGCTCCACTTTCTGATAAAACATTCACCCAGATTTTGGGAAATGGCTGTAGGGGTTAGCCTTCTTACAGCTACTGTATAAGAGCATTAGTGACACTGATGCAGGAGGAGGTAAAGACTTTTCAGTTACAGTTCACCACAAAGGTGTTTATTGTGGTCAAGGGGTCTGTGCAGAATACCTGAGTTCTTTCACTCAAACCTTAACCCAACAATGATGTTTTCATCTATATTGCTTAATGCACAATTGTCATGCTGGAGCAGGGAAATTGTAATGTATAAAAACACAATAGAGATACAATTATTTGAATAAAACAAAACAATTTGGAGAAAAACCAGCCACATATGAGTGTAATGATCAGTGGTGTACATACTTTTGGCCATACAGTGAATATCATTGTGGTATTTGCGTAAGTGATTTGCATTATTTGCATTAGTAGGATTAGACAATGATGCTGAAGGAGGTGAGGGCTTTCGGGTTCATCACAAAGATGTTCATTGTGGTCGAGGAAATCAGGGGGATGTTGAGTTATTCCACTCAAACATTCACACCAACAACAATGTCTTTGGTAAAACTTCTTTGTGCACAATTGTCATGCTGGAACAGTAATAGGTTTGTATCTCTTCGTTCCAGTGAAGTAAAAGTGTTATGCATATTAAAAAAAATAATTATAGAATTGTGTGATCAAAACTTGGTATTAACAGTTTGGAGGAGAACCAGCCACATATGTGTAATGATACAGGGTGTACCTACTTTCTCCAGACAGTATAACTTCTTTTTACTATGTGCATGCAAATTTAGATTTTGCTAAATTTCTGCTATCACTGAAACTTTTTGCATATTTTGTTTTAATTGATTTAGTGGAAATTATTACACACCACTTTATCTTCACCAACATTAGCAAACATGGTCCTTGTGGCACAACTGCTAACTTTTTACAGGAATAATGTAAAAAACCTCACAAATATAATATAATATAATATAATATAATATAATATAATATAATATAATATAATATAATATAATATAAAAATGTTTTTTAGTGTAAATATAATCCACACCCTATAATCCACAAAACAAATCGATTCATCAATCTGGCAACTTTGCGCGAGACGCTTTGGATCTCTGCAGTGCGCATGCGCAGTTTCTTTCGCCACCAGGGTGGAAAAAAAATACCCACTGGATGCAGTTTTAAAAGGTCCAGCCTACTGTGTGTTTCTGTGAGTGTGTAGGTTGTGTGTGGGGGTGAGCGTGTGGATTGTTTAGGATGATGTAAAGACAATAATAATAATGATGAAAGATATAGTAATAACGCCATTTTTGGGTTGATTTGTGCGGTGCGCGAGACCGTGTCGCTCGCGCGGATGGATTAACAGTAAATCAGTCAGTGTCAGTTAGCGGAGTTAGCGGAGTTAGCGTAGCTACCCGGAGAAGATTAGCGGCTAAAACACGGTCCGTAATGTTTTTATTTTATTGTCATAATTCTATTTTTATAGACAAGTAAACATCTGCATGATTTATTTGATTGATTTGCTGTTTGTTCTGCAACAACTGTTGGTTAAATGGAGCGGGGTTTGTCCTCGCGCGCATCTGTGTTTTAACAAATTTCTTTCTTTTCTTTGATTAATATTATTTATTCATTTATTTTCAAAAACTCTTTTTGTAATTATTTTAATACTGAAATCAATTATTGTATCTTATGGTTTTTTTATGTTGTATCTTGTGATTTTACCTACATTCAAATATCCCCTTATTCTGTACCTTTCTTAATATGGTAATTGTATTCTATCTATCTATCTATCTATCTATCTATCTATCTATCTATCTATCTATCTGTACATCTATCTATCTATCTATCTATCTATTTTTATATCTATCTATCTATCTATCTATCTATCTATCTATCTATCTATCTATCTGTACATCTATCTATCTATCTATCTATCTATCTATCTATCTATTTTTATATCTATCTATCTATCTATCTATCTATCTATCTATCTATCTAACTATATCTATCTTTCTATCTAACTATCTATCTGTACATCTATCTATCTATCGATCTATCGATCTCATACATCTGTTTAATAATTGAAGCAATATAATGAAGTAAAACGAACAACAGGTATGTAAATATTGTGTAGAAGGTCAAAGAAATAATCTTTAACATGAATTTTTTTGTTTCCTGTCTGATCTGGTTTAAGGTTTACAGAGCTGCAGGAATCATGGGAGCCGGTACGTACACATGACTGTTTTTACAGTGTTCGTCACCTGCATTTTGTAAAAAGGAGAAAAAATAATTAAATGAGATGGAAGAATATAAGCAAACATATCACCCATTTCTATTTAAAGCAATAAAAACATGACCTGAGGGCGTGTGATTTACTGTTTTACTTTTTACGGTAATTTACTGTTTAGTTACACTTTAAAATATTAAATGCAAATTTAAATGTGTAGAATACGAAAGTGTCTGGAGTACTGCAGTTTCCATAGTACTGATGTGTCCAGAACACTGAAATTATTACATTTCTGAAATGTCCAGAGTACAGGAGTGTCTGGAATTCTGTAGTTTCCACGAATGCTTCGAAGTCCAAACTACTAAATATCCAGTATTCTGATATTTTCAAAGAACAGAACTGTCAACTGTCCAACTGTAGAGAAGTGTCCAGGATACTGAAACTTCCAAAGTTTTGAAGTGTTCAGAATACTGAAATCTCCAAAGTTCAAAGGTATCCAGTATACTAAAATTTACAAACTTCTGAAGTATCCAGTGTGCTAAAGCATCTGAAGTACTTACATTTACATAGTAGAGAAGTGTCTGGAATTCTGGAATTTCATAAATGCTAAAGTGTTCAGAATACTGAAATATCCAGGATGCTGAAATTTCCAAAGTTCTCAATTGTCCAAAGTACTAAATCATCTAAAGTCCTAAAATTTCCAGTTTACAGAAGTGTGTGGAATACTGTAGTTACCAGGAATGCTGACTTGTCCGGAATACCGAAATGTCCAGTTTAATGAAGCATTCAAAAAGTGTTATAGTGTTCAGAATACTGACATGTCTAGCATACTGAATTGTCGGGAATGCTGATGTATGCTGACGTTTCTGTTGTACTTGAGTGTCTGGAACACTGAAGTGTTTAGTGTCCAGAGTGTTGCCATGTCTTGCTGAAGTGTAGGAAATCTGAAGTGTCCAGGATACTAATGTGATTGTCTGGAATACTCAAGTGTTTGTAGTAATGAATCCATATAGACTGTATAAGACTGCAGAAAGAACATTACTTATCTTATACTCCAGTACTCATGTTAGTTCTCACTGTCCAGTGTTCTGTATTGTTGGAAGATTTATGATCAAACTCTTGATGTCACCCAAATGAGGATGGGTTCCCCTTTTGAGTCTGGTTCCTCTCAAGGTTTCTTCCTCATAACATCTAAGGGAGTTTTTCCTTGCCACAGTCGCCACGGCTTGCTCATCAGTGACAAATTCACACCATTCACCATCACTGTTGATTTGTGTAAAGCTGCTTTGAGACAATGTCTGTTGTGAAAAGCGCTATACAAATAAACTTGACTTGACTTGACTTGACTTAATTAAGTGTCCATGAAACATGAGTCCATATGATCACAATCCTTAGCTAAATAGAAACACAATGCAAAATCTCACCTTGTCTTTAAAACATCCTACTTGTGCTGTCCCTCTAATAAACTCATTTGTAATCCTGTCTATCCTTATCACTCCCAACATCTTCAGCTCTGCTACCTCCAGGTCCACCTCCTGTCTTTTAGTCAACCCCACTACCTCTAAACCATACAACATCGCAGGTGTCACCACAGTCCTATAAACTTTCCCTTTCACTCTCACAGATACTCTTCTATCACAAATCACTCCTGCTATCACTCTTCTCCACCCACTCCACCCTGCCTGCACTCTTTTCTTCATACAATCTCCATTACTTTGTACAGTTGACCCCAGGTACCTGAACTCCTTCACCTTCTCCACCTTTTCTCCCTGCAACCGCACCACTTCACTGCCCTTGCTCTCATTCACACACATGTACTCTGTCTTACTCCTACTGACTTTCATTCCCCTTCTCTCCAGAGTGTACCTCCACCTCTCCAGGTTCTTCTCAACCTGCTCCCTACTCTCACCACAAATCACAATATCATTCGCAAACATCATAGTCCACAAAAACTCCTGTCTGACTGCGTCCATCGACCTGTCCATCACCACTGCAAACAGGAAAGGGCTCGGAGCCGATCCTTGATGCAGTCCAACCTTGAACCAGTCCGTAGTTACTACTGCACACTTCACTGCTGTCACACTGTCCTCATACATGTCCTGCACCACCCTCACATACATCTCTGACACACCTGACTTTCTCATACAGTACCACAACTCTTCTCTTTCCACCCTGTCATACACTTTCTCTAAATCCACAAACACACAATGCAACTCTTTCTGACCTTCTCCATACTTCTCCATCAATATTCTTAAAAAGCAAATTTTGCGTCCATAGTGCTCTTTCTCGGCATGAAACCATACTGTTGCTCACATAACCTCTTTCCCATAACTTCATGGTGTGACCCAGCTTGGTCCCTCTGCCTGGCCAATCGGTACAAATCCTTTTCTCTTTCCTTAGTGTCCAACTTCTCATACAGCGCCTCATATGCCTTTTCCTTGGCTTTTCGCCACATCCCTCTTTACCTGCTGCCGCATCTCCTTGTACTCCTGCCTACATTTTGCTGCCGATCTCTTTGCCGATCCCAAATCTGTTTCTCCAACCTCTTTCTCCTTTTGCTTTCCTGCACTTCCTCATTCCATCACCACGTCTCTTTGTCTTCCTTTCTATTTCCAGATGTCACACCAAGTACATTTCTAACTGCCTCCCTTATTACTTCTGCAGTAGTTGCCCAATCATCCAGCACCTCGTCACCACCACCGAGCCCCTGTCTGACCTCTTCCCTGAATCTCACACTACAGTCTTCCTCCTTCAGTTTCCACCACTTATACTTTTTTTCAGTCCTTACCCTTCTTCTCTTCTTCTTCACCTCCAAAAACATCCTACAGACCACCATCCGATGCTGTGTGCACCTTCCTCCACTCTTATACATCACCCTATGCTCCTCCTCCTTCTTAAAATAAGTATTTACCATATCATCCTTTTAGCAAACTTTATCAGATGTTAAAATAAATAATAAAATGCAGAGTTGCACTGTAGAGAATTCTGCTGCTTGCTTATAAGCCTGTGTTTGGAATACTGATGCCAGATACTTTTGTTTGCAATCACACATGAAGACCATTGATGGTGTTTGTTGACTGAAGCTCCATTTCCAGTTTGCTGCGTATCTGATCTGAGACTCATGGCGCTATTCTAATCTCTGTGTGGACATCCGAGGTCAGAGAAACAGTGGGCCACTTTGTCTCTTCTGTTCTCCCACACACCGAGCCGAGTGTCGCTCTAATTAAAAAGCGAAGGACACCGATTTAAAGCAGCTTTTCTATTTCATGGTTCTTCATACACTCTCTCTAGTTTTTCCCTCTGTGTTGCTCACATACCAGGCCATCTCAGCATGTGTGTTTCTGTTCCTGTTACTTTCACAGCATGTGTTTTGGATTCTGCAGAAACACCCACACAATACACTAAACAATTTGATTACAAAGAAAAACTAAAACCTCAAACAAAGCCTTTAGCATCCTGAAGTGTCTGTAATACGGAATTGTATAAGATTCTGAAGTGGCTAGAATACAGACGTGTCCTGGTTTCTAAACTGATTAGAATATTAAACTGTATAGGATCCCAATGTGTCCGGAATACTGAAGCCTTCAGTATCCTAAAGTGTCTGGAATACTCAAGTCATTAGTATCCTGAAATGTCCGAAATACTGAATCCTTTAGTATCCTAAAGTGTGCCTTTAAAATCCTTTAGTGTGCGGCATTCTGAAGCCTTTTGTATCCTGAAGTGTCCTGAATAGTGATGCTTTTTGTATCCTGAAATGTCTGGAATACTAAAGCCTTTAATGTCCTGAAGTGTCCGAAATTCTGAAGTCATTAGTATCCTGAAATGTTCGGAATACTGAATCCTTTAGTATCCTAAAGTGTGCGGAATTCTGAAGCCTTTTGTATCCTGGAGTTTCTGGAATAGTGATGATTTTTGTATCCTGAAATGTCTGGAATACTAAAGCCTTTAATGTCCTGAAGTGTCCGAAATACTGAAGTCATTTGTTGTATAGGATCCTGAAGTGCCTAGAGTTCAGACGTGTCCTTGATCTTGAAGTGTATGAAATATTAAACTTAGTGTCCAGATGTGTAAAGTAATAAGTATCCCAAAGTGTCCGGAATACTGCAGTTTAAAAAATTCAAAACTTGTTTGTCGGCTCCATATTAACACTAGTTTTATATTGCTATATTATCAGAAAATCTGTGCTAAAATAAAAAGTCTTACAGTTTATATAGTATACTTCTTATTATATTGATTATTTTTTGATACGACAGCCTGCACCTACAGCCTAAAATAAAGCCTTTATCATGAACAGTCTTGTTTTATTTTACACCCTTACGCGCTACGTAGTGTTCCTGTCAGCGGACGCAGCGCACGCAGTGCTCAAAAGGCTCCCAAGGGCCAACTTCTTCCTGGAGGAGATGAAGCAGGGAAACATCCAGCGGGAGTGCAGGGAGGAAATCTGTAACTATGAAGAAGCCCGAGAGGCTTTTGAGAACGATGAGAAGACGGTAAGATTTTAAGGGAAAGTTGCTACACAAACTCGCATGCACACACACACACACACACACACACATATCTATATATCTTTATCTTGCCTGTGCATCTTTCACATGCACATACATGTGACTGCTAACACTCGGACATGCTTTTCTTTGGAATTTCCTGGTAACAGGAAGCGTGTTATCAGGCAGGAAGTAAACTGGCTTCCTTAAACTGTTCCATGGAGACTTGATTGTGATTCATACTGAGTTAAAGGGCATTACATCTTGAGCAGTAAAACACTAAGGCACTAATAGAGGGAAGTCAAATACAAAGTGAAACAGTTGAGAGCATTTTGTTGTTTAGTCAGTCTCTCAGTCGGAGTTTTGATATTTTAAATAAAAACATGTTTGTAAAAACACCTATTAATTGATCACAATTAAGTTACTTATAACATGCCAGCAACCAACCAGACCTTTTTTTAAGAACAGCCAGAGATCAGTCACACCAGGGCAAAAATATCTTGTGACCTTTTCCTCCCCTTCATCAACCCCCAGCATCCAATTAAACCTTAACAATCAATCACACCTTCAACAACAATCAGACATTCTCTGAAACCAGTCGTGTGTCAGCAGCAACACCCAGCAATCAGTCACACCTCGGCAACCTATCACATCTCAGCAGTCAATAATGCATCGACAGCAGCGTCCAGCATATAATCATACCTCGATGATAAATGCCGTTTGACCAACAACAGCTCAGCTATTGAAAAGTAAGAAAAACAGCGAACATTATTATTCCTTTGTTCACCCTTTTTTTTTTTTAAACTGCTAAAAACTCATTCAAGTGTTTCCTCTGTTTTACAAAAAGAGTTTGTGTCTCCGTATTGTTTCAGGCTCAGAAATTCATACAGATCCCAGTTGCAGCATTTCGGTGTATTCAATCCTGGAAAAATTTGACCCGTCTGTTTCTGACCTCTTGAATGTTGAAGGCCACTGAGTTTATGTGTGGCCCGGAGCTGAGTCTAAAATTACACACTTTTCTTTAGCTCAGTAAACAGACACGTGTTCTTGACGTGACAAACATGTATTAGTAATGAAATCTATACCGCTGCGCTACAAAAATCCTGTTGTACCTGACTGCACATGTTTTTGTCTATTTAAATGTACATATAAATATAAAAATCAAATTTTTTTTAATTTTTTTTATTTTTTTTTATTTAGTATTAGGGGGGGGGTTCACCCTAGGTGGATTTTTTTATGGGTGTTTTAAATAATTTCTGTTTGTTTAATTTTTTTCTTAAAAAAATAAATAAATAAATAAAATTGTGTTTTTACATCTGTAGGCCTTATGGTATTTTTTTTTCCCTCCCCTTTTCACTTATTGTTGACCCTTAATTTTAAACCTATTTTGGTTATGGTTGATCCCTTTTTGAGTAGATTGAAATAACTCTCAGATTAACCAAGCAGGTCAATATCTGGTATGGCGATGACTTGCAGGCATTTTGTAAGATAATTTGCAGGATAAAACCCATGGAGACCAGAATGTTTGAGCTGTACTGCAAAGAATGTTTTGAGTATATGGAGGACCACTTGCTTACTGTAAATCTTTGATAATGTTTAAATATCTCTTAGGATAAATATCTTTAATAATTTGTCAAGAATGAGAACAGTTTGTGTTTGTTGTTCAATCTGATCCTCTCCCTCTTGCTCTGTTATTGGCTTCAGCGGCGATTCTGGGAGGAGTACCAACGCGAGAGCAGCCCCAAACCTGGAGGACTTCAGTCCATAGTGGGCGGAGTCAACTTGCTGTACCTCGTCCTGCCGCTGTTGCTGGTACTGCTGCTCATTGCTGCCATCTCATTTACAGCGTGGAGGTGCCACTCGCGCAAAAGGTCCCAGCGCAGCCCCGCTATGGGTCAAAGAGACTCTGCCCTCGCAGTCGTTTCCATGGACCAGTGGGGACAAAGCTACCAGCCCGACCCTTCCTATTCGTCTGATGACATCACCCCAGGGCAACTCAGCGTTGCAGATCCGCCACCTTCTTACGAGGAAGCAGTGGGCCGCATGGATGTGCATGTAGAGGCAGAGCCTCCACCCCAGTACGATGACATTATTGATAGCTCTGCTAACAACACTGTGATTGGGCAGGCCAAGTGAAGCGTGCTTTAATCACAACACAGTCTAACTCCTGAGGATTTCTCCACACCAACAGCTGCTTTTATTAGTGCTCTTTAGAACCGAGTCTGTGCAACTCTGAAATAGACGGTTTAACACATCCAATACCAGCAAACGCCAGTAATACAAACTCCAACTCTGATCAAGTCCTAACAGTGAAGAACTAACAGATTTGTTTTCCAAATACAAAACAATATTATATACTCAGTTTACTACAGAATATATGAATCCACAGAATAAGATTTCAAATCCGTACAATTTGTTCACAGAACAGTATATTAATGGCAGTTCAGCAACAAATCAGGCATTTTTGTTTGATATTTTTGCGTTGTCATAGTTACCACGTTACAAAATTAGGTTTGGATTTTTATCCCAGTTCATTTTTTAGCGATTAAGAATCTAAACCCTGAAACTCGTTTAAGCAAGACGTCGATATTTTTCCCCCCTTCTTCAAGTGCAAAGACTTTTTTATTGAAATTTTTCCTCAAACTACAGGAGTATCATCATCATCATTATTATTGCAAAGAAGAACCTGGCAAAAATGTAATCTCGTACTCCCCGAAAAGCTATATTGCACCCAGGCGCATGCTAACCAGCAGAGGAAACGAGGAAAACTTAAGCGGTTTTGTTTATCATGAGGTAACTTGAGTCAGGTATTAGGAGTTCATAGGAAGTTTAAATACATCAGCTTGTCCAGCCCTGCTGCTGCTGCTGCTGCTGCTGCGGCAGCAAGTTTTCTGCGTGAGCCATCTCATCGTCTCGCAGTCGATCCTCACAAGTCTTCAGCGCTACTGGGACTGAGATCGTGAAATCAAGCCAAACCTCAGGTCTTGGGTCTAAACAGCCTGAGTCATAGGATCCAGAAAAGCAAAAGAAGCACATTTTCTTTTCTTTTTTTCCTCGTTTTAACATCTTGACTGTCCAATATTCCAGCTCATTACATACTGCAACAGTAGCATTCGTGTGTGTGTGTGTGTGTGTGTGTGTGTGTGTGTGTGTGTGTGTGTGTGTGTGTGTGTGTGTGTGTGTGTGTGTGTGCACGCTTTGACACACATGATCAATAGGAAACGGTTGTATACGAGAAGAGACTAAGCACTAATCAGCAGTGCAAAATAGGCATCATACTAACATTCAGCTCTATTCACACCAGCAAGTGTTACATTTTAATTTCTAAGGACTGTGAAATTAGGTTCTACCAGGTTTTATGCAAATTATGACCTTCGAGCGATGACGTAAAGGTTTCAAGGTCTTTGGACCGATCTGTTTAATTTAAAGAAAAAACTGTTCTAGAGGTTTCTTGAATCTGTGAAAGGAATGTTAAGGAAAAACATAACTACATGACATGCTCTCTTAGGAAAGTGATCAAAATGTACTTCTTTTAAAAAAAAAATAAACCGTTATATCTCTCTTATACCATGGCAATTTGTCTACAGTTACATTTACAGAAAAAAAGGAAATCTTCTCATTTGTTTTGTTTCTCAGTAGCTGTCTTTATTTTAAGTTCATTTTAACAGTGTTACAGAGAGGAAAACAGAGAAACTTACAGGGGAAAGACTGAAGCTACTGTAAAGTAAAAGAGGAGATTTTAGGAACAGGAGCTGTGGATGTTCCACAACATTAAATGTCATTGAAAATGGATAAAAAGCAAAATTTTCTTTAATAGGGAAAAAAAAAATATTGAAGCATTAGGGACTCGCTGTGGTATAAGCAGAATAATGGCAGGTTTACACGTGTTTTGTTTGCAGGGCGTATACAGTACCTATTGTACTACATTAACCTTAACCTAACTTTTTGTAGCGCTACCACACTGTATCTGTTGAAGTGTTTTGCTTTTCTTTGCTTTATTCTGAGCTGAAAGTTATAAGATTTAATACGACTTTATTTATGACCTACATTTTCATTTTGTCATTTAATACATAGTCATATAATTACTGGTCACTGATTGTTTTTTATAACAGCACAACACCTTTTTACTCCAAATCTCCTGCAACTGAAGCTGGTTAAATCACAAAAAAGGAAGGGGTTCGAGTTTTAACACAATTTTATTGTTCTGTGGCAGTTTTGCTTTATTGTGGCTGTGAGTCACGAATAAATTCAAATAGAAAAAAAATGCTAAAATGTTTCTGTAAGTTGAACTCTTACAGTTTAAACTTATTATTAAACGGCTTCTTAAATTTACACGTTACGTTTTGAAGCAGGATAAAAGAGTACGCAGTTAGCGTGTGCAAATCTTGCTCAATAGGACAGTTAACAAAAGTGTATAATTTGCTATTCGTTATTTATTTCTAATTTACGATCTGTACGTAACAAAACACTTCAGGAAAATAACCTTACAGACTGTTTAATAACTTAAAAAAAAAAATAATAATAATGTAGGCCTTTTTTTTTTTTTTTTTTTTTTATTATTTTTTTTTTTTTAATTTAATAAATGTGTACGTAGTTCATTACCACTGTTTTTTAAAGTCTGTGTGTGTGTGTGTGTGTGTGTGTGTATGGTGTTCCTAATTTGAATCTGATACTGAAGCATACATTTCTCCCGGGAAAATGAGGAATTACATTTTTTGGAACATTTTTTTGTTTTGTTTTTTGTTTTGTCTGTGCGAAGCCATAATTAGATGCAAGACATTTCTCAGGATGTCTAAATGTTTACATAATGTTTAAAGGAAAAAAAAAAAATTTACAAATTATTTTTTTCACCCCAAACTTTTTTTCCCAATATACTAAAATAATAATGACTGTATGATCTACCAGCCACATGTTTCTTTTACTGTTCAAAATTAAGATTCTTAATTAATGTAGCAGGCAGAGGTTAGGGGGGTCGTCACCCTGATTGCATCACGCTTCACCAATCAGCTCCACTGTGACGTTTTCTGTTTGGATTTTTTTTTTTTGTTTATAGATTATAGATTGCACTCATGCAGATATTTACAGGAAGGACCATGGACGACTTTTATAACATTTAGCTCCATGCGTCTCGCAGCTCTAATGCCAAACTAATAAAGCAACTTTCCATAATATTCATTATGTTTGTTAAATAATAACGTGGAGATCAGCATCATTAAGACTTAGTTTAAAAAAAAAACCAACAAAAAAAACATTGTGAGTTTAGAGTAGAGCTCCACCCTGATCGACTGATTAACACTGGGAACTCGCACTCGGAAAATTGTCCTTTAATCGTGTTGAAAAAATGGCACGAAAGACCATTTTAATCCCAAAAATCTTTGAAAAAGTGAACCTCTGTGACATCAGAGTAACACACGACTGCCAATTTCTTACTATACGATGATTAAAATATGTCAATGGCAAACAGATTGTCAACAGATCCAGCAATTGATTTATATAAACAAATAATTGTGTTTCAGGGTGGAGATGAGATTTGGAGCTTTAGCGCCCCCTACAGGATGAACGTCTAAAGGCTTTTTGTGTGAGAAATTCAGTACGCTTTCAGAAAGCCTTTATAGGAGTTTTAAGAATGTGTGTGTTTGTGTGTACACAATATAACGAAATGATAAATGCAGTTTTTTTTATCATAAAGCGATGTATGAATAGACTTTTATAAGGATGTCATATTATACAAATTATTGTGTAAAAATTATTATTAGAAAGGAAAACAAGGCAAAGGCTGCATTACACACAAAAACCCACGATTTCGCAACTCTTTTCCTAATGTGGTGTGTGTAGAAAGTGATGTGAAACAGTGAAGGAGTGGCTTTAGTTGAGAGAGTGTATTGTTCTGCTTTGGCCTTATTAAAAAAAAAAATATCCATATGTTTGTGTATTAACATATCGAACACAAGTGGGGTTTTGTTTTTGGAAAATGATTGCTTGAATTTTTTTAATGTAATAAATTTTTTTGACCCCTTGTCATTTGGTTTGTTTCATTTTCTCAATTCTGATTTCTCAGAGGGTGTTATTGATTTTCAGGTTTATTTTAGCACATCTGTTTAGAGTTTGTTTTATTTCATAGTAGCAGATCGTTCAAAAAGATTTGTATGTTTTTAACATTCATTAAAGGAGTTTCCGATGTCAGTGCTTTGTAACTTTTCTGCTATCTGTGTTTTGCTGTCGTAGTGACTACAACGAAGAGAGAGAAATAAAAAGTCTGACGAGGGAACGACTGTTTATATCTGCTAGAACATTGTGAGATCAGGAACTTGGTTTTTTGGATGTTCCATAAGGTAAAACGATTTTTTTTTTATATACAGTACAGACCAAAAGTTTGGACACACCTTCTCATTCAAAGAGTTTTCTTTATTTTCATGACTATGAAAATTGTAGATTCACACTGAAGGCATCAAAACTATGAATTAACACATGTGGAATTATATATGGAATTATATACATAACAAAAAAGTGTGAAACAATTGAAAAATGTCATATTGTAGGTTCTTCAAAGTCGCCACCTTTTGCTTTGATTACTGCTTTGCACACTCTTGGCATTCTCTTGATGAGCTTCAAGAGGTAGTCACCTGAAATGGTCTCCCAACAGTCTTGAAGGAGTTCCCCGAGAGATGCTTGGCACTTGTTGGCCCTTTTGCCTTCACTCTGCGGTCCAGCTCACCCCTAAACCATCTCGATTGGGTTCAGGTCCGGTGACTGTGGAGGACAGGTCATCTGGCGCAGCACCCCATCACTCTCCTTCTTGGTCAAATAGCCCTTGATGCCTTCAGTGTGACTCTACAATTTTCATAGTCATGAAAATAAAGAAAACTCTTTGAATGAGAAGGTGTGTCCAAACTTTTGGTCTGTACTGTAAGTAAGAATTAATATAATCTTTAAAACAAATGGGAGCTCAATTAAAGGTTCGATTATATAATGATGAATTCTCAATTCTGATTGGGCTAAAGGAAGCGTATCAAATTAATTAGTGTTGAAGGTTTTTATTTTATAAAGTTGTAACAGTACAATATTGCAGATCATACAAATACTCCTTTTTGTTAAAAGCTAAATAAAATCATTTTTTAAAACATCTTTCCCTAATAAAAGGCTTATAAACATGATTCATCTCTCATTATACATCTCTCTTGTCAAAACATGGATGCAAAATGTTACTTCTCTAAAACAATTGTGTTTCTTCATTCCAGTGAATAAAAGAATTATTTCAACATTAAAGAAATACTTGAGGAAGTTCTCTACATTTCACTTATAATTTAAAGGCAACTGTCATATTTCTGATGAATGTTTATTTCATGCAAAAGCATTTTGGACTGCAAACTGATTTAGTAAAGGTCGTGTTCATACATGAGCAGAGCTGTAAATCTGTAAGATTGTTCCAGACTGAGATGAAGGCACAAAAAAATTAACATAAACTACTTGTTACAACGTTGTTCAATAGTGGGAAAAAGATCAAATGGCTCATTTTAAAACTGCATTTTACAATCGTGTGTTTATCGACGACATTTAGCAACTGCCCTTGGACTTCTATTCCAACGAAAACACTGCAGTACTCCTTTAACACCACACGTGGATGCCACATCTTCACCTCTCAGAGGTGAATTGTCCTTTTTTTTTTTTTTTTTACACTCATCTTTCTGAATTTTTTTGTTCTTATAAAATTATTACAAACTTCCTTATTTTTGTTTTACACCCACAGAAAAATTCACATTACACAACCCCCAATTTCACAGCTCCTTCTGCAGAAATGATCATTATACAAAAATAACTACTACAGCAGCAGTCTTTCAGCTGAGGAGGAAGGAGTGGAGAATCAGTAGAAATCACACACTAAGATGAAGTTATAAATAAGCAACACAGGGCGATAAGGTGTTTAAAAAATAAAAAAAAAAGTGATACTGGATGTTTAGAAAGACAATAAGGCAGAAAAAACTTGAGACGGTTTTAGGGTATTGCAGCGTCAACCCTGAGAATGATTTAACAGTGATTTTATCATCACCGTTATAAGGAACTTTAGTGTCTCAGTGTGTTTTTTCAGATCCACTCCTTGGGGTTGCGTACAACTTCCATCATCTCTGCTTCTTTGGTGCCTTCGGCGGGCTCGTGCATGTACTCCCATCTGCACAGAAAGGAGGAAGAGGAGGAGAATTCAGGGAATGTGTATTGTACTCTGTACTTAGTAAGGTCTCTTCATCTGTTTTATGGCTCATGCCATATTGGGGAGTTTTTCTGTTTAAAATTGATGTCGCCTTTCAAAAGATTTACAATGATTAACCGATTATGATGGAGATATTATGAAAAGCAGCGTTTGCTTCATCTCCAACGTTCTCTTTGTTGATTTCGTTTTCTTTGCTTGTCTCTGTCTCAGTCTTCCTCTACTGACCTTGCTGTGAGAGGCAGGGACATGATGATGCTCTCGATCCTGGAGCCGGGAGTAGCGAGGCCAAACTTCACCCCGCGATCGTACACCAGGTTAAACTCCACATACCTGAAACACACCACAGCCCTGTTACGGAATGTAGTTCAATATGAAGCACATAAATATACTGTACATAGAAGGTTCAGAGGGGCGCTCGCCTGCCGCGTCTGATCTGCTGCCAGTCTTTCTCCTGCTGTGTGAACTTGTCGTTGAGGTGTTTGCGGACGATGGGCAGGTAGCACGGCACCACCGTCTTAGCGCAGCTCCTCACAAAACTAAACGCCGCCTCCTGATTCGGAGAGTCCAGATCATCGAAGAAAATCCCTCCAATGCCCCGAGTCTCGTTACGGTGACGGATGAAAAAGTAGCGGTCGCACCTGAAGAAGAAAAACAAGGAGAAGGGATTGAACATCAAAGCTTCTAAAAGACAGGGTTTTTTTTCTTTTTTACCAGGAACCGCTATTTCTCAACATTAAAACTGACTTTGTATTATGGGAATACCAAGTTCCTAATCCTCGTATTAACAAAAGTTACATTTTTAAGTCACATTAGTTTTAAGTGTATAATTTATTTTGTAATATTTTTTCCAGAAGTATGTTTTTTAGTTTTTAGTTTTAAATGCCTGACATTTCTATCCTTGTGGGGACGTTCACCATCCACTGAAACATCACCAGAATTTAAAAAAAAAACCCAAAAAAAACACAGACAGACATTCTTATTTGTTACAGAATTCCCACTGCACTCTGATTCTAACTCAGTGCACATCTGGGGGCTGAATATAATGCAGCACATCAACACTGAAACACAATGTATTCTCTCACACACACACACACACACACACACACACACACACACACACACACACACACACACACACACACACACACACACACACACAGCATGTAAGAAGGATCGTACCACTTCTTGAAGTCGGGGTAATACTTAGGGCTGTGCTTGTCACAGGCATCACGGAGAACAGAATGGAAAAGAACAGCGTCTTCCTTATTGATGTAAACTGGCGTCAGATCAGTTCCTCCTCCAAACCACCATTGCTTATTGCCTGAGAGAGAGAGAGAGAGAGAGAGAGAGAGAGAGAGAGAGAAAGAAATATATAAAAGACACAAAAAAGGGAGGTATAGGTAGGGAGAGACAGAGAGAAATAGCAAACGAGAAAAAGACAGGAGAGAGAGAGAGAGAGAGAGAGAGAGAGAGAGAGAGAGAGAGAGAGAGAGAGAAAAAACACACAAAATAAGAGTGAATTAGAAAAAGAAAGCAAGACAGAAGGCAAAATAGAGAGATGGACAGACCAGAAAATATAATTAAGAAATTAAGACAAACAGACAGAAAGAAATAGAGAAAGACAAAAAGAAAGGCATTCAGACAGAAACAAAAAAAGACACAGAGAATAAGAAAGCAAGAAACAGATAGACACAGTGATAGAGAGCAAGAAAGACAGAGAGACACAGAAAGAGAGGAGGAAAGCAAGAACCAAGAAACACAGATAGAAAGAGAGTGTGTGAAAGAAAGAGAAGACGGACAGACAGACAGACATGTGTGTGCTTGTTAGATAACATGTTTCTCCACACAGATGCTGGTAGCTGGATGAGGAGATAAAACTCACCGTCTGCTTCCTCCACCTCAAAGTATCTGTAGTTGAAGTGCACGGTGGGAATGTGGGGGTTTTTGGGGTGGATCACCGAGCTGACGCCCATCGCAACGAAGGGCAACTTCCCTGAAGCGCACAGATAACACAAAGACAGTTAGGAGGACTAAACGCTCAGTCACGTAAAAAAGGTGTGGGTGTGTGTGTGTGTGTGAGAAAGAGAGAGAGGAAACAGGAAGTCGACTCCTCACCGTCTTTCGCCTTCAAAGATTTTCCTCGGCTGCGCATCTGTTTGGCCGCTTCTTCGGACAGGTGACCGAACACCACCGAGACATTCACCCCGGCCTTCTCGAACACCTTACTGTCCTGTAACACACAGCTGATCCCTCCTCCACCTAAAACACACACACACACACACACACACACACACACACACACACACACGGCGACATTGTCCTTAAACATGGATTTTAACTCACAATTAGCTATTAAATGTTTGTTAGATGAGATTGATGATAAATGATATTACAGGCCAATTAGGGAAATGGAAAATATTTTCAGGACTGGACAAATATAGAATTGTGAATATACATCACCTGATCAGGACTTTGACATGCTCCATGACACATTCTGTAACCTGATAAATCACCTTCGAAGCATTGGGTCTGACCTCTTTCTTTGGTCCAGGACCAAAGCTTGGTTTGTTGTTTTCTAGATTGTTATTATTATTATAATTGATCACAATAAATAAAAAGAAAACAGCACCTTCCTCACGGCTCCAGCGGTCCACCTTGAATTTCCCTCCGTCCACCTCTTGGAGCGCCCTGCAGAACTCAGCCTGGGTCTCCATGATGAGCATCTCCATCCTGCTGCTCATCTCGTGCTTCCTCTGCTCCAGCACGCTCACGCTGGTGACCGGCGGCGCCATTAAGTTCCTGCATCTCTCCACGACGTCTCCTTCCTCATCTTCCTCCACCTTTTTCACCCTGGTCGCCATTTCAGCCTGCTGAAGGTGACACACGCCTGCAGCCACGATACCCAACACGCCGGTGGCCATCAACACACCTGTTCTGTATTTGCTGGAGACAGGTAAAGCACGCGCCGCCTGGGAGAACCTTGAAGACCACCTCGCAGACCCTTTTCCTCCTGCTATAATGTGAGATGTATAGAGCTGAGACACATTACAGAGCCGCACCGTAGAGCGTAAGCTCCTGTTTATGGTGGACACCAGCAAATGTGTCATTTTATACTTTAAACCCCAAAAAAAGCACAAGATGAAAACTCCACCGGAGCAACCTGGAGAAACTAACTGACCACTCGTGTCACTTCGCACGTACTCCTACTGTATTCCTTCCGGCAAATCCCGCCCACCTTTACTGTAATTGGCTAAAAGTAAAACCCTCCTTTCTATGATTGGCTGAAAAGAGGACGGGGTTTTACCGTTTTATTTCACTTCTTCCGGGTTTTAATTCAATAGATTAACGCTTTCACGCCAAAAAAATTAAATAAAAAACATAATTAAATAAACCTTTTTATTCATTCTCAACTTGGCATTATATTTAAATCCCGACCTTACATTTTAAGGCGTTACGCAATTAGCACGTCACTTAGGTTTGTTTACGTTAATGATAAACGCTTTACGGCAGCTGCCAAAAAAGTTTTATAAGAGTTTTGTTTTGTTTTGTTTTAAACTTTTTTAACAAACAAAAATTGGAGACAGAGTGATGACGGTTTTACATTAAAAAAAAACTCAAAATCCATGAGGAGCTCTTTAAGAACTATGTGGATGGATTTGGAATGTAATTACAGTTTTTCTCAGTTGCTTTGGAGCAGTTTCTCAGATCAGAAATGAAATTCTCAAAACTACTTGTTCAACCTCCACAGTCATTTGTGCTCATTATAAAAACATTTCTTGTTGCTTGGAATAAACTGCGAATGCTTTTGTACATTCATTTATTCTATTGTGTACAAGTGTCAGCTGTTTCCTACATTATCAGTTGTTTATGTTCATTTTGATAAAACAGTTTTAACCCCCAAAACATCTCAGCATCAGTTCATTTTATGTCATTAAATGCGAAATGATTAAACCAGTTGTCATCATCTGTCCTCTAACATTTCAATTGTACTTTTTTATTGTAAATGTATTGAATTGATGAATTGTGCAGATGAATCTTGAATGTCACTAATGAAGGCATCGGATCAACCAATAATCAACCAGTTCTCTAAAACAGGTCAAAGGTGAATCTCATGAACCTTCACTTGTAGAGTGAATACAGAAAGAACAAAACAAAGAATTATACATTCTGAAAATGGATGAACAACTAAGAAACAAACGCACACTTGTACAGTACAGTAAAAGTGTGAATCCTGTCTCTTACAATCAATATAAATTAAATATGCAACCAAATAAATGAATTTGTGCTGCTGAAATTCATAGATGCCAAACAGATGCAAGTCACATTTTTGTGCATTTTCAGTCACTGTGATCCAAATCATAGTTTATATCAAGAAATCATTAAACTGTGCAGCTTCATAATGACAACACCACTAAATATTTTGACTTTTGTTTGTGAACATTGTCAATTCAATTCTGATGGGAATGAGATGTTCATTGACACAAATACTTACTTTTGAGAGATGAACTAAATTCTTTGAGAAAAGTTCAGGCTTTTGCAAGAAATCCTATAATTTCTGCTGTTTGTACAAATTGTTTTGAGAAATGCTCTTACAGGTTTGCAAATATTAAAGATGATTTGAGAAATGCTCCAAAGCAACTGAGAAAAATGGCTTATAAGTTTAAATTTGCACAAACAGTTTTATATTTGAGGACCCATCACTTAGCACAACAGTACACCTCAACAATGATAAAACTGAAAAATAATGAATGGACACTCGGTGCCACAAAGATGAAAATGGGTTCCCTATTGAGTCTGTTTCTTCTCATGGAAAGGAAAAGTACTCTTTGGATATCTTATATCCAGAAGTCTTTACTCTTTTTACCCTGTTTACCCTGTTTCCAGACTTTCAGAACCAGGGTTCTGGTTTACTTTTCCAACACATCATTTGATCAAGAGAAATGTGATCAACTTTGGCCCAGTCTAACTGGAGTGATCAGACTGACCAAAATTATCCAAATAATACATATATTCAAGAATCTATAGAAGTCCTAATCCACTTTTTAATTATATAACATTTAATTGACCACCAGGGTCCAACCAAGAGAGTTGTGCCTTTCTTTTCCTTCAGAAAGCCATGTCCTTCATTTTTATCATGCATTCTCACCTGTCTATAACTTTATTGAATATATAGAGGCTATTTATTATATGGAGACAGAGGTATTATATA
Source organism: Silurus lanzhouensis (assembly GCA_039877035.1). Lineage (NCBI taxonomy): Eukaryota > Metazoa > Chordata > Actinopteri > Siluriformes > Siluridae > Silurus > Silurus lanzhouensis. The sequence continues at coordinate 815,548 of JBCEWE010000133.1, forward strand.
CAGTGAGGAAAATAAGTATTTGAACACCCTGCTATTTTGCAAGTTCTCCCACTTAGAAATCATGAAGGGGTCTGAAATTGTCATCATTGGTGCATGTCCACTGTGAGAGACATAATCTAAAATAAAATATCCAGAAATCACAATATATGATTTTTAAACTATTTATTTGTATGATACAGCTGCAAATAAGTATTTGAACACTTGTCTATCTGCTAGAATTCTGACCCTCAAAGACCTGTTAGTCTGCCTTTAAAATGTCCACCTCCACTACATTTATTATCCTAAATTAGATGCACCTGTTTGAGGTCGTAAGCTGCATAAAGACACCTGTCCACCCCATACAATCAGTAAGAATCCAACTACTAACATGGCCAAGACCAAAGAGCTGTCCAAAAACACTAGAGACAAAATTGTACACCTCCACAAGGCTGGAAAGGGCTACGGGGAAATTGCCAAGCAGCTTGGTGAAAAAAGGTCCACTGTTGGAGCAATCATTAGAAAATGGAAGAAGCTAAACATGACTGTCAATCTCCCTCAGACTGGGGCTCCATGCAAGATCTCACCTCGTGGGGTCTCAATGATCCTAAGGGAGGTGAGAAATCAGCCCAGAACTACACGGGAGGAGCTGGTCAATGAACTGAAAAGAGCTAGGACCACCGTTTCCAAGGTTACTGTTGGTAAGACGTCATGGTTTGAAATCATGCATGGCGCGGAAGGTTCCCCTGCTTAAACCAGCACATGTCCAGGCACGTCTTAAGTTGATGGCCAATGACCATTTGGATGATCCAGAGAAGTCATGGGAGAAAGTCATGTGGTCAGATGAGACCAAAATATAACTTTTGGGTCATAATTCCACTAAACGTGTTTGAAGGAAGAAGAATGATGAGTACCATCCCAAGAACACCATCCCTACTGTGAAGCATGGGGGTGGTAGCATCATGCTTTGGGGGTGTTTTTCTGCACATGGGACAGGGTGACTGCACTGTATTAAGGAGAGGATGTCCGGGGCCATGTATTGCAAGATTTTGGGGAACAACCTCCTTCCCTCAGTTAGAGCATTGAAGATGGGTCGAGGCTGGGTCTTCCAACATGACAATGACCTGAAGCACACAGCCAGGATAACCAAGGAGTGGCTCTGTAAGAAGCATATCAAGGTTCTGCGGGGCTTAGCCAGTCTCCAGACCTAAACCCAATAGAGAATCTTTGGAGGGAGCTCAAACTTCGTGTTTCTCAGCGACAGGCCAGAACCCTGACTGATCTAGAGAAGATCTGTGTGGAGGAGTGGGCCAAAATCC